>JAWLRI010001075.1:766349-793247 GCA_034781795.1 Crypturellus tataupa
CCCTGCGTGTGCAGGGGGGTTGGACTAGATGACCTCTGGAGGTCCCTTCCAACCTTAGGCATTCTGTGATTCTATGAAAAGATAAACTTTCACAACTCTGAAAAACATCTATACCAGATATGACATATACACTTAGCATTTTAAACAATGCAGCATTTTTTTATTCTATAAATGTTAATCTTACATTTCAGTATGATATGTCCTCTTAATATGACAGTAAAAATATTTCAGTCACTCGCTTAAAAGGCAAAAAAGAGAAAACAGAAGTATATTTAGAAGTGGTATGTTGAAAAATAAACATTTATATATCTAAAATGTCTTATAATTAGGAAAATTAGGAAGAGTTTTATAAATTGTAGTGGAGCTATTTTACATGTTACATGTAAAGCAATGCTGCAGATGTTAAGCACAGGAATCATTTGATAGATACCAATATTCCACAGAAAATAAAAGGCAACTTACCCAACTGAAGTTGGAAACTCAGGAATTTAATGTCAGCGGAGCACCCCTAGATCCACACCAGAGCACTGGCTGACCTTAGAGCAGAAAATGCCTCAAACATAGTGTCCAGGACATGTTCATCTCTAATGAGAGGAAATTGAGATTTTCTTTCTATATTGATGTTAGCAAGATGGGCTCGTGCTGCTGATTGCAATGTTATCACAACGCTGATTGCTTTACTGAAAAAAAAACAAAAAACCTCAAATCATAAGTGTCATTTATTATTCCAAAAACAACCAACATGAATGAGAGTTTTAGCTTTTGCTACCACAGGCTGAGCTTAAACTCAGCAAACAGCATGTGGATAATTTCATACCATCAGTGGTACTTTTTGTGTCATGTCCCTCTTCATGTACATGTTACTGCCTTTAGTGCTGATCCCATGTGCTTCCCCATGCATGTTTCTGGTAAGCCTGACGACATCTCTTCCTCATTTTAAATATCGTTCTCTGCAATTAATGTTTGGTGAGCTCGCTACAAGCCTCAAGACAGGACATACATTCATCTTAAGAATGGAATAGGACAACAGAGAAACTCAGAGGGATTGTTTTCAGAAACTAATGCAGAACAAGTGACCATGAACGTGCTCAGTGAGTATTTCACAGCACGTACGAGTTACCTGCAGGTTTCTGAGGTGTAAGAGGTGTAATTTATTTAATTTATTTTTAATATATTTTATTTCTTTGCCTAAGAAGCCCTAACAGGTCTGCTATGTGCCTAGTGGAGAGAGTCTGCCTCTAATGCCCAGATGTGATGTAGCAGCTGGAATCTGCTGATGCCCCAGAGCCAGGCGGCTCACAATAAATGAGAGGCAGCTTCTCCTGCAGCTCTGCTCTGCTTCACCTCCCTGGCTTCTAATAGCCACTCTTCTGCCCTTAGGAAATGCTGCAATGGGGGGTATGGCTTAACAGTGCTGAAGGGGAAACCACAAAGCAGATACGGTGCTATTATTATTAATCACTGGCCCAGCATGGTTATTGAATTATGTATTTGGGGAATATTAGTCGTTTGCTCTCTATATGGTTGAGAATTTTTATGAACCAGTTTTCCACACCTTAAATTAGCTTAAATGGAAGTGCCTGGAGAAGAGATGGATCTGATCCATTTACAATTTCAAAGGAAAAATGCAAAATACAAAATAAATCTGCACCAGTGTTAGCCCACACTCCACAAAGGTGGACTCCTTTGACTTGCAGTTTTATTGTGTTTTGCTGACCCAGAGGCAACGTCCTACATCGCGTCAGGGCCCTCCGTGCGCAGAGGCGCTCGGTGCTCTGAGGAGCGAGGAGCAGCCCCGGGGAGGTCCACGAGCCCCAGACCTGCCAACCAGGGGGAATTGTAACTTCCATCAGTGCCGGGGGCCCAGCACCTGCCCCCGGGCCTTCCGCAGCTGGAATCTTTATCATCCTCATCTGCAGCACTAAAAATAGGAAGGATTTGAAAAACAGAGCTAACAAATACCTCTAATAAGTCCTCTGCATCCCTAACATACCTTTTAAAAGCAGCTGGTACACCTGTGGTGTGCACAGGTTTAATACGACCTATATAATCAAATCACAGCTTCACTGTTTCATACTTGAACTCATGAAACCCTTGAGCTCATTACATTATCATCCTGTTGTATACATAGAATTGAGCATTAAATCAATGCATAATCCGATTATTAATCTTGTGAATAGATAGGTCTTTCCCATCACTCTTTCCTCTCTACCCTCCTCCTCCCAGAAAATATATACATGGATTGATAAAATAAAAATCTGTATGTTTAATTGTGTATAGTCCGATTCATGTTGCAAAAGGTATGTGACTTTGGTTTCCCAAGATGAGAAATCTGATTCTAGGATCAACTGACCATACAAACACTGAGAACATCTAAACTGAATAGCCTCAAAACACCTAAAACTGGGCCTCCAAGGCACTATCACTTGAAAATACAGTTTCATGTGCATAGGAAAAGGACACATGCCAAAGTTAAAGCTTAGAAAATGTTCATATACAATGAGCTCTTTGAGGAAAGAACAATCTCTTGGTTCCCTTAGGTTTAAATAGCATCTATTTTATCACACTAGTTTTTAAGTCTGGCCTTCACCAGTGTACGGTAGATATCTCCCGGGAATTTAAAATAATTTCCGCACCTACACGTCCTTTAACCAATTAAACTGTAATCTGCAATGCAGCAATAATTTACAATGTACCTCTAGGCAAAAAGTTTCCTGCAGTTTCTCTGCTAAAAATGCTACTAATAAGTGCAGTATCAAGGTCATTCTTAAAGCCTTTCAAAAGCACTTATAGTTTTCTCATCTTCTTGCCCATGGTTACTTTAAGGTTGACTACATGAACAGATGCACGTAGGGTCTGACTTTACTGAATGAGGTGTAGCACTTGCTGTGAATTGATTTTAATGGCCTAAGAAGCAGAAGCTCCAAAGATGAACCCATGTCCAGTATAAACGCTGTTGCACAGCCTCATCTAAATGTTTGCAAAGAAGCTTTCCCCAATGAAATATAAGCATATAGGATTTTTGTGCTCTTAAGGGGTTGAGATTCTGACCTCCATACATTTTTTACATATTGACAAAATAGATTAAAAGCTTCAAATAACCTATTACTTCAATTGCTTGCAGGTTTCAGGTAGTTAGCAGTAAATTTATTTTTATATAAGTGTTATCTGATTACCAACAATCTCCATTAGGATCTAGCAGACCATGAAATGGACTTTGCAAAACCAAGCAATGTGCTAAGGTCCCCCAGAAAATTCTTTTAGCTTCCAAAGTCTCAAATGATGGGGGAAATGAAGCACTGTATTACAGTGGGAAGTAATAAGCCTTTTTAAATCAGAGGCATTAGCAGAGAGCCATGCAGATTGCCCCTGACTGAAAAAGTAGAGTTACGTTACCTGACACCTGCTTCTTAGCTTAATTCTCTTCTGCTTTTAACCTCTTACAGAAAGTGTGTTCTACCAAGGACAGGTTGCAGAACTTTTAATACGAAGAAAAGAAGAGTTCATTTTAGTCAATGATATTTTAAAATTATAGTAAAAGGAACTTCTTCATTTGGAGAAAAAAATATTCAGAGGTTCATGCTAAGAAAAGTTTAAAGTAAAGCAAGAAAAGAATAAAATATTCATTAGAATGCTAACTAAATCAACAAGGCTTTCACTGCATATTCATTCCTTTAGCATAGAAATAATATCCACAGTATAGAAAATATTTTCAAGTAGTACCCATTGTCTAACAGCTATTGAGATATTGCTCTCAATTAAATCTCTTATCTTACATAAGTTGTTTCTGTTCTGCATGTGGAAGTGGACGCCTTGTGCACCTTCCGGACCTTTCCTGATTTTTCTAGCGTCCTCCTTCATGTAGTTGCTTAAACTCAGACATTTCTTCCTCACTGTCCAAAACTGCACAGGACAGAGAAGTAAATCATGTATTTCTTCCACTTCTGTGCATTTCTCAACAATTTGAAGGATGTCCACCTGCCAAAAGCATACTTGGGCCTATCACTGGCACTTGAGTTCAACAGAGACTTGTTCAGACACTTAGACCCTATTTCTTAGTCTCCATAATTAAGTCCTGTTCAACAAACTACTAACTGAGATATTTATCATCTTTCCCCAAAAGAATAAAAATCCCCCCAAATTCCAGAGGCCTCAAAATGAATCGTTGCAATAAATAGTTGAAATAAAATTATTAAAGTTGTTAAACGTACTATCCTTGCATATTTTTGCCTGTGACACAGCTTTGTCTCAGAATTTTTCTCAGTTTCACCTCAGTCATTTGGGAACTCCGGGCCAGCAGCGTTTAGGAGTGCGGAGGCGCCCGGGATAACTCACAAACTGCCAGAGAAATGTCACTGCTCGGAGTGTTTCACAGCTGCTTCCACAGGAAATTCCAGTTCTGGAAAAACCCTTGGTATGGGAACAACACATAACACGATGATGAGGAAATGCAGATTCACCAGCATCATTAGAGATTTTTAGGATATAATAAGTGTAAATAAAAATGTGAAGCTGCAGCAGCATTGTAAAAATGGTTTTCTTCCCTCTTGGAAGGTTTTACAGAACCAAGAGTACAGGTTGTACAGAGCTGTTTTTCTTCGAGAACAGTTTTTCTCAGTTTTGCTAGGAAAAATCTGTGTCTGCCAGCTAAAAGGCAAAATGTGTGTGCAGAGAGCAGCCACCCCAGTGGCTCCATGGAAACTCCAGTGACCATGTATAAATACTTAGTGAAAATGACAGCTTTGCACATCTCTCATCAAGGATTAATGCACTGGGCCTGAAATCCAGTCTGCTTTACTGTAACCGCATTTAAAGGTTATGAGCCCTAGGTAATGGAAGTGTGAAATTTCAGGAAATTCTTAGTAAACTCATCTTTGAAGGTCATGTACTAAAGGAGAATCTGTTACAGTTTCAAGCAGCTCCTCCAGATGTGCTATACACAAAGAATCTCTTAATTTTTACCTAAATTCTTTCCTTATTTTTAGTAATTGTAAAATTCGTATTTCTACTTCATATTTCTAAGAATGGCTTTTAAAATGCCCAGAAAAGAGTGTCTCAACAATCAATCTATTAACTATTTGTCAATTATATTATGCTTTGGGTCAAGGCTGTCTTCTTGCCTCTGTATTTCTACAGCACTTTTCATCGAGTGCCTACATTTTACCCTAATATTACTTATTTCTACTCTACTTATATTAATGGTATTATATATGCCATACAGGCAATGATTTCTCACAGTATCAGAAGCAAAAGCCTGGGCTTTACTTTGATATATGTGAGCCTGTTTTCGAATAGTATTATCAAAATACAAAGTTCTCAGTACAGACAGCCCTTACTACTATATCAGCATAGAAGCAATCAACATTTCCCTTTCTCAAGCAGTAGTTTAGCAATACAGCTTTCAAAGAACCGGTCGTTAAATCTTTGATAATGTACTGTACTTACTGGTAGCACAACTGTAATGGAAATTCAAACCTTGTATTTTAAAACTTCATGTGAACCTTCACAATGTTGCTTCAGTATTCAACCATTACCTGGTGGGAAAGGCCGATATCCCTGTCTTTCAGCAGGGTAAGTGTGTGACAGGCGCATCTGTCTGGCTAAGTCACAGGGACTTGCACTGCACCTCAGTTTGGGGCACACTAGCAGCAAAAGAAAAATGCTGCCTAAGGGGAAAGGAGGTTGAAACTGGGTATGTTTGCTGTTGGTAAAAGATTTCCCAGGAATCTTCCCCTGCTTTTCTGGTCTTCAAAACCCAGTATTGCCTCTTGGGATTTTGGAGGAAGGACCTGCACAGTACAGGGTGGGAGCCAGCACAGGCAGCGAGCCCGCTCAGTACCTTCCCCAGGAGCTCTCCAGTATCGAGGCAATGGTCTACGTGACTCCAGCAAGAATCTCCCCCAAGTTCCCCATACCTTGTGAAAATCCCTGAAGACTCTAGCTACTTCCTAACTATTCCCAGGGGTGGATTCAAGACAGCCTCATGCTCTTCCTCTTTCCCTTCCTTTTGAGTTTTCCCAGGCACTGGTTTATTCCACTGAAAACCAAGGCATTAACAAAACTTGATTTTTTCTGGACAGTGGTTAGCCCTAGTAGAAGGGAATTCTTTTATATACTGACATTAGAATGGAAGTGTTTTGCACAGAAAAAAAAGTAAAGAAAGAGCATTTTGCCATAATCTGCTGTACTGTTTTAGATGGTTAACACACTCATTATTTTAGTCTATCTCACCAAGAGATGGAATTTCTATTACCTCTAAGGAAACAAGTTGGCAGGTAAACAGAAGAGCCTACTGACCTAGAATTTACATTAATAAAGTAGTTAAATCCTACTGCATTTTAACTTCTTCAGAGCATAAGATTAAATCCTACCACCTACCATCCTATTCTCAAATCATAATCAAAATATAAAACGTATAAATTCTAGAGACATCAGCTGTTTTTGATGTCCTCAAATGCATGTAATATTTTTCACATGAAAAATATTTCAAGGTATTTTAGTTGTCTGAATATGACTTCTGCCATTTGAAAAGAGAAGGCATTTGTGGACTACGGTGTCGTTTCCCTCCATGGCGGGTCAAAGCACTGCAAGCGTCCAGAGCTAGTTAGTCATCCGCAGTTCAGCAGTTATCTGTGTAATACCAGTTACTAAGAAAAGTTGAAAGAAATCAGAACTCTCCAAAAAAACTAGAGAAAGACAGGCCTCAATTAAATAAACCATTTAATATCAGATCTCGAAATTGCAATCCCACAATCTGAATCTATTAAATAGTTTTGCCATTCAGTCATTTTTCATTGTGATTTACTACTCAGTATCCATTTTTGTTACAACCATTCATATAAAATTAGGATTTGGTGAAGGAAATGTTCCATAGTAACTGAACTCACGGCCCATTCACAGTAATTAGGAAGGAAGATACATGACTATTCTGAGTTCAACACAGTCTTCTCATCAATCGAGACCTTGACTAGTACACACTAATACTGACTAATACACACCATCGTAGGCTTTCTTTTGCAAGCTACCACTTGCATCAAATTGGATTAGGAAATAATATATCCAAAGCCTGAGAACTTTGAAACATTTTGTACATAAATCAATCTTGTCTCTGCCTTCATGCTCCCTCAATTATATTTCTTGTTCCCTGAAGAGCAACCCTTGTCCACCAAAACTTGGCCTTGGACCCCCTTATCACTAGGTAAGGGTAAGAAGAAGCGTAAGTCAAGTTTACCCTGGATCTTGAATTCAAAACAAAACCCTGACCCAAAGGAAGTCAGTGGGACAAAGGCTACCTCCTACCTGAACTCCTGGCGATTACAGGCTCTCCGATCGGCTTCCTTCCTTGGGCATCTCAGCTGCGGGACGAGACCGAGGGACTATTGCAGCTCACATCCTCCCTCATTGTTCTTTGGAAGAAACAACTCTTACCTAGTTCATGGTTTTCTAATTATGCTTTTCTTCTAAATATTGAGCACAAATATATCTTAGAAACAGATCCTGACCCCCAATACTTGCTCTTCCTGTGATTCAATATGCTTAAATCATTGCGTTCCACAGACAAATGAACATGCTCAGCTTACTTGGAACAAAAGCACTTCTAAATGTAAATCATTCTCCCATGATGACTTTCCTGTGCTATAGAGGGGAAGGAGTCTTTTGTTTCTTCAGTTATGTTGCTTTTTATACTTGCTTCACTCTCCTACATGCACATGATAGGGAAAGAAGTTTGAGTTAAAATCCCACCTCTATGGTACATTTTCAACCTAGACATAACCTATTATGACTTAAATACCATACAACTTACCATTTTCAACTTATTCCTAGCATCTTATAAACAAAATTTGTCACATAAGAATGGATGGATTTAAGAAGACACTGTCTTCTCCACACACCATCAATCTTTCAGGAATCCACCACAAAGTGGTGAAAGTTCCTCTGGTAGGAACTGGCCTGTTCCTATAGAGTATATTTTCCTACATGCCTTGACACTTCTTCCTACATATGTAGAAGCAGCCAAAGAATATTAAATCTTAATATTGATTGTAATAATGCTTATGTAATAAGATGAGTCTCTTCCTGGAGGACAATGAATTAAAACTATCCCTGAAGTACCAAAAAGTGATAAATACATCATAGAATGCAGTTGATTTAGTTGCATTCTTTATGCAAGTTTTCTTGCCAACTCCAAGATTGCTTTGGTATCTAAAACCATAATCTGTTTCTTATTTACCCTTCTAAACCACAAAATAACCTTGAATCAATTCCAAATTTATTTTGATGATTTTATTGTTTCAGGACAGGTGTATCAGAGAAAATAAAAGCTTTAAATATCTGTTATGCCAGGAAGGTAAGAGGTTCTATCCTGTTTCTCTTTAAAACCGAATGTTTACTCTTACCACTCCAATGTGCACTATTAACATTACCTACATGGAATACTGCCAGCATCTGTTTGAAACCCGTCTGCATCCGACCCAGAACAATGACTTGCAGCTACCAGGTCACCCAGATATATCTTTGCTCCACAATTACTATGCTTTTTTTCCCCCTGTGTTTTAACTCACTTAGTTCAGGAGAGAGAACACTGAATGTAAAGGGTGTTTCTGCAGACTGAAGTCTCCAGTACCTTATAGAGTTGGAGGTAAAAATTAGCATTCAGGTGTCACTTTTGTAGGTACATATATAATTATCATTTTCAGGGAGCAGAGGGAAAAAAATACAAAAGGCAGTTACATGGGATGTTACACACATAGGTCACGCAGTTTGCCTGAAGCAGGATTACTTTAACAGTGACCAGAAGAGTCCAACAACTTCACAGGACCGGGCTACCTCACATGCTCCCACATAGTGTGAAGTGTGGCAGCAATAAGGAACCAGCTTGCCTCACGTTGGTGACTTTGTTGGGTACTTGCACACATGGCAGGTTATTGCGTGTGTGCTCTGGCCCAGGCAAAGTGGGATCCAAAATAATACTACTATCTTGCTCAAAGAGAAAAGAATTATTTATTCTAAAAGCAGCACTAGTGGAAGAACATACTTGGACTGATGGGTCTGAGCTACAAGAACTTAATTGTCTGCCATCCACTACATGCAATTTTGTATCTTACACAGGCTTAACTAATGGCACATTAATCGTGTGAGCTGTATGAACGCTGACTAGCAAAAAGCCCACCTGCCACTCCTAAAATGTGGCTGAGCACTTGGTTATCAGCAAAAGTAGGGGAATCAACAGAGCAGCTCACTGCTCTGTGTAGTCCTCTGTGTAGCTGGGGCTTTGGCATCTTACAGGAACAGCAATAGATTCCAACCAGCAGGAATTTCTCCAGGAAGGCGGGTGCTGGGGCCCGGCCGCCCTCATGCTGGGGCCATGGGGCAGCCCCGCACACAGAGCTCTGCTCCTCCCAACGCCCCTTTCAGCCGGCGCTCAGAAACACCCATCACACCTGGCCAACAACAGAAACCTGTGTGGGGCTTAAATCCCCGTGTAGCTGTGATGCTTTACCTACCGAGGCTGTTCTGTGCAATGACTTCAACTTTTGTTTAATGCTTCAAACCACTATTTTTCTGATACCTGACTTCCGTTGGGTCTTACTTCAAACCTGATTAAACGAGACCAGGAAAGGAGCCTGGAAAAATGTAGTATTAAATACATAAATGGCAAAATTATATATATATATATGTATGTATATTAATATAGCTTCTCACAGGGATTAGCTTAAAGGGACTACTGTGGGTCCACGACACTGGAATATTCTCTTACCTCCAGAACTCAGGCATTACAATAAGCCACCTCTCTAGATTTCTTTTACAGTAATGAAGACAGACAGGGTCCTGTGGGTGTATTCCAGATAAGCTTTGTCAGGGACCAAATGACATTTAAAACCCAGAGCTGCAATCCTTCATTATTGACAACACATGGAGTCTAAAAGACAGGTGTCCTAATCTTAGGTAGCATAAACCTTAGTAATCGTAATGGAGAATCAAAATCTTGCTTAGGAATTATTTAAGAACAAAGATATAATTCCAAGTAATTGTCATTTATAAATTAACATCAGTATGACATCAGGTTTTAGATACTTTGACAGCAGATCTTATGATCAGAGTGACTTGGATACAGACAACAAAGCAGGGCAATGAGGTTACCAGGATTTTCACATATAAAATACCACTTTTAATTAAAATACTATATTAAATGTGTACATAAAAACTGTAAAAAAATAAAAAATAAAGATACATGATAAATGCTAGATCTCAGAGGAAATTCACTCAATGCAGTTTCCTTGTTCGGTGAGCAACATCTTTAACTGTTGGAGCCTGGGGTTTACGTTAACACTTTAATTCAAAGACGACAGCACATCTCTCAATCGCTCCCCCACTTCCACATCTTGGTTTGGCTGCAGAGAGCAGTGTCAACGCACCGTTCCTTCCAGAGAACCTAAGACAAAAAATCCTATCCAACCTCAACAGATACAGGTTCCAGACAAAAATTAAACATATATACATACACCAAAGATGTGTATATATGATTCCTTACCCATTTCCTATTTTACAAAGTATACTTTGCTAAGGAAAACTTGTCCTGGAAGATAAGCATATACATTCAGGGTACAAGACAATGTATTTATCCAGTTTTTAATTTGTTTAATAACGTATTTGATTGTATTTGGGCAGCTGTACATCTTAGCAAGTCCAATAATAAGTGGATACTGTTCCATATTTTGTAATGTCAAAATTCGGTGAAGTTTTAAACAATGAACAATACCATGCGTCCAGTCACCAGAATCTTTTTACCTAATTACCACCTTCCCGAAAGCAGCAGGTAATGAAAAAAGAAACTAATTCTTTGTTTCTATTGCCAATTATTCAAGAAAAAAATAGGACGTTAATAGAATAGAATTGTGCTGAGTGATTACCCTGAGTGTAATAGGATACTAAAAAAAAAAAAAAAAAAAAAAGAGGGAGAGAAATTTAATTTCATATATATAAATAAATCTCACTATTAGGTAACAAAAAACATACCATTTCTTCTAACAAAGTAATTAGAAAAAAAACAACTTATGATGGCATAGTGACAACACCTGCAAAAATACAGGGGACAACTGTAACCATGCACACAGCTGACAAGAGCTGCAAGGTAAACAGCCCTGGGACAAATATCTGCTACGCTGTTTATTTTCCTTGTCAAGTTCCCCTCCGCACAGCACACTGTGTAACCAGGAAGTTTTTAAACAAAACAGCAGCAAAACCCAACCACAAGCAGCAGCATGCAAATCAGCGGGCTTAAGGCTGTAGCACCCCCCGTTATTTCCTTCCCTCGTCAAGTCTAAGCTTCCTTGGGAAGGAATGAAGAAACATCTGCCAGAGAGAGAGAAAAAAAAAAAAAATTTTTTTTTGTTTTGGGTTTTTTGGGTTTTTTTTTTTTTTTGATTAAAAATACTAATTAATGCTCTAAATTGGAGCTGTGTAACCACCAGGAGATGAATTTTGAGAAACTAAACAACAGATCACGATCATATTCATACAGCTTTGCACGCTCCATGTTAACGACTCTTCTGGTGCCCTGCACCGCTGTGGATGGAGAGGGTTGCCCTGAGGAAGGAGAGCCCTTCCCAGGAGCCGACACATCCGTCTCCTCTCCGCCAAGCTCTGAACTTACCCTCAGCAAGGCAGAGTGCGAGCACACCGAGTGCAGTTCTGCCCTCTGGACATTCAGCCTGTAAAATCAACACATCTAAATAAACACCCAGGTAAAACAGGCATACTCCCGTACATTAAGCCGGGTGACAACAGCCTAGTCTGCAGCCAAAACAAGAGATTCTTCACTGTGCTAAAATGCAGGTACAAACTCTACATAAAGAAACACGATATCCTGCTTTCCTGAAGTGCGGGTTCCATACAACACAGATAACAGACAACAGCACAGAGCTAACACTGAATCCAGACGTGTCAGACGGAAAAAGAGAAGTCCACGCAGGGATCACGTTACACAACTGCTGAAAGAAAACGTGTAGTGATTATTTACACTGCTTCTTAGCACTGTGATTATCTTGAACATCTGAAGGTAACTGGAGAATTTTACAGGTTTCAGTTTACAAACTTACCGTTCCTGAAGCTCCAGTAGCATGATTGCGTCTAAAAGAATCCCCCCCCCTTTTTTTTTCCTCCTTCCTTCTTATTTAAAGAATTTATACAGGCTCAGAAAGTCAGAAGGGAATCACTACAGGATTAATTTCAAGTAAAACTACTCACTGAAAATTCTGAATTAAACAAACAGCAAAAAAAAAGTATGAATATATATTAACTACCACAATATTAATAGAAAAAGTGCTATTACCAAACTAAATTACTCCAAAAACAAGAAAAAAAAAAATCAAGAAAACAAACCAACAAAAGTCTTCAAGGAATAGGAGAAGATATCAACCTGCTTAATTTGAAGAATTGAAGGCTATCCAATCTTTCAGTTGATAAAATAGGAAGATATAGCTTGAATTTGCTTTAGCAAAATGAATCTAAATCTAATGATGATTCCTAAAAAGTGAAGAGTCCTTACTGAATATTTATGCTCTGCATTACACAGTTTACCCCTTCCCTCAAAATATAAATAAATATATATATATGTGAGTGTGTGTGTGTGTGTATATATATACGGAGCTGGTTTCCCCTCTCACCTTTGGTGCATTCTACAATACTAGTAGTACAACTAGTTCAACCCATTTTAATGAATCCTAGACAAACTTTTCAAATATAGACCGATCTGAAAAGCAATATCAGTGAGATGAGGTTCTTAAAGTATTCTTTATTAATATCATTAGAAGTTGTGGAAACAACTTTCTTGTAATATAAAGGCACAGGGAGACAGTCTTGATAAAATATTCCAATCAAACAGTAACTTACAGTACAAAAAGACAATTTAATGCACATACAAACCCCAAACATCTCATTCAAAAATATTTCACCAAGTGTTCATCAATAATAATGGGCAATGACTAAAAATATAAATTGTTATTGTACAATACATCTGATAGGTGCAAACTGAACAAGATTTATTGCTTTCCACAGTTTTCCCTGTAGTGTCTTTTTTAAGTTCCAAATTCCTTTCCTAATTAGCTTTAGTAGCTTATTCCCAGGGGCACTAAACCCCAAACCAAATCTATTAGGAGAGCCCGGCAGGTACAGAACTGCCTCAAGCAGCAGCCAGCAGTGGCAGTGTTTGTGTTGAACCTTCTCCACTCATACTACACTCGCTCACCAGGAAATGCGGTGGATGTTCAAAACAAGCAAACAAACAAAATCAATTCTAGTGATTAGTACAGGCTTTTCTGATAGGATAGTATTACCTAGTCTCAGGGTTGTTCTGTTCTCCTCAAATAAAAGGATCATGAGATTAAAAAAAATTAAAGTATTTAAAGTGAACCCTCTCTGAAACCTTCCCCTAAAGCAAGGATGTAAAATAGTCTTCACATGAAGGGAGGGAATAAAGGCTGCACTAGTCACTCTAACTTTTGAAAAGAAGTAAGACAAAAAATTCGGAGTAAATTAGGACTACATATGCAAAGAAATTTAAGTGAAATTAATATTTTTAGGAATTCTTAATACAGTCATCAAAATCATTAAAAAAAAAAAAAAAAAAAAAAAAAAAAAAAAAAAAAAAAAAAACACCACCTACCCACCCAGGAAAAACTTTGTGTCTTTCTGTGACCACTGTTTTCAAGCTTTGATAAGGAAAAGGCAACAAGCTCCTCGGTTTCTTCCCCTCGCCCTTGCAGCAGTTTCCACCACTCGCAGGACACAGTATTTGAGGCAAACTGACCAGACCCCTGAAACCTGGGAACGTCACCTCGCTCAGAAATTTTAGCTTGTACAAAGCACTAGTTTATACAAGCACACAATAACTTTTTCTTCATTCCTGCTGCAAGAAGAAATATGCATACATTTTCTAAGACGATCTTATTAGGATTAAGACTTCAGGGAAAAAACATGAAGTGCTATAGAAGTTGTAAAAATTAAAAACAAGGTTCGAAGACGGTTCTTGTAGCAGTAATTGAGGTTTCTAGAAAGATTATAATTTAGGGAAACAACTTCAGATTTACAGAAACCTCAGCAAGCCGATTTTACCTGTACTGAGAACAGTCAGACATAATTCAGGAAATGGTGTCTACAGTGACTAGAGCTTAATCTATTTTACTAAATGAAAAGATGAATAGTCAGTAAACTTCTCTCGAATTCAACAGAATAAGGAAAGGTGTAAAACAAATTACCAACCTGATTTTTTTATGTAAATTATGCTTTTTTCTAGTATCAGTAAGTAGTTTTACAAGTTGTTTTTTTTTTTTTTTGCAAAGAGCAAACAAGGACCACTGAAATCTGAATTCTGAGAGTTAATCTCACTGGAGTATATCACTTTCTAATTCAACATTAGATTAAGGTCTAAGAAACAAAACCATTTTCTTTGGTTTATGCTCAGCTACACTGGACTAGTGAATTCTTATTCTAAGTCAAACTTCTATCTTCAGCTCAAATTCATAAGATCTTTTTTAATCCTAGCCTCTCCACAGTCCTCAAATTATTTTTGTTAAAAATGAGAGCTTGCTCATAACATGGTTCCCTGCTAAACAGTCCTGTGGATACATACTGGCATGAAGGGTAGTATTTTGTACAATAATTACAGTTAAGTGATATCTCCAACGGCAGAAATACAAAAGAGATCAAATGAATATCTCTTCTAATGACATTCGGGTTTATCATGATCTTAAAAAAATCCACAACGTCTAAGCATAGTAAAACACAGTGTAAAAATCCCAAAATTAGACAGTAAACATGGGAATCCTGCACTCACAGTAGAAACATACTGCACAGCATTAATATGAAAGCCTGTTAAATTCAAAACAATGCAGACAGATAGATTTACCTGCATGTAAATGCCACTTCCAGGTGTTTAAACAAACACAAAAATGAGACAATGATGTCAGGAAAAAGGCCTTTAAAACAGGCCAGCCTAACTTGACTTTCCAAGTAAGAACACCAGCTTCACAGAACTGTGATACTAATGCAGTTTTATGTAAAGTACCCTCTGACACAGCTTATTTGACAGCTTGCATCACAGTCTTTTCTCGACCTCCCTCATTTTTAGTAGTTAGGGAGAACAGTCAACAGAAGCTCAAGTTTTAGTTCGGGAAGTACCTTGTCTGTTTGCAGAGGAGCATCGTAACACCATAAAATTACATTTTTATGGTACTGATAGAAGTGATAAGCTAGTGTCATTTTGATTCTCTTCTGAACGCGTAAGCTCCAGACCTCGTGTTCCACGCGTCTCGGCAGCAGTGTTCGGGGCAGCGGCACGCGGGCGTCCCCTGCGCGCTCACTACCTCACGTTGTTGCTGAGCCGCGCCAGGTACTCCCGCAGCTCCCTGGCCGCCTGGAACCTGCCGTAGCGCTTCTTTGGGTTGGCACACTCGTCCAGCAAGGCCTCGAGGCGGCCGTCTTTGGCAATGGCGGCGGGGGGGTCGTGCAGCAGCCCTCCCGACGTGCCCCGCCACGTGGCGTGTCTCGACAGGAGGTTCTGGCAGACGGCGTAGTAGTTGTGGTCCACCGTGACGCGCGCGCACAGGATCTCCTTCGAGAAGGACAGGCAAGCTTCTTTATCACAGTCATCAAACTTGCTTTCGTACCATACATCCCAGTTTTCAGGTTTATCTGTGAAATATCAGACAGCAAAAACGGGAAAAAAAAAAATAGTCAGAGAGGTCAGGGAAGAAGGACCACGGGCAGAGCTCTACACAACTAGAGCTCAACACAAAGCTAAGCGGTGAGATTTAAAACCCAAACCAACTTTGGACGCAATCTGAAATGTTCTAGTTTTTCAAATTTCACCTGATTCGCCTTCCAGGCGAAACAGTCCTGGCAGTATAAAAATACAGGAAAGACAAAGAAAGAATAAAATAAATAGCTAAAGAGAAGGAAGCAAAAACAAACAAACAAACCACACGCGCACACACTCACCACCACGCAGAAAACAGAAGAAATCCCCATTCGCACACATGCCCAGAGGGGAAAATGAAGCACAAACAAGGACAAGAGAATGATTCACAGCTGGAGTCAAGACAGAAAAAAAACAACCCACAAACATGATCTATTTTAGCAACAACTAGATTTGGTTGTTCCAGCTGCCCTGTGAACTAACACTCGCAAATGATCTACCAAAGAATAAAAACTCCCATTGCAAAACAACTCCCATTAACTTCTGAAATATTATCTACCAATTCTCACATCAGAGAGGTAGTTACTAAAGGCAGCACATATTGAAAAGCGGATGCATTACATATAATAGCTCGAAAAAATGAGCAAAACAAGTTACATTTATGAACACACAAAACACTTCTTTACATAATCAAAAATAAAGGTAATTTTTAAGCTGCAATCACAAAGATAATAATGAATACAAATACAAAACTGAACAAAAACTTGAGCTCATATATTACTACTATGATAATGCCCAGGCTTTATCCTGGAGTTGCATTGCATCTGGAGATAAGTGACCTGAACATTCACAAAAGATTGGAATATCAACTTCAAATCCTTTTTAAAGCTCCTAAGCATTACACCTTACACAGTTAGAACAAGTCAGTCAGCTCAGGGAACCACTACTTGTTGCTCTATACATGCAGAAACTTCTACCAGAGCTAAAATAGTTGTCTTACCACAAAGCCTTCTTTAACTGGAAACCTCATGCTACAGAAAATAGGTTGACAATAATGAATAAGTGTGAAACCTCCTCAACTGTTTCTATTTTCTAACTGAAAAATGTAAATGAAATTTTTCTCCCTACATTGTTGGGTTACTGCCAGATTGAGAAGTTGTCCTTTTCAGGAAGACTCAGTTTTTGCAAGTCTCTTTAGGGACTGACGTACACAGGAAAATGTACTAGTTTAAAATGCATTGGAGGTTTGCTAGTGTCTGGGCTGGCCATTACTCTACTCACTTATGGTGCACTGAAAGCAGCCTAGAAAATGCTAGTGAGGGCTGGCTGCTAAAACTAGGAAGTGTCAGGTAAAGTGTACACAGTGAACAGCAAACTTGGAATGGGGGGGAAAAAAAAAGCCAATAATAAAAGAGTGGGGAAAAAATGACTCAAGCAAACTCAACTATGATACCCAACATAGAAGTAGGATTAGATATTTCACTATAGCACCATTGGAAAATATGTACATACTCAAGATACCTAAACAGGTATATTAATCACTCTGGACAGACTGATAAACTTTTCAGGAGATTAAGGAAGACAGTATTAAATATTAACATTATGCTAAAACTGAGAGCTTGCATATTATTTTTTCATTTTCTTAGTTAATTATTATAAATGATGCATTAAAACCTCAGCGAGACCCATCTTGATTTGAGAGCCACACACAACAGATGTAAGCTTGAGACTTTCCAGATCCAGCTTCTGCAGACACTAATTACTCCTATTCCACATAGGAATCAGTGCTTTCAGAGTTCATTTAAACATCTTTGCAAGCCAGCAATTTAGACATGCTCCAAAAAGGAAAGTCTTAAATAATATTATTTTAAGAGAGTGGAGGAAAAAAAAAGTGAAAGGGTTTGTGTGGCTATGAGCACTAAAGTAAATGTACTGGATAATCAGTACATTAAAAAGGTTTCTTTGTGTACTCCAATAACTTTAATCTAAGACCGGTGAGAATGTATAATAAGTCTAATATGAAATAGATAAATAAGTAACCTTACTTCCTTTAGAAGATGCATGAAGAGAGAACACGGTCTTAAAATTAATTCTGCAACTCGGTACATGAAGTCTGCTTGCAGAGCTTTATAAAAATCCATTCACCCAAAGCAAATTGGAATTGCTTGGCCTACCGCCAAACACTCCTGCAGAATCTAAGACTTCAGATTCAGTATTTCCAGCCTGCAGGTTTGTAAAGTTTTCCACATAAACTTAAAAGAAATATAAACCCATGTAATGCTACTTTGTCAAACACCTATCCTGTTACTGCTGCTTTGAGGTTTTTACATTGACAAAAAGATGAACTGATTTTCACTATTCCAACCTGGAAACAGCACTAAAGTTACCTGGTCCTTCACTTCCATTACAGCAGAGCAGAGGCAGGCTAGGTAATTGGGGGCAAATGGCAGTAAGACGTCATTCACCAAAAGGGCAACATCAAGGCTTCTCTACTGACAGAAGTCTGGAAAAACAAGAGCACTCTCTCTATTTTCATTAAGGCAGTGCAGACAGCTGGGCCATTTCTCTGGCTGTCCACTGTGTGTCCAAATCCTCCACTTTGGTAGCCCCATTTAAACGGGAATATAGACATTAAAAGTATATGTAAATCAAATTCAGGTAACCTCAACACTTTGTATAACTGACAAATTAGTCAATCTAATTAGCAGTCTATTTGTCATATAGAGGTAATTAGTTGTTGAATAAAGTCACTATGACAAAATGGGTTTTAGCAACTACACATAATAACTTGTGATTACAGAGATAGAAACAACAGAAAAGAAGGGATGAGGGGAAGAGAGAAGAAACTTACTCTGTCTGATTAATCTTTTGTCTGCTACCAGAACGTTTTCTGCATCTACAATGATAACTTTCCCATCTCTCGGTCCAACTGCAAAGTTGTCGAAGCTGACATCCAGGAGGTAGAGTGCAAATTCAAAGTCATTATTTGTCAGCTGCTCAGCTATTTCCATCAACTGCCAGGCCAGATCCACTCGTTTCTCCCATGGCGCATTAAAGTAACTCCACAGCTCTTCTCCAACGTAATTGACAGCCACCATCCTTCCGCATGCTCCCAAGTACTTTGCAAACGGCCAACCTTCATCCGATGGAAAACTCTGTATATGAAAACAAGTTTTATTTTCATTAAAATAAATCTCATGCTTGCAATTACAACTTTGTTTTTTCTTTTTTAGATTATAATTAAAAAAAAAAATGTTACAACTCTTTCTGTTTCCCCCCACCCCCAACGACTGGCTTCCCATCAGAGATCCTCTCACATGGAGATCTCACAGAAAGAACTACAGAACACACTGAGGTATAACTAGAAGCATAGGATTTTCTATACCTCTAGTACTTTTAACAATCCATCGCTTGGTGAATCGCCATATATGGACTTTGTGTGCATGTTTGCATGCATCTGTCCACAGACATCACACAAGACCATATAAAATTGTAGCAATAACAAAATCTTTCTCCATTAGCAGCTTTCTTGGAAATTAAGCCAAGAGATGGAATACTAAGTACATGCTACAAGCAATAAAAAAATATATCTTTGTATTTCAGTTCTGTTGAATTTCCATAGTATGCATCATGACAAAATATCAAAAACTGAAGATCAAAAAGCCCTAGATTGTTAGGCTAGATACTTTTAGCATTCCCTAGGAGCAAAATGCATGCTACCTTTAACTATTAGTAAGTATTTGTATATGCTACCCTTCCTCTAGCAGCACCCACTGTCATGCCAGCAGATGACAATTCAATCAACTTCGCAATGCAGCAAAAGTTCTTCCACACAGGTTGAATTACAGCAGGGTTTCAATCTGAATGGGAGTTCTAGACCTACTAGAACACAGGACAGCAGAGCAGTTGTGGTCAATAGAGAGAAGGGTCACGGCAAGTCACAGAAAAGAGTCACAGGAAGAAAAAGCAAAGTAAGGACACTGCTGGATGCGGCGGCAATGGCTTCCATCAACTGAATCCGATCTCCAGGACTTCACAACACTCATGGCTCTTGCTGCGACTCTCGGGCATGAGTTCAGCAGGGCCACAGGGTGCTCCCTCCACCCGCTTTCCAAAGGGAGAAAGAGAACCTTCAGGAGAGAGGTTTCTGCTCTGCTGGCACATTCCTTGCCAACTCTGACTCAGCCTTCTCTGTTTGCATTGTCATACAATCAAAATGCATGGAAGAATTATTTAATCTTATTCCAAATGCACACATTAAATGATGGTGAACTTTGGCCTCTTCCCCATTGTGTGATCAGAAGTATCTCCATGTACCTCACAGCTCTCCTGCATGTAAGGGCGGCCTTGGCTCTAGACCCACACACCTTCTCACGTCACTGAATTTCTTCCTCTAATAAAAAAGAAGTTATTTAGCACCAAAACTCAAAACAAATACTATGCATCCCTCCCAGCCTCTCAGAGGCATTTCAATCCCTTCCTTCATGTCATCAAGAAAATGACACAGCTCAAAATGACTTTATTTGCTGATCTGGGGTTCAGCTGGATGAGCACCGGGATCCCGGCTGTCCCATTAGCGCCCATCCTGGCCAAGGGAAGGGGCCGACCCGGCCACTGCAGGGAACAGAGCAGACAAGGGGACCGGTCCCTCCCAGCAGCAGCAGCACCAAGTTATAAAATGGATCAAACTGATTGTGCCAGTCCAGCACTAGCCACAGCTGTGCACGGATCTTAAAAGCACACGTATTACACATCCTGCAGTGCACATCCAGAGCCATTTCACACGAGAAATTCTAGGAGCAGTTCAGTTTACCTAGAAGCGAACCTCAGCAGTGCTACGGCATCTGCACGCCCTAATGTAACACAGATATATTTATAAGTCTGCGGCAATAAAAAGATCTTTTGACAACAGGAGTACAGGGAATCCTGCCAACATCTGCACATGTACAAACAACATCTCTGTGCTGGCTCCCTTCCAACTGGCTGCAACAGCCACATCTACACTTCGTTACCCAAGTCGGTAGCTGAAGAAGGAGATAAAAATGCATACAAGCACCCCATTCACCAGCTTCACGTTCACACGGTGAACTCGGCAAAAATATTAATTGAAGTGCAGATATGTTGTCTTGGTAGGCAAAGATTTGTAAGTGTTTGTACTATTCTTTCACAAACTTTTTTCTAGATTCAATTGCAGTTTACAGGAAGATTTTTTTCCCCCCTCCATGTATTACCATTTTAAACAGGCAGTCACACAGAAATACAGGTTTGTCTGGCCATTAAACAGGGTTTCCACAAGCAAGTTAGATTTAGAAGAAAAAGTTTAATTAAGTAGCTGCCAAAAAAACTCAAAAAGCTCAGACTGTTGTACAGAATTAAGGGCATAGCTCTTATTTAAACTCCCAAGCAGCATAAAGACTTGATTAAACAGATCTGTCATTGAATACACTGGCCGAAGACTAGTTAGAAAAATCTGTACATTTGACAATTCAGATTAAAAAAATAAGGTTTTGTTCAGAACTTTGGAACAGCTATTTGATGAAAGAGTCCACAATTCTGATACACCCACTCACATTCTATCTGCGAATATACACACGAGTGCCATGGAAACCACAGACAAACAGCCCTTTAAAAGTTTGAAAAAACACCGCAGTGGACACTGCAAAACTACCAACTGGTAGCTTAGTAAGTTTTTCCCCATTAAAGAAGTTGCTATTTTCCCTATTCGTAGAGCAGTGTGCATAGCAGTATGCGTATTATATAATATATATAATGCATTTTTGCTTAGCAAAGATGGAAAATGTAAACATGAGAAAACTCCCAACTACGAAAAAAATACTTTTAATACCCTAGAGTAGCTACATGACATCTCTCTAAGAAAACCTCCAAACAAATCCTGTTAAGGGGACAAAAGACCTTTGGTCCTAACAGAATTATATCGCATTTATGTCTTAAAAATGTAAAGCAAAAAAGCATATTGTAGTTTCCAGAGAAATACTGAGAATACAGTGAATTTATCATTTTACTTGAGCATAAAACACACTAATAGCTCATTTCTCTTTCTCACTCCCACCCATCTCAACATGAGCCAATGCACAAATCTGCTGCCGCTTCTGAATGCTCAGAGCTGTGAATTACATTAGGTAGTAAAGGCTCAGAGGCTTCAAGCTGATAAAGCTTATTGTAGTCTGCACTAACAGGAAAAAAAAAAAAGCCTCTGAATCAAAATCTCTAAGGAATACCATTCACAGAATCAAACCAATAATTCATAATAATAAAATCCAAGAAAAGATGAAAAGGTGACTACTTATACCTTTAAACTATTGTTGCACTGCAACATTAAAAACAAAACAAAAAATTCTTTCCATTAGAAAAACTACTCTAGAATTTGCTACATGACTTCTGTTTTTTCTATAAAGTGAATTAAAATAAAATCACATTGCATGCACATACAGAGTTTGCCACATATCTGGCATACAACAAAATTCAACAAGATTCCAAAAGCAGAGCAGCAACTTTTCCTACTGCTCATCATGACCCTGGAAGTCCTGATGGAAATGGTACCCCCTTTGTAACACCTTTTTTTAAAACTATCATATTAAACTACATTTACTGAGGCACAAACTAGCACAGCAAGAGGAATTTACATAATACGCTCTTCCTCAAAAGGAAAAAAAAAAAAAAATTTAGTTCTCTCTCCCAGGGCACTGTTGATTCTGCAATGTAAACAGACCTATTTTAGCCACCAAGGCAAATAAGCACAACTCTGCGGCCATGCAGACTTGGAGATCAGACTTTACAAAGCAATTTTTCAGATCTAAAGGAGGTTTAAAAATAACCTAAAAGCAGATGCCTTCTTTTATTGAAATGCAATTTAGAATATACACATGCAAAAGTATTTGTGAATGCTAGTATGCGTGTGTATACAACAGAAACATTTTAATTTTCAAATGCAGGCCTAATCATTCACCATTGACCTGAAATGCCCCCCAAAGTCTGCATATGAACCCAAACACATACCCAGAGGAACAGATCTCATTCAATATTCACAATATTGGTGTTCCCCAGTGAAACCAGGTTCCTTGATTTTATTTGAGTTTGGGACTTTTTGTTTTTTAGCTTTCAACCACCTACTAAATACAATTCATAACAAGTGGAAAAATATCAGGTTTAACTTACACACAATAGAAAAAAAACATGCAAGGAATTTTAAACATAAACCAACTCAGAAGAACCTCAAAAATTAAACTGCCCATAAATATTACAGCTATAGTTGAAGTATGTTATTTCATGATACAAACTAATAGATTGTGATTAAATATAAGGATAGGGGAGAAAACTGAGTGCTGTGAATGGTTGTTACCTATTCACACAAGTTTTTAGTTTGGCAACAGGTGCTGATAATCATTACCTACTTCTCAGCTTATAGGTAGCTTATACCACTACGAAGAAATCATAGCAGAGCTGGCCTATACCTACATCTAAAAGTAGTTAATTTTCAAAATGAAGGGACTAAAACAAAACCTCAGTTATGTAATTCAGGGAAAAATAAATGCTACTTCCCCTCCACAATGCACGTTCAGAAGCAAGTTGACAACACAGGTATTTCAATTTTCTTTATGTGGAGGCTACCTGGTATTTTTTATTGTTACCTGTCCCCTAAAAATGCCATTATCTGTATGCACAGACACTTACAGGAAATAATGCAAGTTCACTAGAATACTCTTCAGAGTCCACTCAGCATCTCACATAACAATTATCTGTTCGGAAACACCAAGACTGAAGATGTTTAAAGGGCATCAAGTATTAATATCAGACAGGATTCTGCTAGTGAGTTTAGAATATCACAGAACTACAGAAAAAAATAAAATAAAAAAAATAAAAAGCTAAATTAGTGCTGCATTGCTGCATGATAAAAAGAGAAGACAAATAACAGGCAAAAAAGTTGCCTACTCACTTCTTACCGAGTTGTGTATGAATCAGCAAAACAGTTTTCCAACAACTGACTAAATTGCTGCTTTCAGTGAATTCACAGCAAGAAACTGTTTCAAAGAGGTCACAGATAATGTTTTAATATACAAATACGAGATGCCAATTACCTTTCCCAACACAAAAACAAACAGAAAATGTACTGGTAACATGAACAGAAAACAAGAGAATTGGGGGTTCTGCAGGAATAGGTTGTTCATACAGGGCACTCCATAGCCGGTCTTTACACAGGGAGTAAGGATGATCAGAAGTCGCAAGTAGTTATTAGCTCTAAGGATTTGGAAAGCTAAATGCATCCAGAAATATAACTATCTTCTATTTAGGTGTTGGAATTTTCCTTAGAGTCAAAAAAGTGTTAAATATAATTTAGAGCTTACATGTTTAAAATGCGCTGCTCATCTCAACAGTTCCTTTAAAGATTATTTTAAACGGATTCGGAAGCAAAACACGGTTTTGTGGAAAGCTACAGTTTTGCTTTAAACTGCAACGCAAGCTGTGTTGTTTTAGACAAAGTTACAGTAACACTTTCTGGATACAATTTACAATCATCTTCTATGAGTTAAAAAGAAACTGTTTGCAAGCATTTTATTTAAAAAATGCTAAGTTTCTGTAGACTAGGGGTATGCTCAGAACACAAAGCAAACACACCACCCTTTAGAAGTTCACCCGATGATACTGCACACCAACACAGCAGTCGGTGTAAAGGCAAGATCAGAGTCCTGCAGGATGAGCTGTGCCCATGCCACACCAGCTAATAGAGTATACGGTTCCGTACTGCTGGGATGGATGTGAACTGTCTGTCAGAGTTAGCCAGGAGATCTTGGGGGTGCTGCAAAGACACAGTTTTACTAAACACGTGCCTTTACTTCCAAGCCGTGCGTGGTTACCTGAGTGCCTGTGCTCTGCTGGCCGCGGGACGGGCTGGTTCCCAGCTTCACTGCGTGAACACACAGCCCTCGCGCGGCTCAGTCAGGGTGGCCGTGGTGGCACCGCGACAGCGGCCCGGGGAGACGCAGCTGCAGAGGCCTCGCTGCGAGATGCCACGGGAATTCAGTGCCTGAAGAGCTACATTAGCTGGCTCCTACAAATTAACTAACACAAAACTTTCGCATTCCGAACAGTGAGAACTTAGAAGTGTTTTCCAGGTCTTGGCCAAAAACACGACCATGCAGGACAATGTTAAAAAGTCACACTACCAAGTATCGTGAAAAGCTCAAGGCAAAAACTGAAGGTCCTGTTCCTTGTGCCTTATGGTTACAAGCAAATACCAACAGTGAAATGCATCAAGGAAAAGAAAAATTAAAATCTGATTTTTCATTTGATTGCATGCAGGTTTCCTTTCCTGGAAGCAGATGGTCTTTTTGGAAACACCCTCCAGGTCTCATTCCCATACTAGTATATGCCCTACTCAATTTTGCAGAAATTACACACTAAGATATCTAAGTGAAATTCTCAGTAGCCAGTTATCATGTCTGATAAGATAACTTCATCGCCTAAGCACACCTTGCTACTCCAATGGCTGCATAACACAGAACTATTAATTCCTCAGGTGTTTTACTTCTAAAGACCGAGAGAAATGAAGTGGTATGTTACATGCAATGCAAATGAGAAGATTTAACAGAAATTCTTACAAATGATTTTTAAGATACAACTTAATTTGCAATGCAGGCAAGAGATAAAAGCCTTCAGTACCCAATTCCAAAGCTTATGAACACTCTTCTGGAATAAATAAAAGGCAGAACTTTGGGTGCTTTTAAAAACACAATGCTGATCTGAAGTCCCTCTATTTTTTTCCCCAGAGTATGCCTGAACATTCATATTTTTAAGTCTCCCCAAAATACTTCTGATTTTGAAATCATGTGACAGAGAATTTCACCAGACTCCAGACAAGAGGCTGCCCTGCTTCCCACCACTGTACTCTGCTGCTTGACAGCACCTTGGGCAAGCAGAGTGCTCCCACAGCCACATCCAAACATTTTCACTTCTTCTGCATCTTGCTTGACAGCTTCAGGGCTCATCTGCAGCTTATCAAGAAGCTTCCAGCAATCAAGGCTCTTAAATTAACGAGTGCTGCCCAGTGCCTTTTGATCTACCAGGTAATAGAAAATGCTGTTACTGCCTCAAATCCTTTGCCTGTCAAGGGTACATTACACACGAGTCACGAAGAAACACACGGTGCTGCTTTCAGGTCAGCTAGGTCCACGCTGCGTATGTTGCAGCCTGTGTTCAAATCAGAAGCTAAGTCGTACGAACAACAGCCAAAACAAATCTATGCTCAGAGAATTCACAACTGCAGTCAAAGCAAGGTAATGCTCTTAAATTTTATGTGGAGTTTCCCTTTCAGTGTCCTCAGGAGAGACTTCATTGAAAAACGGATGCAGTCTAACCCAGGTACATTAAACAGCAAACCGACAGCGTTGCAGACAAACCCCAAAGCTGCACGTAGGGAGACTGAAGGCCAGAGGACCCGCTACCCAAGAACACACTCCAGACTGAGCATTGCACACCTCTTAACCAGTGCATTTCTACAAGATTTGCTGGAGGATAAACCCTATAGCACTGCTTCGGGGCAACAGAAACTTCTTGACCCTCTCACAAGAGAAAAATAAGCTGTTTATAGCAGTTATTACATAGCAATGTTGTGAAATGCACTTGCTTTTAGGGCATACATCAGATAAAGACAAGGGTAGTACAGCAGACAAACCAACCCTGGGTCCACACTTGCACACTAACAGCATGCTCAGAACTGCTTCAGTAGCGCTATAAGCTGAAACGTAAGGGAAAGGGAGGCACCATCCAGTACAAGTGTGTCTATCTATACTGTTGTACAGATGCATGGAAGAGATGTAACTGAATGGTGCCAGAGACTTCCATCTGAAGTCTAAACAGAACCCAGTTTTACAACACAGACTAAAGCCCATATTCCTGCCTACCAGACTGCAGCAACACAGAACCAACGCTCCTAAAAACCGTGAAATATTTAACTCACTGACAAGCGAACCCTGGCTATTTATCTGTCACCCCTGTACTAGGCTGTGCAATGTCTGCATCTGATTTTCTACATCACCGAAAAGCAGGAGCCCCGCGCGGTCCCTACGGAGGGCAGAGCCCGGCAGGAGCCGCTTCCCGAGGGCAGCCCCGCACCCTCGGCAGCCCCTGGCGCGCAGGACCCCCGGGCCCAGCCCCGGGGCGGGAGGGCGGCTGCGGGGGCGGCCCCG
>JAWLRI010001075.1:794140-828916 GCA_034781795.1 Crypturellus tataupa
GCTCCCGGCTGCATGAAGCCGGCTCAGGTCTTCCCGCGCGCACACGTGCGCCAGCCTCTCCTGCGCTGAGTCCTCGTCCCTGCCTCCCGCCTCCCCGCGAGCCGCCGCCGCCGCCGCAACTTCCTCAGCGAAGCGTGAAAACTTGTTAAGTCGCTCCGGGAGCGGGCGGCGGGGATGGGGTTAAAGCAAAAAGTAAAGAAAAGGGTAAAGAAAAGGGTAGAGAAAAGGGTAAAGAAAAGAGTAGAGAGAAGGGTAAAGAGACGGGTAAAGAGAAGGGTAAAGAGAAGGCAAGTTCCCCCCGCCCCCACCGCAGCCGGGGATGGGGCTCCGGGCGGGACCGGGGGCCGCGGGGGGGTCCCGGGGCTCGGTGGGCCCGGGGGGGTCCGGGGGGGGTCACTCACCGCTGGGCGCTGCTGGCGGCACCCGGAGCCGCATCGCCCCCGCCAGGAGTCCGCTGCGGCATGGGCAGCGGGAGAGCTCGGCCACAGCCTCGCTGTGGCCCGGTGTTGAGTTGCGCTGTGAAGGTAACGCAGAATACAGCGGGAGAGGCTGAGAACTGTTACTGCCCGTTATAATGGCCCGTTCATCGTCAGAAATCCCGCAGGGATAGGGCAGCTGGGAGAAGTGTAGCAGAGGGGAATGTTTCTGGCGTGCTAGATTTTAGTGCCTCCGTATCTAGGAAATAGAGAAGATATAAAAAGAAAACAGCTTCTAGAGCGTTCATCATACCCTGATTTTTGTCGTGCTACAGAATGTGGACAGCGCGTTCCTGTATGGAGCACAAGCAGACCTCCCGCTGCGTGTCGTGTTCAGTGCCGTAGGGAAGGGCAGATCACCCAGTCAACAAGGTCTTTTCTATGAGCCACCAGTTTTATGAGGAAATGATCATATATACATATAACAAATGCAAATAAAAACTGCTCATACTGCAAGAATGTTAAAAGAATGCTACAGGTAGCTTGTAGCTCTTGAAAATCATGGGTTGCGAGTGATCCATTTCAAGGGGAATCCAATCCAAGGAACAAGAGAATATACAATAGGCTAGATAATATAGTACAATATTTGCATTTCCAAGTTGTTTTTCTAGAGCTGCTTGCTTCTCACTGAGCGTCCAAGTACAGTAGTTTTCCTATGAAGACTTCATTACATGTGACAATGTAATTCATCAAAGATTCCAGTGACTGGAATGAAAATACTGACCATGCGTGGACAGCAAAGGATGAAGTTCTCTGATGCAGAGCAGTTTAGTTACACAGGTCACTCTCCACAGTAGCTGAGCAGTTTCTTATGCATTAGGAAATGCCATGTTAAGATAGAGCATGAGATTTTTACAGCTTCCCTAATACACTTGTGGTCAAGTTATTCATGAACTCTTGATGCAGCCAAACATATTCCTGCCATTTTCAGAGATGTCAACAACCATCGCGAAAAATCACAAACCTTACGGCTAAGGAGATGTCCTGTGCTAGGTTCCTTAATATTGTGCATTAATTTGAGAGCAGAATTGGAGAGATGTGAGCCTTTTCATAATGGGAAAACAAACGGCTACCACTGTTGCAACGTATGTATTTTAGAATGAAAAATACCTAGCAACTCTGTAAAGGGCTGATAACAAAGCTGCTCGCTTGCTGCTGTACTCCAAGGTCTTCAATTACAAAGTACAGAACAAGCGGCTTTCCAGAATCACAGCTATTCCCAAGTTTTTGTAGATCCCAGGATTTAGTCTCATGTCCTTTCTTTTAAATCATTCTGTGAAGATCTATTCCCACATCCAATCATATAATCACCTGTCACTTTCAGAGGAAGTCATTTTTACTTTAAACAGAAGTAAATTAGGTGCAAGTTTCTATCTAAAAAACAAAACAACAAACAAACATGCCCAGAAGAGCAATTGTTGTATGTTCTGGACATACAAAACCAGGGCCTGAATATGTCTGTTCCTGTGCCTCAGCTCCAGTCATGGGAATGGGCATGGCTACAATGGGCACACACAACATTCCAGAATGTTTTCCCTGGCAAGACTAGGGGATATACACATACTGGGACTGCTTGGATCTCTTGACATAAAGAGGTCATATCTGAAGAGACCTGGATGTGTGGTGGGGTGTCTCATCTATCCATCCCTCCACCCATCTGTTTCTACTCCATAAAAATACCCAGTGCTCAGACTACAAGAGGAAGGGGCTCTGGCTGCACTGTCAGCACAATCTCTCTCTTGCCTTCTACCTTCAGCTGGTGCAAAATCTATTTTACTGTGTTGTAGCATGTAAAGTGAAATCACGATGTGGTTATGGAAAGAAAAGGATGCTCACTGTTAATTTATTGTTTGGAAAATGGTTAAGTCAGACTAATAAATAGATTTGCTTTAGTCACTTATGTATCATATTAATTTCCATTTAGGCAACCAACAGGACAAATAAAAAAAGACAAGAACAAGGTTAACTTTTCTATAAATAATCACAGAATTTTTCATTGGGTTGAATTTTGTGTGAACAACATATTGTACATGAAGCAGCATAACATAAAATACTGTCTCTGTAGAATTTTTGCCTTGAACAATTTAGCATTTCTCCTCACTTTCTTGTTAATTGCTGTCTAAGTATTAGACACTTTGAACAGCTGAATAATATTATAAGTTATTTTGCTGAATCAACATCCCAGCAAATGTGCTTTATCATCATGATACACACATTTGCTGATTATAGCACTGAGCTATACAACATCTGCAAACACATTTTTTAAGTTGTCCTTTCTCTTTCCTCATCTCTTCAAGTGTAGCTCAATGAAGATCATGATTTTTGTCCTTGAAAGTCAATTTCTATCTTTATTCTGATTTCCTGCACTATGTTCTTTGTATTAGTACAAAAAAAAAAAAGGTATTAATGGCTATGTCATTTGTGTGAAGTCTGTTTAGTTGCTTTCTGGTGGGAATTCTGAAACCTCTAAATGAAAATAATTATTTGCTTTCATCTTCAAGCTTTACACAATAGTGTTCCCATAAAAGCCATAAAATCTTTTCTTTCATTGCAGAAGTGTCTCTGTACTTGTCTGTGTCTTGATTTTGTGCAGTTAGTTTGATGTGCAAGTATCATCCAGCCCTTGATGTGGAAACTGGAGGATACTGAGCGTTAACAATTTGGGATATCCTTTTATTTAAGTAGAAACCTGATCAGACTGTACTGAAATTAATAGAAGATTATTTAAATTGCGCATTGGCTTGGACCCCCTAGTCCTGGGGGTCGTCCTGGACCTACTGCTACTGATTTCAGAAGATTATTTATAAGCAATTACTCAGCATTGCAAGAAAAGGACAGAGAACCAACCCTGTAATTTACTCTGTCATATTCCAGCAGGGATGACTGGGTCATCTGCTAATAAAAAGTTACCCTCCTGTAAACAGCCAAAGTCTGTGATAGAGGAAACCACATCAATGCTATTGGCAACTTTGGCTTTCTTCTTCACTGCTATTAATATAAATGAATCTCCAAGATCTCCAAGTGACTTTGGGAACATATTACTATGGTAACTGTGATTCACAACAGCAGTTGCTTGACTTTCATTGCTGTTACATATACACATTAAACATAACAATGGCTCTTCTCTTAATTTTAATGTGTTTCTTTTAATTTTAATGTGTTAAACCTGAGTAGGAAAAAAAAGTCAGCATTTCAAAAGCTACATACTTAATGGCAAGTGAAGTCAATCTGGGGTCTAGGTCTCTTCATATTTTAAATTTCAATGAAATGTATCAAAAGCATTTTTTAATGGCTTAAGTTACTTCAAAATATGACTGGAGTCTGTACAGTATTCAAAATATTATACCTATAAACAAATCAGACAACAGATATTCTGAACCATAACAATTTTAAAAGCTAACTTGCATTCTTTATTTTATACCCATACTGGAGCTAATCAAGTATTCTGTGGTACCCTCACATGTTAATCTGTGTATATAATATTACTGGAGCTGTAAATTAATACCTATATACACATACATAATAAGCCAAGTAAAAAATGTTTTGTTTCCATAACAAGATGTGAGAGGCTGCATGTGAGTTCTACCATATACACACATAAGGAGTCCCACCATGATTTTCTAGTAAAGCAGAAAATACATTTGATACGAACACTTTTTTTTTTAATTGCAATTGAAGTCTGTAGCTATGAATAAATTTCTTCCCATGAAACCCTATACAGGACAAATATTTAATTGGGGCTTCTGTTCCATTAGTTTTTCTTCTCTTTAAATGTCCCATACACTAATGCTTGAAAAGGCATCATTCATCCTTGGATTCTACAGGGCGCTTTGTGGCACAGTTTCAGAGACCCCTCAGGAATGGAGCCGGGCCATCGTGCTACGCCACAGAGCCGCTTCCTGACCAGTCCACCTCTTGGCTCAGCAGGCAGGGAGGGGTGTTCCTCACATGACGAAGAGCACAATCAGCACACTGATCTTCCTAACAATCTCGTGAGATTAGTATCTTATTCTATCTGTGCTTCAGGGATGAGGGAAATGAAATGAAACACAGCAAGATAAGTCAGATTGAAATCTCTATTATTTATAAAAGTAAAATATGTCTAGATAGAAAAAAAAACCCAAAAAGAATCAAGATCTCGTGTTTCAGTTCTGCACATTTATCCTCTTATTTGTTACATCAAAAAACATAAACTAGAACCTAAAAAAATGTTCAAGAAAATCTCAAGGATGAACAATATACAGCTTTTCTACTAAGAGGGGTTAGGGACTAGGACTAGGACTGCTCAGTTGGGGAAAAGATACCTTGGAAGAATGGGCTAAGGGTAAAATGCAGCGAGTATCACAGAAAAGGTGGCTGCATATCAGTTTGCATCCTCTTTTCCAGCGAAGAACTACAAGAACCAATACAAAAACTCCAAAGCAGCTAGTGGGTTCTACTCAATGCAAAAAAATAAAAAACGTAGCAGTTAGTAGACCTGGAGAAGATCTTGCCCGAGGATGTTGTGCACATTCAGAGCTTAGATTGGTTCTAAGGAAGACTGGACAAGCTCACAGGAGAGAATCACTTTGAGACCAAGTACACAGACTACATCTGACATGGGAAAGCTTTGCATTGAAAACTAATACTTGGGTATGAAGAGTCTGCAGAAATATTAGGGGAAGTGTATGCCCACCCTAGCCTTAGTTTTCCAGAGGCGTCCCATTTATGGCTATGACTTGGATTTTTGGTTTCACCCAATAGGCTTGTCCTTTAGCCCTCACCTTGTAAACAGCATTTCAAATTATGAAGCAAAAGTAAGATACTTGGTCTTGCGATGGTTGTTTTTCCCACATGAAATAAATGCAAATACTTGCAAGTTTTTAGCAGATCTACCATTTGACAGTAGATCTGTAATTATTCTTTTTATAAAATATTGTATTTTTAAATGCTTGATCCTCAGTGTGAGCTAAAAGACTCACAGACTTGCTTTCATGTGAATTTATTGACACTAAAAAAAAAAAAAAAAAAAACTAATTGAAAGTTTCCTAGCACTTGGATGAATCTTCTAAAGGATTTTGTGAACTTTCAAAAGTAGGAAACATAAAATGAAATAAATGAACTCATTAAAATTAAGTTATACTGGAAGTAGCAAAGAAGTGTTGACTCAAAACTCCTCTTTTAAACACAGTAATGAGGCACAGAACTCAATTGAGACAGTATTGCCAGAGAGGACACTAACAGTTGAGGTTTTTTTTTTTCCTGCTCTATTATGAATAATTGTGAGCTTATTTAGGAAATCTTGGAGTAAACTAAGTGTTCTGAATAAACCATTCTTGCAAAAATGATCTTGAAGCTCCACCTGGTAGATGAATAAATAACTGTATTCAAAGGCCAAAGAGAAATGAAATGAAACTTACTAATGCTCATAAAAGTGTGGGCTAAAACAATTTATGACAGTTAATGAAAGTGGTAGTAACTAGAAATATAATTCTAAACAATAAAGATAACAGGAATTAAGCTTTAGTAGAGAGTAAAATATGAAGAATGAAATCAAAATGTACTATATAAATAGGCTTAAAAATTAAAGATTAGAAGCATAAAAGATACAACAGTTAGGAACTGGCTATTCTATATATTAATCACCTTAGCAGTATCACAGTGAGAAAATGTAATTACCTGCATTCAAGTAAGTGTTTGGTCTGCAAGTGTGCCTTGTTTAAAGCTCCCATTGAAATCATTTGACCTCCTCTATAATTTAAATATTACAAGTAGAAAGCATTAAAAATACCCAAGACTGACTGAAAGGAATGTCCATGAGCCCGGCTGCCTGCAGGGTGTTAATGTGTGCGTGGATAAAGAGGTTTTTAATTTTTTTTCTTCACATTAATTCATTGTTTGATCTAGACTTTCACTAACTGGGAAAAGTCTAGAGACTTAAGACATACAGACATAAACATATATTCACTTATTGCTTAATGGCTCGCTAAAATAAAAATGACAGGAGAATTGCTCGTCAAGGCGAAGCGGCCGTGAGCCCCAGAGCTGACGCCTTGCGAGTCCCTGAAGGATGCGACGGTGGCTGCAGAGCGGGTGCCCGCGGGGCACAAGGAAACCACACGCTTTGCCCGGCGGCCCAAGGAGCTCGGCCAGTACGGAGCAGCCTGGGCCTGGGGCTGAGCTTGGCTTCAAGATCGCGGCCTGAAAAGATGCAGTTCCCAGCTCGCAACCATGAAAACGAACAGAGCCCTATTTTGTAACATGGAATCCAAATAAACTTACTTCTAGATAGCCAAGTTGGTCACAGGTCTGAACAGCAGTATTATAAAGCATTACTTTATTAAAATGCCTTATCTTTCAAGTTCACACACCATTCATATTTCAGAGCAACTTTTGCAGCAGTCCTGCTGATACATAAATCACTGGCATATCTCATATGAGACAGATAAGAAGAAAGAAAACGGCCTCCTCAAGTCAAAGCATCGGTAGTTTTATCCTCTGATTCTGAGTCGGTTTCCAGCAAGACAAGGTCAGTTAAGTTGCCTGCTTCTGTTCTTTACTCCAGCTGACAATCTGCTGGTTATAATGCGGGAACACAAGGGCTCACATAGATTTTCCTGACATGGTGTGCCATCTGGCACAAAGCGCTCCTTTAAATGCCGCTTCCCTGCTCCGCTTCTGCAGATCTAGTGACAGCATAATTGCAGGCCCTGTCAGTTTTCCATAGCCTAGTTAGCTCCATGCAATCTAGCTGTAGGTATCAGAATTACTGTTGCCAGATGCAAATGTTTCACAGTGCCAAACCTAAAAATGTAATTATATTTCCGTGCAGGAAGACTCTGCAACATTAAAAGTGCTGCAGTTTCCATCCCTTGCAAGACAGCTGAAAGCAGAGCAGGATTAAAACAAGAATTAGGCAATGAATAATATCTGTGGCTGGTTGGTGTATTAGTTCTTAATGGAGTATCAAGCTAGGTAACAAATGAGCTGTTTCAGAGTTATGTGGCCAAACTGTGATCTCATTTCTCCAGATATGAGAGATGAAAATTCACTTTCAATACACAAAGTGCTAACAGAATGAAACATCATGCAGAAGTAATGCCTAAATATTCCCAAGCAACACTCTCAATGCATCTCACTACCATGGCAAAGACGTATGTCGTTGCAACTTTGACTTGATGTTATTCTGAATGATGCTAAAGTGTGTGGTGATGTTGTGATGCTGCATGGATGGAGACTGGCATAAGATTACTCTCTCATTTGTGACCCAGCTCGTAACTCAAATTGAGGTCTGTGGTAGGGAAAGGCCAGCGAACCAGCTCACTGGGACACTTTTAATCAGCCTCTGGCTCAGTGACATTAATGCTAAAAGGAAAATAAGGCTGCACAGTTGATGTAGTGAGAGCAGCAACACAGAGATATGCTGAACTGCCAGATAAAAGAGTCCATCATGTTCACCACATTTATTTGCATAGGGCTCTAAATAATGTTCTTGCTTGCATCTTCCTCAATTATTCAGTTTGAGAGCTCTAGTCCACTTATTTCACACTACACAGTGTGTATCAACTGTGTATACACACATTTAATAACCAAAACTTTGGATTCCTACAGTCCAGCTCTAGAAGTACAAAGGACTTCTAAAAATTAGAGAAAGCTAGTTGATCTGATTCTGTTTTGCCTACTATCTTAAAAGCAAAGAAATTTTTTACTTCAGATTCACAGTACAAATGAAAACATCACCCAGAGCATTGACTATATTGACTTTTCTCATGTCCCAGAAGATTCCAAACTTATCTCTAGTCTTGCAGAAGTGGCAAGCACCATATCCAAGCAGATATTTTTTGGTAGGACACTGTAATCCTTCACTACTCAGGCTGCATTGCTGGCAGATCTCAGCTTTCTGTGTTTCTGCATTTACAGAATTGCCCTTCTCGCACAGAAACCTCCATGCACTGCAGAAGTAACTTAAAAACGGAGGTTCACATGGCCCACTCCAGACCTGGCGCAGCGGGAGTGAAGACATCCTAAATGTCTCTAAGTTGGATTGCAATAGAGAATTGAAATGGAAAAATGGTCAGATTTTTTGCAGTAGTGTATTCAAATAAAGGATTGTGCGTGTCAGCCTCAGAACATTAATCATAGACCCTGGACATGTTCCCCAAAGGAAATGCCCTGAATTACTTGGCAAGTCGTAATACTGCAGAGCCCTCGTATAGTAACTGTCCAGGGACCGCCGAGCCCTTAGGAACCTCGGTAGATTAAACCTCACAATAGGCAACTGATACTGTCCCTACAGGAAGCATGGGGCAAGGAATGCAGTTCTTTCGTGTCCCAGAGATGCTCTTTGGAAGAAAGATTAGACTTCATCTCCTCAATCATGTAATTATTTTTTTCTGATTATCAGATTTAACTCTGTGACTTTCTCATGTCAGAGAGGCCAATTATTTTGCAAAGGAAAGAGGCAAGAGCTATTTCTGTTAAGTATAAAGAAGGAAAAAAAAAAAAAACACGGAGGAGGTTCAGAATAGTGGCTTTCTAACATCTGTGTGCTTTTGCACAATATTTTCTGTCAGGTTACAGGCTCCACACATGCGAATAACCTCCTCCCACTTTATCTCAATACTAGTCAGTAATGAGAGCCTCATTTTTCCCTTGGTTCTACATACTAGCTAAATTTGTCATCTTCCTTATGTGAGTCCTCGTAACAGAGAATGGCTGTCCCAAGAAAGCATTTCTACCTCTTCATGAGAGAAGGATGGAACCAAGTGCTGCTGTCTTTGTTGGCCTCTTTTTTATAGAATGTGCTGTCATTAGTTGGCTCTAAGATGTTGCCCAGTATCTCGAGAATAGCAAACTAAAAAAAAAAAAAAATACAGAGGGAGAAGTTCAAAAGTTGCTTCATTTCAAAAATTCTAATATTTGCCTTTAAAATGTCTTTAAAAAAAAGGAAAAGAAAAAACCTGTACATTTAAGAGAAGTCCCCTTCTATTATTTTGCTAATATGGAGCTGATTACATGAAAAAAGAGTAGGAGGGAAAAAAAATAGTGCTGCTATTAAAAAAAAATGAGGATTATTTAAAAAATAAATCTCTCTTCCTGCATTACTAACATAGATTGACTTTTCTGTTTGCTTTGTAAGAGAAGCTTAAAGAATGCTATTGCTAGCAACTATTGCTTACTGATATGAATACTAGGAAAAAAAAACATTATTTACCACTCTTTTGGATGTGTTATCTCACTTACGTAATGTTTGAACAATTTAAAGTAATTCCAAGTCTATAGTTCCTTGGGACAAGGCACATACTCTGTTTTTTTTAGATAATATTTTCAGAACTAGAGAGCTAAAGCATCTAAATACATATCCAAATCTGAAACAGCACTCATTTATATAATAAATCTAGATAGAGGGACCCAACCAAGTCACCAGTAGCAAATTGCTTCTTTTTATGCAGCTAATGCCTTTATGAACTGGAAAAAAGGACTATCCGCACTGGATTTATACTGCGCACGCAGAGGGAGAAAAGGCCCAGCTGAAGCAGAGGAGCAGCAGCTGCCGCTGGTTAAGTGGACAACTAGCCAGATCCACTCTATGTAGCCAATATTTTTCTCGTCTGCCACAATTCTATACCTGATATCCTTTGGGGCTTTTCACATGGTTTGTTTCTTGAACAAACTCCAAATAAATAAATAAAGCAATAGTCTTTCCTATTGTTCCTCAAACTAAGATGTTTTCATTTTAATAGACATTTTAGAAGAGTTAAGGAAAGCCTTTAAATTGGCCAATTTATATTTGACTTGCAAATATTCCTTCATTTGCCAGTCACTGTAATTAGGTGTAAGATGTGTTCTTCTGATTTTTTTCTCAATATTATTAAAAAATCCTATAAGCTAAAAAAATCACCTGCAAGATGCAGGTTTTGAAACTCCAGGGAAGTTGAGACTTGAGACTTAAGACTAAATCTAAATTTTCATTGGGAAAATGCTCTATTACCAAAATACTAACATACTTCCAGCCTTTCCTCTTATGACACAAAAGCAATGATATATCACTGTATAAAATTACAGCATCCACGTCCCAAGTGTTTTACATTTTGCTGTCTAATGCAGAGTTCCTAGATAAAGGGCCAACTCATGAAGCCGGATAGTGGTATCTACAGTTTTACATCTTTTAAATCCTTAGCAAAATATCTTTTCAAGCCCAACCCAGTGGATTACTTTCAGAGCCAATAACCTAGCTGTGTTCCTAACCCTCAGCAGGCTGGGGCTAAGAGGGGCTAAGAGACACTAAGACAGTACAGGGAAAAAAAAAAGAAAAAAGAAAAAAGACAATTTTCATACAGAAAGGACTTGTTTGACATTACACATCTCCTATCTGTTCTATATTCATATTTCTGTCAAACTCCAACATCCAACACAGGGGTGTGGTAGAGATCTGTAGAAGGGCTTCCTTCAGCATGCAGAATTTCTTTAATTTTGCAGCAGATAAAGTTGCATTGTCAAAGATTTTATTCTGAGCATGCTGCAAATCAGATACTTCATAGTTTTGCCTGTTGCTTAGCTCTTATTAGGGAAAGAACTTGTGTTCTTCTCACACATATTTTTCCCAGTAACTTCACAGAAAAACAGTGGATACTTATGGCCCATAATGAGATTTTTGCCATTCCTCCAGAACAGAGAGTGACTAAAACATGCATAATGTATCATTATTAGGATACAGCCTACAAAACAACTGCAGGGGGAAGCATCAAATATTGTGCTTCCCAATCTCAGCTGGTACTTGGACTGAATGCCTACGACTTCAAAATTATCTCCAAGATACTTTAAATATTAAAGTAGAAATAGTTCAAAGGAAAAAGTTGACTTAAAGTAATTCACAGAAAAACCCATGGACGCTTAGGAAGAATGGCAAAGCATCGCTGTTTTCAGTTGTGACAACCCTTCTGTAGCGTGCAGACAGTTCGTTAATAAGGTTTAGTCTTGTGACTGTTTCCACAGAGTGATGCTAGTGAATCATTTCTCCTCAAAGAGATATCATCCAAGAATTCTGAACACATTATATTTTTTTCTTTAATAAACTTATTAAGGACTACAATATTTTTCATCTGAGTATTGACCATTTCTATAATATTCTGAATCTTCATTAAAATATAAGCACCAGCACCCAAGCTCAGCTGTACTGAGTGAAGCTGCACAGTGTGCCCCGTGCTGAACATCGGGCCCTTCAGTCACCTACGCGCGGGGGAGTCTAGGACCAGCCGCAGTCCCGCTGAAGTTAGTGGCAAAACCCCCTCCAACTCCGATTGGAGCAGCATTTGGTTCCCAGTGTCATTCCCGAGCAGGACAACTAAGAGACGCTCCGACCAGCGGCTTTGCTGCGAGAGGGCACAAACTGTGACGGGGATTTCGCTGAACCCGCAGCCGCCCGGCATCGCCATAGCAACCGAGGCGCTGAGGAAGGTGGTCCCCGTCTCGGCATCCTCAGGTGTCGCTATAGCAACCGGAGGCTGCAGGGAACGGGGGAAAACTGGACAACTGCGAGCCAAAGACGAGGGCCCTGAGTAAGGGGGCTGGAACCAAAAGCAGCGTCAGGATAAAACGTGTCTCGAGTAAAGAGAAATGAGTGTCTGGAACCTGCGCGAACAGAGAGCCAGGACAGCCCAGGTCAGCAGCAAGACTGGCCCGCTGGGCTTTTCCTTGGGTGAGGGAACCGCACAGCATTGCAGGCAGATACTGCCAGGTTTAAAATTAATTACATTTTAGACGTAATTCTTTTAAAGAGGTTGGTTACTACAGGAGAGAAGCTTTAGCTGCAGTAAGATTGAAAACCCACTGTAATTTTTCAAGAGCACTTGCTGCACTCCTCATGTTTATGTTTCTTTATAAACGTGGAAAATGTGGGAAAATGCAGTCTGTGCTCTTGGACTGATAGCACAGGGCAATTATATAGCCACAGTAGTTAGCAGATTCTTAACATTTCTTCTTTACAAGTTTTCAAACAGTGTTCAAGTGGGAGAAAAAAAGCTGCTGTTTGGATTGGAGGGAGAGGCAAACAGAGCTGTTTAACCTGGGTCTAAATTAGTTAAACAGGTTTTCTGGACTCTCAGGTAGGAAGATAGCAGGGCTATCCTCTCAAAAGAAGAGTCAGCTTGTGCAAACATAAGCACCTCATCAAAAATTAAAAATCTGTCATGACTGACAGATCCTCGTATTAACCATTTGGCCAAGTTTCATTCCCCCTGGCCTCAGAGGGGCATGAATTCAAGCGGGATTGAGTTACCTGAAACCTGCCTGTTCCCTGACAGAAGCAGTTCGGTTGTACCCGCAGGCTCCCCCGAGGAGGGCGCCGAGCTGGTTATTGCTGTGTGCCCAGCGCGCTCCCCGCCGGGCACCGCAACGGGCTCCTCCTAAGCCCAGCCCGCCGTCCAGGCCGGGCTTCCTTGCGCGGGCGCCGCGCGCCCTCCAGTGGGACCTGCGAGGGGCCCGCCGGCCTGCAGCGCCGGCACCGCTTAAACCCGGCTCTCCCCGTGTCCTGAGGAGCCTTCTCCTCCCCTGCAGCACCATGTGGTGTTGGAGTGCACAGTGCAACTTGTATCCCAAAACAACAGTCACCAAACGACAAACTTTTGAACAGTCCAACAGCTTATACTAGGAAAAAATGAAACATACTGTAGTAATATACTTTACAGATGGCATTTCTTTCTAATTTAAATGCCGGCTGTACCCTGGATGCTTGCTGCTGCGGCATGTGAATTCTCCTGCTCTTCTGCAGTTCTGTCTACGCAGCCCAGGTGAATCACTCGGGTGAGACCCGGCTATAGGAGCAGCAGTATCACCAACAGCAGCAGCAGCAGCTGTTGGTGATACTGCTGTTCCTATAGCCGGGTCTCACCCGAGTGATTCCAGAACACTCCTCAAAGCACAAGAGAACTTCCCAAGAGCAGAAAGGCGAGCACGTACGGCAGGAGGCCAGTGGGGAGGAACAAAACACTCCTCGCTGAGCTCAAGCAGAGACATCAAGCACACAGAGGGTGGAAGCGGGAATGGGAACAGAGAACTGATATAGAGACATTGCCTGAACATACAGAATTGCTTAGGAAAGCCAAAACGGAGCTGGAGTGGATGATAAGATAGCTGAAAAAGAGGCTGGACCGGCCTCTCAAGGAGTTAGATCAGCAATGCAAAGTCCCACTGTTGGCTGCTTACTGTCGGCATCGCTCAGGTATCAAAACTGCACCCAGCACTGCTTAACGTTTTCCCTGTCACCTCAGATAATAAGACAGAGTTCACTCTCAGCAGGGTTTCGGACATCCCAGATTGCCAAGGAGGGAGGGAGAGGGAAAGGCCGGTGCCAACGTGCCGAAGGGCAGGGCTGCCGTGCAGGGGGACAGATGGGCTGACAGGAACGTCATCAAGCTCAGCAAAGGCCAGTCTGAATCCTGCACCTACAGCAAAGTAGCTCCCTACAATAACACAGGGAGGTAGCGACTGGCAAGTCGCTTTCCAGAGGACGAGCGTGCTCTGGTGGACAACCCAAACGTGAGGCGGCAGTTGGCCCTTGGGGCAGTGAAGTGGTGGGAAAAGCAGAGGTCGACTTCAGAAGACAGAACAGGAGCAGCAGCAGCTAGGGAATGAACTGATTTCATGGGAGGACTTCTGCAAGCAGAGCACATTTCACCATACGCCGAGGCCTGGTAGTTGGGAGCTGGCAGACCTGTGCCTCAGCCTGCAGCTGTGTGTGAGACAGGAGCGAGGCGGATCCTCCTGCCTGGCATGGATTACCTAGGGATAACCAGCTGCGATCCCGCTAATCCTATTCCAGCCTGTTTGGGGCAGGACAGTTATTTGTGCACTGGCAACATGGCTGATTTCAGACTTTTTTTTTTTTTTTTTTTAACATTTTAGCCTATGTGACTCGGTCATTAGAGAAGCACATCCCACATGTCCGCGTGCATCTTAGCTTCCTACTTGCTATAACTGCACCAAGTGTTTTCAGATATCTCAGATGAGCTCAGATGGCCTCAGCCTGGCCATTTAAAATATCTTGTGTTTTAGAAGCTTCACAAAAGTTAGTGGTAACATTAAGTTCACACACTTACCTGGTGAGGGTAGCAAACACCCGTGTCTTTCACAAAGAATATTGTTTTTCATTGCTGTTAAAGGTTAAGTGTACTGAATTTCAAATTTATTTTATTTTGCATTTAATAATTAAGGACACTCCAGTGTTGAAGTAAGGTCACTTATTTCCAAATCATAAAAATGATATTCAAATCAAATCTTCAGTTTTATTCTTCCCCTTAGTCATATGACTAACATTTTTTAAAGAGCTTGCAAGAAATCTGATAAAATTAAGAGGAATGGGAAAGCAAGAGAAATCCAGAGGAGAAGAGGAAGCAGTGGAGAGTACAGTGCAAAAACAAATGAGAGGAAATTCAGTGAGCAAGGAAAAAACATAAGTTAAAAACTGTGATTACCTTATTTTACTTCACACAAAAGGAAAGAAAAACTATGATGAAATCAGCTTACGTAGAAGATAGAATTCCTTGCTTGCTCAGTAAAAATATTTAAAAAACATTGCAGACTGAAGCAGCACTGCCTGCTTAGGATGGCCATACTAAGCTGAGCTACAGCCCTGAGTACTTGAGAGCAAGAATATCCAGGTATCTACTTCTGTTTTATTCACCTTCAGAAAATACCTGACTCAGAGTGGATACTATACCGCTCTGTTTGGCCTAAAATATTTTTTATGAAATAAATTATCTGCAACTTGTGACAAAAAGATAATTAGAAGACTGTCCTTCTTACTGAGCAGCAGGAGCAGTTTCTTTCCTGATGCTTTAAGATGCGAGTTTATTTGGATTTCCTCTCGCCGCTACCGCACAAGCCTTGCAGCCACGGGATGGGGCAGTGAAGCTTCCGTGACAGTTGCCTATAAAGAGAAAGGCAACTTCTGCCACCATCCTGCTTTAACTGCAGCCATGTAAGTGAAAATGGCCAAGCAGCAGCAGAGTTGAAAAGTAAATTCCACAGCACTTTATTCAGTTTGACGAGGTTATTTTAACCACTTTCAATTCTAGGTAACCAGACCTCTGCTCTCTGTTCTCCTGCAAGATCAAGTTCAGGGGCAAATTCTTCAAGTCCTTATTCATTGCTCTGGATAGTAGTAAGCTTCCTCCTGTGTTGCTTACATTTATAGGTGGGAAAGTAGTTTTTTTTTTAAAACATCCCAAATGCAGTGAGGGTCGCTTATGTCGTTTTCTCTATATCGGTTATGTTTTAGCATCTAAAGCTATCAAGACCAAGGGTGATTTTTAGGTTTCAGATTATGCTGTAAATTACAGGAACAGACATTCCGAACTGGGCTCCGCTAGCCCCGCATCAGTGGAGAGGCTGGCTGGCCGTGGCGAGCTCTGCGCACAGCTGGAGGAAGCCCAGCCCCGCGATGCGCCGGCACCATTAGAAACGAGACAGGGCGGCTTTAAGAGAGAAACAGGAAGCTGTAACGAGAATCCAGCTGAATTCTGAGCTGGGGCACTTCGCTGCGTGGCTGCGAGCGAAGCAGATGTGAGTTTCTGGAGGGTCGGGACGGTTTTGCAGCGAAGGTGATAACGCTTTCCTTCCTCTGGGAACGTCTTCTGCACGTATTTTCCATAAGGGATATGAAATGGAGAAGTTAAGGAAATATGTATCAGTGCAAGATGAAGATCAGTTTTATCACCAGGGAGCTGTGGAGTTGCTGGTCTTTAACTTTCTGCTCATTCTTACAATATTAACAATTTGGTTATTTAAAAACCATCGATTCCGCTTTCTGCATGAAACCGGAGGAGCCATGGTTTACGGTGAGTATAAATTCCAGCACCAGTTGAAATGGGACTAGTTGTATATGTACGATCGGGCAGTAGATATCAAGTCTGACTAGAGTCGGAAAATGTGCTGAAATGTCTTCGTCCTCTCAAATGCAAAATAATAATTCAGTTTAGCCATCTCTTGGCAAGTAGCTAGAGGTTGACTGGGAGTAAATATCCTATTGCCCTCAAGATGTGCCCGTTCTGTTACTGTTTGGGCACGCTGCCCCTGAACACCACTTGGAAGCCCTGTTATCAGACGAAAGCAATGCCCACGCTGAAAGAGGCTGTGCAACGTGCGTATTTTGCATGCTTTTGTGCAACACTCAAGGGCGTCAGACAAGCCCTGAGGGTCCACCTCTGTTTCTGATAAAGTTCTGACCATCTCAAGATTTGTTTTTCCCCTCTGTGCGTTTGGATGGCAGCTCTGCAGAATGCCCCTAGCCCCTCTGAATGGTGTCATTGTCCCGCTGCTCCGGCCTGCCTGCCCGGGCCGATCTGCCTCGCAGCTCTGCAACATGATGCATCGCTTTCATGTACAACCTTGTGCATTGTCCCCAGCTAGAACTCCTGGCCAGTTTAATTCAAACCCCTTATGTGTATAATGATTTGTCTAGTCTCTTACTCCTGGTTCATTTTGAGACAAACACATGATTTCCATTTCTGTTGACATAAAACACATCTAGTAGTCGCACTGTCAAGACTGAAGAGAAAGAAACAAATCTAAAGCTCAGTCATTAGACATCTGGATTCCAGTCTGTTTGACCCCCATTCATTCCTTACACATCATATACACAAGAGGCAGCAACCAAACCAATTTTCATTCAAGTTGCGTATTCTGTTGGTTGTCCTGTCCCAGCACATGACAAACTGCCATGGGGCGTTCAGCTGCAAACCTGCAGCTCAAAAAGCTGCTTGCCCCTACATTTAGGGCTGGAGGCTTCATTAGCTCTTTTCTGTATCAAGCCCTTTAAGATGATCACCATTCTGTGGGAGGATGGCAGAAATACCACAGTCCTTCTAGTATCCCTTTCAAACTACTTAGGTAAATTATATTTTGACATTTGAGGAACATGGCCTGTTTGATCATCTTGGCTCATTTTCTAAACAACTAAGAAACTTCTGTATTCAGCCTCTATCACCTGGGTAGGGAAGGTCAGTGAGATATTTCACCTACCTGTCCTATATTTTAAGTTGTGAAAAATAATTTTATATTACAGCCCTTTATTATTTTGCAATCTGTCACACCTATAAAATACACTTTCATTGAATCACTTGACACTGATATATACGTATATTACATGATACTTAATTAAATACAGTGTTTTTCCCGTCATGCATCACCTTGATTGGTATTTAACAGTTTTAGACTATGCAAGCTACATAGCATCACTGAGACTATATGAGCTTGTTGCATTTCTGTTAGTATCTGCCAAAAGAAAAAACATGAAATACCATGCAACATATTCGCTGGAATCACCCTGTAGAATATTATGAGATGTTTTTCTTTTTTCTAATTACATGGGTAGTTTTTACCAGCTTCCTTCACTACTTAGGAACACTTTCCCCACATACAGCTTCAACATTAGCTGAAGATTTAGACAAAAGCCTATAAAAATAGGGGTAGGTGGGATATGACTTGAACCAAACAGATCAGTATTTCTTTAGAGTTTATCCATTTTTGGGAACCATCCTGCTTTCTGCCCAGAACAATCTTCATATCGTGAGGATAACCACCTTATGAGATCCTTTTGATCAGTTAAGAGATGAGTCCTCTTATGAGGACTCTTATGAGCTTTTGAATTATTAATACATCCATGAACAAAGGACACATTCCTCATGGTTGTAAACAAACTAATCCATTTAGTCTTGTATTATTCATGGCAGCCTTCAAATAGAGAAAATGCTTATTCATAGGACCTTAAATCTTGTGAAGCTCTTACATTTACACTTAGAAATTTTGGGTATGAGTTTGGGTATCTTTAGTGTCATGAAATATTAATAATGAAAATAAAGTGGAATTTTAGAGGGTCCTGAGAGCAGTGTCAGATCAAGGGGCAGACGTTTCAGGAAAACATCATCTCAGGAAATACTCATCGCAGCAGGTGCTGACACTGAGCTAATTCCTGTCCTCGCCTACAATGCGGTTAAGCCTGTGCAACTGCTACAGCTTATTTTCTTTCACTTTGTGCATTTTTTCACTTGTCTTCATTGTAAGACCAATTATTTTATATTGGTTTTGCACAAACTGAAAGCCTCAGCCCTACAGCGAGCTTTCCTCCAGCCCTTTGAGCTGCTTGCTAGAATTATACATAAATGACAGCACAAGAAGCAGATGCTCCAGGTAACAGAAGCACAAGGACAGCCCTTGGCAGGTTGTGCCCCATGCTATGATAGAAGGGTCTGCAATCAGGTCTGTGTCAAGAGTGCATTCAGTGAGAGGTGGAGGGCTGGAAGGCATGGAGAGAGTGAAAAATGAGGAAGAAAGCACAGAAATACAAAAACAGGAAGAAGTTTTCACATTAGTGCCAAGTGCTGAACAGCCTCAAATTGGACAGTATGAACATCCTGCACATCCTGATAAAGCTTCTATTTTGAAGAATAGCAAAAGTGGAAGTTGTTTTTTTTTTTTTTTTCCATAAGCTTCATAGGAAAATGCAGTGTCAGCTAAAGAGCTTCAGCTAAGAAAGATCCCATATTTCATTTCTACACTAAGGATAGCTATAGTTGCATTAAACACCTTTCAGTAGTTGCAAAAAAAAAAAAATTTGGCTTGTCTCAGAATTAATTCACAACAGAACAGAGTATTTCAACACAGACTTTATACTTACACATTTCAAGATAGTTCGAAACTAGATAGTGAAGGGGGTTGGGTGGGGAACAGTTCTGGCACCCAGTTGAAAAATGAGCTACTGTCAAGCAATGCCAAAGAACGTAGACTTACCTGTGTGCAGGGCTAGCTCAATGAAGCATTGACTGTAAACATCCAAATTTCTGATCCTCCCAGAATTAGGTATCAGGGCCACATTCAGGGGGTATAATTACACATGATTAAGAGGCTAGAGCAAGCCTGCTGATAGGCAGACAGAAATAATCCTTCCCAAAATAATAGCAATTAAAAAAAAAAAAAAAAAAAGCACAGGCACGAGGACCCACTATTGAGAAGAAAAATCAGTCTCTTTTATCAGCTAGGTTAATTAGCAACTTTGGTGGAAGATTATCCTCAGCTTGAATAGATTTCGCTGTGATATTGATCCAGGTGGTCAACGACACACCTGCCTTAAAAGTGGTGCTTCCAAGGAGCAGTTCTTCAGATAGGGAGGAAAACACAAAAAGTATGAAGAACATGGTTGGCTTATATCAGAAATCAGCATTTTATAGTGGGTGGATGAAGAAAGAGATATCATTCTTAAGCCCAATAAAGAACTTTTTAAGAAATTCTAAAATAGTTGGGAAAATCAAGTAATGCACAAAACTGCATCCCTGGGTGTCTTTACTTAAGGAAGGCATTTAACTGCCCACTAGATAGAAAGTTAGTCCTGTTTGGCTCAGGAATTCGGCAGGGGATTTTGTTGCAGGGAGAGCTCACTGCAAAGGACAAAAAAAAAAGTGATAATAATGACAAATGTTTCTGTTTCAATCCAGCTTTGAAATGAATGTGGTTTAAAAATGAATTCAATCAACCCTTGGTAATAGTTGTGAAGGAAAATATATTAAAAATGATGACACTAAAATGAAAACCGTTCCAGTGCTTGGGCTCCTGGAACCCAAGGCGCGCAGTTCGCCTGCGTGCTCCGGTCCAGCCCGGCACGATAAAGCTGCTGCAGCCACAGCCACCGCGTCCTTAACTGATGTGACGCGTTTTGAAACTTGCTTCTTTTTGCTACCAGTGCATTAGCATGCTGCCTACTTTCCATGCCAAGTAACTGCTGATCCACTATCATTCCTGACTGATCTGTAGGGATTTTTAACCACTTAATTCCATGATACTTTACACAGTAAAGTCAGGCTTTCTGTGTGCGTCACTGCGACAAAACACAACGAGGTGGTAGTGTTTATACTGAAGATGTATTTTTATGTATTAAGACCATATAAATTGTGAGAATAATTTCATGTTTAAATATTTTGCCATGGAAAAACTGATTGCAAGTAAACTAAAAATTCTTAGTCTTTGCTTATTAGCAACATTCAAAATTACTATGATTTTTCCTGAATGTTCTTTTTAAATGAACTATAAAGAATGTTTTGGAAGATATGTTACAAATTCATGATTTCACTTGGGAAGGTGAAGCAGTAGGACAAAAAGTATATTATAGAGAGACCTAGTTAAAAAAGAATTATTTCTGTTAGAATATGATCTGGCTCTTGAACAATATTGAAAGAAAAAAAAGATTTAAAGGAGAAAGTCCATGCCATAAATGTAACTTGAACTACGATATTAACTGTGGGCAGTGCGGCAGTTTTTGCCCCCATGAACGGAGTAAGAGCACCAGGAGCTCAGTTGGCTTGTGTGTGCTCAGGACAGCACTCAGGTATGCACTCCTCCTCCTCTCAGAGTATCTACAGAAATGGTGCTCAAGCAACTTGTGGTTGGGGGTTGACCTGCCGGAAAGCAGCTTCGCAGAGAGGGATTTGGGAGTTTTGAGCCAGCAATGTGCCCTTGTAGCCAAGAAGGCCAGTGGGATCCTGGCTGCATCAGGAGGAGCGTTGCCAGCAGGGCGAGGGAGGGATCCTGCCCCTCTGCTCAGCTCTGGTGAGGCCGCACCTGGAGTATTGGGGGCAGCTCTGGGCTCCCCAGGACAAGAGGGATGGGGAACGTCTAGAGGGTTCAGCGTAGAGCGACAAAGATGATTAAGGGACTGGAGCATCTGTTGGATGAGGAAAGACTAAGCGAGCTGGGGCCTGTTTAGCCGGGAGAAGAGAAGCCTGAGAGGGGATCTGATCAATGTGCACAAATACCTGAGGGGAGAATGTGAAGAGGATGTAAAAGGGTGCAAACTCTTCTTGGTGGTGGCCAGCATTAGGACAAGAGGCAATGGGTACAAGTTGAAACACAGGAACTTTCACTTTCGTATGAGGAAGAATTTTACTGTGATGGTGACCAGATAAGACCCTGTGCCACATGCTGTAGGTGTCCTGCTTGAGCGGGGGGATCAGGCCTCTAGAGGTGCCTTCCAACCTCAACCAGCTGTGACTCAGGTAATAACCCCCGCAGAATGACTCCAGCAGCTGGATCACAAAACAGGATTTACACTGAGCACATGTCAAACTATTATCTGTATTGCAATGAAACTGTCATTTTGGAATAATATTTTATGGCCATCCATCAAATGTTGTGTGAGGTGCACAGAGAAAGTGGTGTTCTAGCTATAGGAGAGTAGAAGAAGGAAAGTTAATTTTTCTCCAGGTCAGTAAACTGTAAGGCATCTCTGAATCACCTGGCTTTTGTTTTTGTGTGTTTTGCTCTCCAGGACTTGTAATGGGATTAATTATACGATATGCAACAAAACCATCAGGTGTGGAAAGTGGAACTGTTTATGAATGTGAAAAGCTGAAATTTGGGCCATCCACGCTGCTCATTAATATAACCAACCAAGTCTATGAATATCAGTACAAAAGAGAAATTAGCCATCACAACGTCAACAGTCACCAAGGAAGTGCAATTCTGCAAAAGGTAAAAACTATTTTTTTTTTGTTCTGTGTAAGATGTTTCTTTCATTTCCACACTTGAGAGAGAAAAAGAAGTTTCAAGTGAAAATGTGATGCAGAGAGCGAGAGGCTGTTCTGAATTTAGGGTGAGAAAGGTCAGAAAGGAGGGAGAACAGGAAAAGGAAGTAAGATGCAGTAGAACCCTGATCATTGCTTGCTTTGAGCTCTGAATTCAGGCAGCCATGCGCTAGAAGCCTCAGTGCGTTGGCTCTCTTGCGTGACAGCTCCCCTCCCTGAGAACACGGGTTTCCTCATTGTGCCCACCCCACCAGCTTTTTATAAATCCCCCTGCAATCCTTATTGTCCTCTGCCCGAACACCACTGGTTTCAGCAGCGTGGCGCAGCGCGGGTGACGCTGTCCACAGCGGGTAGCTGCAGAGCCCAGATGGACATTTTACGTTGTATGAGCTTGCAAACACGTAAACTTCTACGGATGGGTATTACAGGGATCTCTTGCATTCCTGCATCCGTGCAGTAGCGGGCATTTCCTTCCTGGTCTGCAGACAGTCATATGGCAATTCTGGCAGGGCACAAAAAGGGAAGCGTGAGAGGAAGCTGGGAGTCCTTTACAAGGTCAGGGTCTTTACTCTGTTTTCTGCTGTGCAACAATTAAATATTTATCTTGCCAGTATTATCGCAATAACTTGCACTGCTCATGTTTGTATGATATTCCTCTCCTAGAGTGTGCTAGATGTGTGTGTGAACACACACGTGTGCCTCTCCCACCCACCCTGTCTGGGAGCGAAATTTCTGCCGAGATCCCAACCAGCTGAAGAGGCTGGAGCTGCTGCTGCTCTGGAGGCAGGGCGGGCAAATCACACCCAGGCTCAACACGTTTCCCTCATCAATCACAGAAAACACCTAGAGAAAAATCCTGTCTGTGTTAACAGTTCTACTTGAAGAGATATATTGTTGCATTACCAAGGAAAATCATTGCGATCATACACCTATGCAACCTCTGCTTCCTGTAATGTGAACTTCCTAAAAAAGAGACAAATTAAAAAAATCATGAGAGCAGAGGGACTTTTTAAAAACACATTTTATGCTCAAAGGCATCAAATATTCACCCAAAGATTCTAAACCCCTCAGAATTCATCTTTTTTCTTTTACAATATTGAAATATATCAATTTGCTTTTTCCCAAGTATTCTTAATGCATATCTAGCATAGTACTATACTGTTATCATTAGAAAATTTTGAGCCTGGCTTATAAAGCACACTGGGGAGCTGCAGTACCTGCAGGTCAGCAGAAGCAGCATTAAGCATCGGTCCAGGTGCCTGCTGCTGCGAGGCCCTGGCTGCCCGTGGCTGCTGCTGCCGGAGCAGCCAGCTCGGTGTGAGCTGCGTCGGGGCAGGAAAGCGCTGGGGCGCCCTGGGCAGAGCTGCGGAGTCCTCAGCCTTTTTCCTGCAAGTCGGTTGTGAGAGACTCGTCTCAGTCAGAGCACGCGTGCGGCTTCCAAACTGTACGTCCTAATGCACTACATTTGAACATCTTCGCCAAACCAGATATACAGAAGTTGGCTTGTATCCTAAGAAAGTAGGAGCACAGATATTTCCATTGCCCTTAAGGGGCATTACCTAGTCTTCTTTTCACGGCCTTACTTTGCTGCAGGGTCGTTAAAAGCCTCTGCTGTGCAGTTAGTAGTGTGCATGTCTCCAGATTAAGAGAGAAGGTTCAGCCTACAATTATTTTCACACCTTTTCCCCTTAAAATGCTCTGGGAAATGCCCTCTTGGAAAAAAAGGGGCGCAGGAGGGGAGGAGGAGAGAGGGCAGCACTGAAGGGACAACAACACTGCCGGGCAGCCTTCCTGCCTGGCCCAGAAAGCAGAAAACTGGATTGCACCGTGCTCTGGTTGTTGGTACAACTGCAATTCCCTCTTGACTGCAGTAAAAGTTTACCATGTGCATCTATCAGAAAGAATACTCTGCCCCATGACTTACAAATATGCATCCTTTACGGGGCAGTTTATAATAAAAGGATGTGCAGGCAGGGCTTCTGATGTCTATGGAAAAAAATAAAGCTATCTTATTTGCTGAATTGACTTCAAAACTAACATATGAGATTCTTACTTTCTAAGTAAAACAAAAATTTATTTTCTGTCTTATTTTCTATAATTTTGTCGGCATAGCTAAATTTGCTAACACATTTGCTACCTAGTTCTTATCAACTTAATAATTCAAAGTAAGCAGAATGAAAAAGAAAAAAAAGCTGAGGCCTCGCTTCCTGTTTATCAAATCAAGCTATACATTAGCAAGAAGACAGCAGTAATTCTGTAGATATGTTATTCTTTTGCAGCTGAATAATTCATCCAGTATACTCTAGCCTTAAAGTGGCACTTTATCCAAACAAAGGAGCTGCCAACCATTGTGCTAATTATACCGTTTTGCTTTTAAAGATATTGATATAACATATCCCAATGTCCAAACAGCAAATTACACAGGCTTATTAAAATAGTGTTTTTCCCCAGCAATGTTATGGTTTTTAACAGGAATCTGTTTTACTGAGAATTACCCGAAATGAAGCACATGGCTGAACGTAGTCACTGCTCCCTCTGCCTCGAGTTGGCGGCAAAGAGGAGCCACACGTGGGCAAGAGCGGGGGAATGGCTTTTGCCCTGCCTAGCGCCACATGTATTCTAACATTATTTAAAAGATTTAATAACAATGCATCTGTGTGAAGTATACAAAATACAGGGTTAGCTGATGAGTGCACTTTATTTCAACTCCAGGCGCATAACCAGTTTCACCTCCATACTTGCACCTGGACAGCAGAAGCACATAAGGTGACTGCAATGGTTAACATTGTGTTACATATTTTGGTCTTTTCCTTACATATCTGGATCCATTTACGGAAATGTTCTGCTACTGTAAAGTTGGTTTGTCCAGCCTTTATGCCAACCATTTATCCCCTTTTATGGCAGGAACGCCCTGGAATATGCGAAAAAGGAGAGTCAGCTTCTCTCTGACTCTGGGGCCAAGTTGTTCTCCACCAGTTTCCTGCTGAAGGATGGTCCCAGTTAGTTCCTCTCAGATATCCGTGCTCAGTGATATTCTGTGGTTTTACTAACACAGAAAGTTAATAAGCTGCTCTCTAGGTCGAGATGGCTGTCACCTTAAAGATGTTTCAGTTTCACTACTATGACAGAAAACTTGCAATGTCAGCACAGACAGAAAGAACAGCAGATAATATTGCTAAATCAAGTTGCTAATAATTAGGTACATCGCAAAACCCCTTAAATTGAATAATCTCTTCTAATAGAAGTGTCAAAACCTTTAAATCTGGAAGAAAAGGCTTCATGCCATGTGCAAGCTTCAAGTTTCATCAGGCAGCGCTTTTGCAGGAAAGGGCTGATTGAGCCTTGCCAAGCTCGCATTTCCTTAGCCAGGAGAAACAGCCGGTTCCTGTGGAGAGCCTAGAATTTGCTTTGCTGCAGCCAGCCCAAACTGATGGACTGGACAGATTATGTTTTACTAGATAACGCTGTGAGAGAAAAGACGCTACAGAAGCAGTCAGTGGATTCAGTGAGAAACTTCATACAATGACTGTGCTGGCAGTTGTGCAGAGCTGATAACATCTTGATGTAATAAATCACATGGCATATTCTTGCATTACCTAACCACAGGCATTTTCCTTTCCTATTAAAAATGTGAGGTGAAATGTACCACTTTTACGTTAACTTGTCATAAAGGGATAAAGATGGTCTAGGTGTGCACACTTTTCATGTGCAGCAGTGCAAGAAAGCATATGTTGTCAGCTGATAACCTTCATTAACAACATTAGTAGGTTCTATCTGAACATAACAGATAGTAAGGTTTCTCTCAAATCCTTTGGATTTTTGGTAGTGCAGGTATTTACTGATATTGTATGCAGGAAATTGAGGCACAAGGTTGCACCTTTCTTGACACTGAACAGGGGGCCTGGGCCTGAATCACAGCTCTCAGGGTGGATGGTCTGAAGCGCCAATACTTACTGCCAGCTGTAACATTGCTTGTGGTGTTCCAGGTACACCAGTGCATGGCTGATTCCCTTCTAGTTCCTATTTTAAACACTCAAGTAGTATTATATATATGCAGTAAGGAAATACACACATACTTTTACATAAAACTAACTCCAAATAACATTCTGACCTCCAGACATTTGTATGTGACTCACTAAACCTGACACTGAGATAAATCCAAATAAAAAGGTACAATAAAAACCAACTACATTAAATGCAATGCTGCTTTCTTTCTCCTTACAGTTTCCTTTTCTCTTTCTGACAGATGACATTTGATCCTTCCATCTTCTTCAACATTCTGCTGCCACCCATTATATTTCATGCTGGATATAGTTTAAAAAAGGTATGTGCTTCTTTCTTATGTTACAAAAGTAGGTGGACATGATTACTACTTTTGTAGATCCAACAAGCTAATGACAGAGTAAACCAGTCAGTTAACAATTATACTGCATGAAAGTATATAACCTGAAAGGAATGGGGGAATATGGAAAAACAAGTAGACGTAATTCTGCTCCCTTTTGCTTTGATTGTGCAGTTTGGGCATAGTACAGTGCTGAGAAAAGGCCACCTGGTGACACTGCAGTTAGGCAGTAGCTCGTCAGACTTTTATATGATCATGGACTTGCTGTGTACAAGGCATGTGAGTATGGTAATGGTTCCATCAAATACCTTCAAGGTGAATGGCTTATTATGGAGCATTTGGCCATATATAAAAGAGGGAATTCAGTGCGTTCCTGGCAGAAAATATGCATCATTTTCAAAAATATCTTCTGTAACCTATATTGTTTTATTTGGCATCCAAACTATTGGCTACAGCAAGAGCAAGAATAGATGGAATGGAACTTGCAGATGCAGTGTTTCAATTTGGCTTTACTGCTCTACTATTAAAAAAAGGCTTTTTTTTTCAAACTTTCCTCTCCAGAGACATTTTTTTCGTAACTTAGGATCAATTTTAACCTACGCCTTTTTGGGAACTGCTATCTCCTGCATTGTCATAGGGTAAGTGAACACCTTCTGCTGTTGTTATTGAAGTCAGTATCACTGCTCTGTATTTTTCCCCAATTACAAACTAGACTGCAGAAAAAAATGCTGACACTGCATGGTCAATATACTTCACAGTGTGTGAAGCAGATAAAGTAATTCCTTATCAGGGGATGCTGAGATGGAAAAGCCAGTACTCTTAACGAGTAAGCTCTAAGACAGTCAAGAAATTGCATCCTTCACTTCTGGTTTGTGACCAATACAAATATGAACAGCTTTCTACTATTCTGTAGTGCAAACAACCTGTTCCAAGAAAGGGAACCATTTTCTTGTTTGAAATTATGCTTGAAAACAGAACTTGTTCTGCAGGAGAGAAGCTGTCTAACAAGAAAGGAAGAATTTGAAATCTAAGGGGGCATGAAAGGGGGGACAGTGATACTAGTGACATATGTGTAAAAGAGCTAAGTCATTACTAAGGGCCAACGGAAAGTTTTTAGCTGAAATTCTTGCTGAAAGGCTCAATCTGAAACTCCATGTGAATTTATCCTGAGTATGACTAAATAGTATCTGCATGAAAAAAAAAAGAAGCCAGAAAAATATAGAGGGTAAAAATCTCATTATATTTCCGTATTTCAGAAATGAAAAGTTTCTAATTTTGTTTCAAAAGTAGTGAAAAGTCAAGAATAGATTATATATTTCCAAGTCAGTCTGAAGTGAAACTTTTGCTTATCTGTTTGGGTACCTCAAACAAAAGTCAAATGAATCATTTAAAAATCCTTTAGGAAACGCAAAGTGTAGGTGTTTCAAACCATTAACGAATACCGTGCAGGTACTTCAGCTCTCATGTTCCAGGTGATAATTAATGACCAGAGCTGGATTCTGCAAAGTGGGTATCTGCGCCTGCACAGAGCCTTGTTCTTGCTGAGTGCCAGCAAGACAGGTATTCAGCTTGTAACTAGAAAACACTGCATCTTGCAGGATTTACCTGAGGTCCCGGGCTGCGCCAGGTCTCAAATGCACTATTTGTAGCTTACTGCAGCTGCAGGTCATACTGCCAGTGGGGCAGGAGGCCTTATGGATTGTGAGCCAACTGGAAGAGGCTTTATTTTAAATTTTGCTTTCCATCAGAAAATGGCATCTCATCCTCTGACCTCTCCTCTTGCTTGATGTCCTTTGGAGACAAACGTGCGGCAGAAACCACTGTAAACCGCAGGGTTCTTCTCTAAGAGAGACCACCACAGAGCTGTAAAAGGCTGGAATATGCAGTATCCCACAGCACTACAATTTACTGTCTGGCTATTCAGTGCACCTCCGTGTGCCCCAGGTATTTCTCTGTGAGGCTCTATGGCTTGTGGTGAAGCCCAGGAATGCACTTACCTTTGCCAAAGAGACACAGCAGCCGTGCCGCGCTGTCACGAGCTGGATGATGCCGACACGATCCGTGAGCATCACAGCTTGGAAAGCTGCCCAGCTCCCTTCTTCCCGTCTGTGCTGCAGTTAACATCCATCTCGGTAGGACCCCAGCTCCTGGAGTTGCTTCTGCTCACATCCATAGAGACTCACTAAGGTTTAGAATAATAAATTCAGTACAATTCTGCATCCTGATAATACTTGGAGCTGAATGCCGACATCTCTGAGATAAGGCAGGTTCTGGATCTCCTTAGGACTATTCCTGTGCTTCCTCTCATTTATCCCAATGACTGGGCACTTCTCTCCTCTAAGCCAACTGCCAATAGCTCTGCGAGACTGCAGAAAAGCAGCAGGACTCTCCAGGGCGGCGATGCCTTTACCCGTGGGTTATCTGCTCTCTGAGCTCTCACATGAGATTCTGCCCTTGGTATCAGAAAAACAACCAAGCAGCTTTGACAAGCTTGTAAAAACACACCCTCCCCCACTCAAAAGGAAAGGCCAAAAAAAAAAAAAAGTTTAGCTAAAATTCCAAATCGTGTATTTTCTGTACTTATTTTATCTAAAACAGAATAAAAGCAGATATAATCTACTACAGCAAGGTCTTGTAATTCTAAGTTCAAGTGTGTACTCAAGGATAAAGATGTAAACAAAACCCTAAGAAAGAGGAACAAAAACTGGATATTAGCTTTATGTTGTGTTCATACAAACCCACAGCTCCCACTGAAATCACTGCAGAGGGGTAGATGGTATGTCCAGAATAAAGCCTCTTGAATATTAAGTCTGTTTGCATATTGCACACATCAGCACAAGAATGAAACGTGTACATGAAGAATAAAGGAATATAAACATTTAACTGAAGAAACAGGAAGTCCTAAAAAAATATCCTCAGACAGAAGCAACATTTGGGGAATTGAGCGGCAGGGAAAGCAGAGATTTGCTTGAAATGATATTTACTTCTTAGATCAGCAACCTCACTCCCAGCCAGGGTCAAGCTGTCTGTGTACAGGAACAGTGACTATTTTCATAACACTGGCTTTATCTGGGATTTTTAATTTGGCCTCACTTGGGTTCCCCTGAATTGCAATGCCAATAACACATTTTATATGTTCAGAGTGCAGCATGTTTGCATTCATTTACTTACATTTTTCCAGACTGTCTAGTAGGCTTGGCAAGGCCTAATTTTCCTAGAATTTTAAACTCTGTGAATGTGCAACTTGAAAGCAGAAGTATTTGTAGACAGCTTAGGCCAAACTTGATCCATCTTCATGGCAGAAATGAGAATTTTGCTTGTATCAAGATTATTTTAAAAAAGTAGGATTTGGATTAGAAACATTACAATAATTGTAGTTTCAAGAGAGTGAAGTGATGAAACACAAACAGATGGGAAATAAGTGTTAGGAAGAAACCTTTCAAGATCATCATTGTTGCCCGTTCATAACCAAGCGTTTGCTGCCTTCTTGATTTCACCTTCCCATTAAATTTACTTCAAGCAGTGTGCAGTTCAGGCAGAAGATTTATACCTGGCTTTAATCTGGTAATAGAAAAACATAAAGGCTACAACAGACTAATTAAACATGGGTGTTTACTCTTTCCCATGAACTCCACTCCTTTTTTATGATGTGCCTAAATGTCTACATCTCATAAAAAGCTTCCCATATACAATATGTCATTAATAGTTAACTTATTTAAAGTTCATTGCAGTTTTATGCCTTCTCTTAACAGTTTGATTTTTTTTTCATAAAATCCATTTATTCCAAAGATTAAGCCCTTGAATAGTAATTTAGAAATAATATATACTCAACAAATATGCCAAGTTTCTGAAGAATAGAAACCCCCCGAAAAGCTGGCAAACGCATGGAATTTTCCCTAGCCACTTCATGCTATATGTATGCATACCTGTTTTCATATATGTATGAGCAGAAAACTATCTGTATGAAGAATGTATGCATGAAGAAATACTACACACAACTCCAAATACTAAAAAAAGGCATGATTGGTTTTCTGTCATAAGATTTTTAAGAAAGTAGGCACCTGAATGCAAGTGTCAAAGTATCAAAATCCCACTGTTACTTAAAAATATTTTTTCCTCACTCTTAGTTCCACATTTTCAACAACCCATCTTAGTACTTTAAGGGGTGGGTTGAATTTATTTAGAAGTGGCAGTTGCAAGAAATGCTCAACTTTTCCTTCCACGGGTTACATGGATATAGTGAATCCTGACATAACTGTCCAGTCAAAGCTTTTGGTCCCTCATCAGTGTCCCAAACCACTCCTCCTAGCCCGCTTAATCTTTATTAACCTTAATCCTTACAAAGAGGATTTTCTCCTGAAAATTAAGGTCATTTTACATCCTTCTTCTCAACAGACAGATAGCTGAGGCTTCCTAGTAACAGGAGACAAGACTTGTGAAGATACTGCAATATGCTCAGTAGACACCAGTTTCCGCAGCACCCACCTGAGTAGCTCAATGCTTGGTCGTTACATTTACTAAGCACTGCATGACTCTCTCTTCCCCAATTGCCTCTTCCATAGAAACTCCAGTGGTTTGGAAATGCCAGGTGTCTGTCTGGTTGGATTATGGGGTGCATATACAGAACATGCAGCTGGTGCTGCTCATGGCACGCGAGAGGGTCGTGCTCCCGTGAGCTGACCTCATCTGCCGGCTACGGGCAGACTCGACAACTTGGAAACTGAACACTTGTAGCTATGTGCTTCAGCAGAGCAAAACCAAATGTTGCTTGGCTCGAGCCTCCTGCGCAGGAAGTGCTGTGTGATTCTTCGGGATTTTGGAAACTCTTCCTGCAGTAGAATGGGGCCAGGTTAAGGGTAACAGGAAAACCTTCAGAGCGCTCTCCTTTGTGAGCCAAGCTAATATCTTTACAAGCATTATCCACTGTTGCACCACCTTGCTTTCCCAAAGGATCATTTCCATAGGTCAGAAATAGTTCCTCCACAAAAAAGTATCATTTTTTTTCCTAATTAAAAAGATTCTTTTTTTCTCTCCCTTAAGCTACATGTCCTCAAAGAGAACAAGTCTGTCTTTCCTCTGCACTCCAGTAACCTGTAAGCAGCAAATGTTCATCTCCTCCTGGGCAAAATTGTATTTTTGATACTAACAGACCTGGGGGTGGGAGGTGAGAATACTTTAAAGTATCTTGCTGCTCTGTGTACTAACTGAGGGAGTGACAGGGAGAGAGGGGAGAAGATTAAACAGAGACCAGCAACCCTCCCCCGTGATAGAGCCCCTGAACATCTTTCTGATATCTGTCTTTAATTTCCATTAATCCTTTGAAACTAGCCTGCAAAAGTGACTGGAAATAACAAAGACAAAACCAGCAAACATTTATCTGAATGTAATATAACCTATGTAAGTGCATATAGTACATATGCTAGATACTCTTCCTGAATTTTTTGCTTTCTTCACGTTCCACCTTTGGGTGAACACAGGTCTTTTAGTTATGGAGCAGAACTGTACCATTTTCACATGGACTTGTGCAAACTCAACAGACATGATTTAGATTAAAAATCTAACTGGCTCTCTCCAGAGTCCAAAGGCAGCAACCTAACACCAAACCCTGTCAGAAAAAGAATTAGTCCTAAGTGCATAGCCCAGAGCTCCAGTGTGGCAGCTGTGATTCCTTCTTCAGCCTGAATCAACAAATAATTCTGCTGCAGTCTGTGGGGTCACAAGCAGCAGCCAATGCCTGCAGTTACAAGGTGAGCCCTGATTATTACTTCTCTTTAAAGATGTTTTGGATTTGTGAAACATGTTTTTAGATTACTTCTCTTTAAAGATGTTTTGGATTTGTGAAACATGTTTTTAGAGAATCTGGAAAATAAATACCCACTATGATGTCTGAGTGTAGGAATTTTGTAGAGGGAGTAAAAACACCTTCTCTCTCAGATGTAATTCAGCTCTAACATTTCCAGGAGTTCTAGAGAAGTAAAAAAAGCCCTAATTTACACCACTGCTGTCCAATGATAGATAAGAAGCACTGTTAAAAATAAGACATTGGTATAAAATAATGCCTCTCCATCAGGCTAACAGCCACCCCGAGCTGAAGGCTCTTCCCAGATTACTGTAACTGATGCATGCAGGATGTGAGGTGGTGCAAGTTCAGTCTTAGAATTTGCAGCCATTTTGCAATAACTATCTGACATTGTTTATTGCAGCAGAGTTGAACATGCAGAAAACCCCATTTTTCTTCTCAAACAGATGTGGTAAACAGCAGGGGAGGAACTGTTTTTATCTTCCAGAGAAACCCCTCAGCATACTAAAGCTCAAAAATTGTAGGGAACAGAAGAGACATGGGGCCTAGGAGACAAACAGAATGTGGGATGCCAAGACCTCATCTGCAATCAAAAAGATGTTTGATTTAGTACCTGGCATCCAGTAATTTTTCCAGGAAGCCAGCAGAAGTTCATTTGAAGCACTCCTGTGCTGCATGGCATTTGCTGCAGAATAGCAAAAACATCCAAATCCAGGTATTTCCCTAAGAGGAGATGCCACACACGGGAGAGAAGAGTTCTAGGTCATCTAGAAAACAAAAACAGGTTCTTCACAGCAGTGTATGGTGGGAGGACAAGATGATAGACATAAATAGAAATGAGAGAGGCTCTGAACTGATATGAGAGGGGAAAAAAAAAAAAAAAAAAAAAAAACGCTCTGAATTGATCTAACAAAAAAAAAAAAAAATGCAGAGAGATGTTCATTATCTATTCTCAAAGGTTTTCACACCCTAACTGCATAAAGCCCTGAGCAACGTGGCCTGATCTTACATCTAATCCTGCCTACAGTAAGCGCTCAAACTAGAGGCACCTTGTGATCCCTTTCAACCCGAATTATCCCATTATTCTTGATGCAATCCATTATATACATTACAGCAGAACATATTCTCCCTCCAGTCTATTCCTTAAGAAACTTTATACTTCCATCTTATTTGTAATATCTTTTTCCTTTTGACTCAGCTAGCTCTGTCCCCATCATCCCCCCTCACCCAGCAGTTAGCTTCCTCCCAGGCAGTTTTTGCTTTTTCATCACCTTTTTTGGAAATATGCAGACTGCAATAAAAACCTTACAGAAGGGAAGTGATTGAGATGATCTTGCTTCCTTCAGCATCAAGGACTTGGCGCACAAAGATGGATCTTGAAATGCTAATCAGCTCCTGCTCACAGCCAGGTCCAAATCCAGAATAGGAAAAATCACTTTCCCTTGTATCAGTAACGCATTGATGGGGCCATTGCTTAACCCTTTGCAGCAGCACCTCTCCCAGCTTCTCCCTGGAGCGCATCAGCAAACTAAATTAAAGGGTTAAACCACCACAATCTGCCCTCTTTTGAGCTCTTCCTTACTTGAAGCATGCGTGTTTTATCTCAGTTAGGTTATGTTCATCTACACCCTGCAAATATAAGAATGATGTCAGTAGTAAAAAACTTGATCCACTAAGACCATGACTAATAGTCACACAATAAGGTCATACATAGACTAGACACATATGATTGACCTAGATACAGCACCATAAAAGGCTCTCTATAGCACATTTATAAGATAGTTACTATTACACATAGTGGAAAATTCAAGATTAACCACAATTTTTTTAAATAAAAATGTTGCCTTATTTCTTCCTTCCACCCTTCCTCTCACCACCCACTGCACAGCAACAATAAGGAAAGACCACAGAATAGGGATTATATTCACAGTTCTGTTTGGATTAATACAAATAAGTGAACAAGACTATACAGAAAAAAAATATTGTGTTCCCTGAAAATGATCTTCATTTATTTGATTTTTGGGAAGCGAAGAATGGGTGCACACAGCCTCTATGAGGCAAATCATAAAGCAATGTTAGGCAAATAGAGAAACCTGCCTGGATTGCTCATCCCTCTTGCAAACCCGATCAGCTGCCCCACACAGCTGTCCCCCCAGCAGCCCAGGATCACGCAGGGGTCTGACTCAGCCACCTTTCAGCAACCCTCCTATTAGTACGATTTAACCCAAGCAGTACTCACCTGTGTAATCTCTCACCTGCCCACGTGGAGACCCTGAAGTCATACTGAATTTCACACACTACACAGACCCCACACACCCAGTGCGGTGATGGGAGAGCTGGAGAACTTGCTAACACAACCCAGTTACCACCACACCCGGCTTCCTGGCCAAAGCCCAACCACCGCCTCGCACCCTTCCAGAACAGGCTTCTGCCGCAGCCCAAACCAAGATGTGCAGTTGCTACAGTGTCACTCACTCCAAGCAAGAGCCAGACTCACATTCTTAGCGCGATCCCAAAGGAACCCAGAATCGCACCTGAACTTTGTTCTGAGATTTGCAAGTTCCTTCCCCACCACCACACGCAGCAGCCACACACCAACTGCGCGAGCAA
>JAWLRI010001075.1:829016-928118 GCA_034781795.1 Crypturellus tataupa
GGAACCCCGGCGTCGGACTCGGACGACGTGCTGCCGGCCGCGCAGGCCCGGTGCCGCCGCCAGGTGGCAGCCGCGCTCCGCGCCGGGGGCAGCGCCGGCCTCGCCTCAGCCGCGGCGCGCGGGAAAAGGGACCCGAAACCGGCCCCTGGTCCCGAGTCACGAGTGGTGGCAGTGTCAGTGACCAGAGGAAAATGGTGAGGAGAGGGGGGGAAATAGCCACTTTATCCCAGACAGAACTTAGTTACCTCAGCCTGAACACAACAAGTTAAGGAAATCAGTGACAATAGTTACGGGTGCACTTGTTGCAGGGTCAGCCATGACGTGAACGTGACGATGTGACAAAACGACCTTCCAGTGAAATTCAGGGAGAGCAAAACCCATGGCAGGTGCCACCCCTCGCTGGCGAATTGCAGCCTGGTTAGGAATCCACAACACGATGGGGTGACGTTGCTGACCCCCGGCCAGCCCCAAAGTGAAGACCGAAGAGCTCCCTTGGGAGCAGTTTCTGGAAGTCGGTGTTATAAATATATTTCCTTTATAGGCCAACAGACGCTCTCTGACTTGGGGCTATCAAAGCGGCACATTCATGAAAACTCAAAAATAAATGGGAAGGGAAGATACTACTTAAGCCTGCTGAAAGTTACGATCAAATGATAATTTTAAGCACATAAATCTTTCTTTTTTGCCCATGAGCTGAGACACCCAGTGTAACTTCTCCCTTGCTGCCAAAAATGTTATCGATTTCTCCCTTCAGCAGTGCCTGCTGCATTATAGAGACTTCATATATCTTTTATTTTTTAACAAAAGAATGGCTTAATCTATTAATGACATATTGACCTGCCATGCATTAACAGTACTTCAGGCAATAGTTCTCACACAGGCAGTCGGCAGCTCTATTAATGTACCCCATTAAGCCAAGACATTTGTATAACTGGAAGGCGGTCTGCTATAAACGGATCACCCCGTCCCTCACGTGTCACTTGCAGCACAGCCTGGTCGAAAGCACGTGCGATGCGCGTTGTAAAGAAGTGTTGTTATCTTTTATCTGTGTCTTCCAAAAAAGCAAGGTGTCTGCCCTGCAGGTGGAGGGGCTGAGGCCAGGGTACGTGCTACCGCCACAGCAAGGCAGGTGTCGCATGACGGCGGTCAAACCTTGCCGGCATGGAAACGGTCTCGGTGTCCCCCAGCAAGCCCAGGCACCTGCTCGTGAACACTTGGGACTCCAAACCATGAGCGTTTGGGTCTGGCTAGGAGGTGCTCCTGCCAGCAGGACCGGTGTCCGTGGTCAGCAAAGCTCTTGGGCTTTTGGGACTTCATTCGCTCAGAGCAGCCGCCTTGGTTGTCCATCTGAGCTGCCACGTGGCAGGGTTTCTCTGCAGGATAGACACAAGCAGCTGCTGGGTTGTGAAGGCAAAAACGCTTAGTATAACCGGAGACAGAATCGAATTTTGCTCACAGGTTCATACTAGTGAAACCAAGTTAAGTGCCCTGAAGACAGCAGAGCTACACCAGACTGACACTAGCATAAATATAAGCAGAATAAAGAAACTTAAAAATAAATATCTGCAGGTGTTGATTTACAGACAACCTGTTTTTATTTCCCCTGAATTGGTTCTGGTATGAAAGACCTCTGGAACACCAACAGTTAACTGGGCAATTTTCTGTCAAAAAAGTCTTTGTCTTCCTTCCCTCTTTAAGCGTCCTGGATAGCTTTATTTCACTTTGCAGTTTCCTCCGTCCTGCCTCTGCCTCTCTCTAATCTTAATCTTTAAATCAGGCTGCTCTTTCGTTATGTTCTCTGGGGGACGATTCGCTCCAGCGCATCCGGGCGGGCTGCTTCCATATCGCACTGATAGCAGCGTAACACGTTCCCCCGTATTTGCTCGCAGACGCTTTTGTGAAGGACAAACAATCCCAAGAAGCTGTTCAAATAATATTTCCCCTGATTAAAGAGCCTTAAGAAGGGCTTTAGCAGGTAAATCTCTACTGAGAAGAAAAAAAGGCCACAACATGAGATTAGCTTGTCATGGGCTGGGCCCTTTCCAGCGCTCAGTTACCAGAAGATAAGCTCTGAACAAGGAGCCCGCAGCTATACCCTTCAAAACTTTCTCCTCTGTGTGCCTGCGCTTTTCATTAGGTACTGGCCTCTGGGTGGCTTTCCCTTTGAAAGAATTAATTATTCAAACTCTTCCTACATATCTCTTTTCAACAGCCACGACGAGATACTACCCCCATTGTGCGACAAGGACGTAGGTTCTTGGTAACTGCCAGATCAGATGGCCGAAGCAGAAAAACACATTGCAGAGGTGTGCCGTGCTTCTGTGTTATCGAGCCTGGCTTTACTGGCATTATCTTTTATATTTTAATTAAACTGCCACACTGCAAGACATTTTTTATTGTTCAAAGGCCTCACATTCTTTTTTTGATGTCTCATTGATGTCTCATTGTGAAGAAAAACTTGAAAATATGATCCAAGTATAAGCTGAATAATCCAAAGAATACAAAATATGTCATTTAATAATTAAGAAATGAAAGTGACTTATGTTCCTGTCTTCTGATGATTTTATAACATGTTGGGGATGGAGCACTGCAGTGCTATCCAGCTAATACCCCTGCTGGAATACTGTTTTTTTTTCCTTACTGATTTTTTTCCTTACAAGGCCCTATCTGGAGGAATGTGCAACGTTAGCGCACTGCCAAGATGCTGTGCTGAGGTACTTGTGCCTTCATGCTTCCTTTTCTGCAGGAGTTTCTGCCTTTAAAAAGATGTCAGAGTGACTTTTCCCTTTTTCTCTCCCTCCTTTGAACTGTTTGATCATTGTAGTCTTCTACCCTCGTCTTCATTTTCTCTTGCTGCACCACTTTGAAAGCCTCCTGTATAACTGCCAGTTGACATAATTGCCATCGGGATTTCTCTTCCTTTAGCGCTGATCACCCTCACTCTTCAACAGATGCTGGGGAGGCAGATGATCCTTCAAATGTAGCAAGGAAGAGGAAGAGGAGGGTGCCTGGAGGCAGATCCAGCCACTCGACATGGCATGAGCCCGTCATGGGGAGGGGAGTGAGCGCTGAACATCAAAGCGCAACGGAAATGTAAAATCCGTAATGCCACGATTCCTCCTTTCATCTGCGCTTTTTCTTCTGGCAAGGTGTTGCAGGCAGGTTCTGCTTTCCATGCTACAAAATAAATTCTAGCTTCAGCACATGTAAATGAAGCTTCCGGAGCTGCTTTTTATCCTTTAGAAGTTCTCACGCTCACTAAACCTAATTGGAGGTTGAAAGTATTTTCAGTCAGGAGAAGCAGGTACAAATAGGACCTTTCTAGGACAAACAAGGCTCTGGTATTCTGTAGGCTGGAGCCGAAAAAGGATGAGGAGGAGCAGAAAGGTTGGCAAAACTCATCCCAGTGGGGTCCTTAAGTCAGGCCCAAGCCATTTGCTGCACGGCAGCAACGCTCCGGTTTCTGGACCAGGAGAGCTGAGGAAGCCTCCGTCCATGCGCTCAAAGCTGAGCCCTGTCACCACGACCAGCTGAGGTGCCTGCAACAGAGGTGCCAAGCACACACCGCGTCGGTGCCCTGAGGCCGGCTGCTCAGTTTTGCAGTGTGAGGTGTGAGCAGCCCAGCAGGAAGCTCACCGTAACCTTTGCTGAGCTGAGATGAGTCTGCAAGATACTGACACCCACTCGGTGGGTCCCACAAAATACCACTGACTTCAGATAAGCTCCTGACTTAATTAACTTAGTCAGTGCTGCTTTGTATGGGATCTGGGCAGCAGAGGGTGGCAAAGTGCAGCCCACAAACACACTTGAGAAATAGCTGGTGACTCCCCCTGCCTTCAAAGCTCATGCAGGGTTCGTGCCCCTGCATGGATGTTTAAAATTCATTTCGAGATCTGAGCATTTTTCAACCATCATGTGGAACTGAGATTTATTCTCTAGTCTCTTGTTGCTAGTGCTAAATTGCAGACAGCTCTGCCATGTTCTGTCCTGTCTTTCAGATTGTGCCTTGGTCTTTACTGCCCATTCGGTTATTAGAAAAAACTTGGGCATCATTATTTCCTTGTAAAGCCCAAAGCTGGATTGATTTCAATTGATGTTTGACAAGTTCAAGTAATTCTGGTGAGGTGTCAAACCTTTCAGTTGCGCCAAAACAAAAGAGTGATTACTCTTAACGGAGAAATTGCTGGTAAAAATGAAGTCTCTGTATGTGCAGATGTAAAAAAAAAAAAAAAATAGAAAAGGAAAAAGAAATGTGGTATAAAAAGTATAATTTAAAGTTAACATCAGCAAGAATTTGAAAATGAAGGAAGTAAAGATCTTGAGGCAAAATTTTAAAGTTTCTTAAAAAAATTCCAAATCCACTTATCCAACAGAATTACTTGGAGCTTTATCAAGACGCAGCCTATTTTGTTTTTGTTTTTCATTTCTGAGGCGCTTTTTACTCTTGTGCATAGCCTCAAAATAATTGCACATCTGCTGAGGCCCTGTCTGATTTAGAAAAGAGGACTTCCCTAATGGGATATGAGCAGCACGAGCAGTGTGGTTCAACCCACAATACACAATGCTACTGGCAAACATTTTAAATAATTGATCGTCTATATTGGATTTACCAAAAAAAAAGAAGAAAAAGGGATTTCTGCAAGCCACTGTGTACAATGAACTCTAAACAGATGCTCTGTGAGAGTGTTTGTTTTAGACAAATGTGGCTGCAGCTGCTGTATAATAATACCAAAACCAGAAGTTAACACAGCTCACAGTAAGCAATGCTCAGTGATGTAATACCAGTTAATTTATATAAATGTCCTCCCAAGAAGGGAATGTTCTGCAGTCTTGCTTGTTTAGGAAAATTAACTTCTTTCTCTGACCCTTGAAGTCATGAAATAAGAGAATAAACCATGGAGGCAGAGAAATTAGAGCAGGAGAAGAGCTATTAGACCCTATAGCTCATTATTCCCATCCCTACAAGGCCCCTCTGCAGTACATCCATGAACGCTTTGTCCACTATACATAAAAACTGGGAGCGTGCAGAGAATGAGGGAACAATTCTGGCGTGCAGAAATATCAGTTCTTTTCTCTCTGCTTGGATCCAGCTATAGGATGAAGCAAAGCAGTAATCGCTGCCATTATAGAGAACAAATTATTAGCATTTCTACAGCGCTGCAGCTCTGGCTGTGAATGTCTAATCAGTTCTATTGCCAGAGAAGTATTTTCCAGCCCCTTGTCAAGGCTGATTGCGACAGTTACGGCGCAGCCGCTTGACTCCCGTCCCGGCCTGGCCCGCACCAGCGCAGGGCAATGGTGTGAGCTGCTGAAGCCAGCGCTCACATGCATGAAGCATAATGTAGCAGTGTCAACAGTTCAGAAAAAAACCCTCTCCCCTTTAACAGACTGTTGCCAAGTACCACATGCGCAGGTAATTGTGCTGCAGGAAGAACTGTGAAACTGCTTGACGTCCTGAATAATGCATGTGTGAGGATCCCGTGGCAGTAGTGACATGCACCCAAGTGTCCCTGCCAGCTTTCTGCACAGCAATTACAGTGCATTTTTCTCACCCAAACCTGCCCTGGAGTTTTACCGTGTGCCACGTCTTGCTGCCTGCTCTACATGCTGCACCTGCTACATGCGGAACCCTACAACGGGAGTGGGACACGTTTATAAACGTAGCCTGAAGCTCTGCAGGCTGCACCTGCACTTTTAACAATCGCTTCTCCTTTCACGAACAAGCAGCTCAAGGCCAGTGCAAGCTCAGTGCACAGTGCTCAGGCTGGATCCAGCCTCTTTATTCCCCTTAGGCAGCACAATAGTTGACTGGCCACACAACTAGCACACTCCTGTGAGCCAAGGACTTGCTAGAGGTGAGGGGGGATCATTCAGTTCTCCTGTGTCCCAGCTCTGCTTGCTCCTTGGTAGCCCTTGGTTCAGCTAAAGCAGCCCTAACGTGCAAGGTAAAAGGGAAAATGCCATTCAGCCAGTTTTTATTGGCTTAGTGGGAAAAAGTGTAACTTACTGTGAAATAATCAACCTGTTCCTGGGGGAGCCAAATTTACTTTCCTCTTTTTTACTCTCAGCTGAATTGTGATACTAAACACTGTGCCTTGTAAAGCACCTCATGAAGTTACTTTGCATTTAAACCCTCTTACCAAGAGTGACACTCAATCTGAGCAAAGGAAGAAAAAGACAGCAGTTCTTTTAGTATCATTTTCAGCTAGATTAGGCCAGATCCCACATGTTTACCTTATTCATGCCTGTAGTCTCATTTAACTTGATATGTAATTCACATGAGCAAGGTAAAAATGATTTGTCACCAGGTTTGGTGTTTTCCCTTACACATTCAAGAATTACCTCCCATCTGAGCTACCATCACTCTCCAAGAGCTGTTCCAAAGCCAAAATCTTTCCTACAGATAGCTCACTCTTTTCTCATCAAAATCATGTTCTTCATATATTTACGAAGTAAATTTTCCAAGTTAAAGCAGCCAATGCTTTGCAACTGCATTTCCATTTAATCAATTTAATTATCATTCATTTGCCTCACCCAAGGAAACATTTGAGGCAATTTTCCACTTAATCCTTCTGAGTAAAAGCAACAGTAATAGCTTTAGGTTTTAAAGAATGCCTAAGCCTTTGCAAAGACCTTACAGTGGGAATAGTTTGTCCTGTGCCTGTGCTCGTGTAAAGCCGGGAGGTGAGAACAGCACCCATCAGGAAATACATTCAAGCATCTTGTCCCATTCAGGATGGAGCTAATACAAAGTCCACTTGCAGCTGTAGGTAGATTTTTGGGCCATAGTCATTTTATGGCATCAGAGAGAGAGAGAAAAAAAAGCTAAATATTAAGCACAACAGCATCATAATTTTCATTAAGGAAATTAGTTACATATTAGTTGCATATTGGTATAAAAATAATGGAAGTTCAATGAAGGGAAAGCCATGGTCCATGGAGCAGAACCAACAACACTGCATGAAAGGGCTAATCAAAGTATTTATGTATCCACTGAACAATGAAATCTTTATGATAAGGTAATGTAATGAGGTTGGGGAAGATACAGCTCTTGTAAAACACTGCAGACCCAGCCCTTGCATAGGACACTGATCCTTGACAAATTTTGTTGTTATTATCACTTCAGAAGTGGTGGACCTACTGAATATGAGCATTTTTTAATAAAAATACAAAAGAAGAATACTGAGCTTCTTTGGGCTGCTGCGGGCGTGTTTTGTGTATTAAAACAGAATTTCTGTCGAGCACCCCAGTTAAGGCTAGCAGTGTAGCAGGAGATAACCCCAGGTTGTGTAGTAGTGTGCTAATGCACAGTGTCTGCTGACTCCTTTGGATTCCAAGCAGAACGAATGCTTTCACCCACAGAAGTTATTGACTGGCCTAGAAGGGTGTCACATGAGATCTGGCTGAATATCATTCAGTTAAAATCTTTTTTTTATGGGAGTTTAGACCTTTGATACCAGTTACATCTGGCAATAATTTCCTTTGCTAGTTGTAAGGCTAAATGCCTATCTTTTTCTTTTTTTTTTTTTTTATTTGATGAATTGAGAATTTTAGGGAGATGTTTCTTTAAGTAGATCATAAAAGAAATAACTTTGCTGTTTTGTAGTAAATGGTTTCACTTTAGAATCCATACTAATTTAGAAGTTTGCCATCTCTTTGTGGGAAAGATGAAATTGAATAAACCTACCTTGTAATTGGGCTACTCAGGAAAAAACTGACAAATTCTTCTCCGTGAGCTGTAGTGCTGTTCACAGAAGAGCTCAAGGGCATCATCAGTGTTGACCGTAAGACTAAATCATACTATATGTTTTGTTTTGCCAGATCTCTTTATACTTCTTATTTGAGATCAATTTATAATACTTGAATAAAATCTATACTTTCAATATCATGCTGAATAAAAAGTCAGCAAAAAAATTAATGATATTTAATTCATACCACAGGCTTATTTACTAAAAATCCAAGTGGACTCTGAAAAGAAAAGAAGCACCTAATTATCATAATAGTTTCAATCACCTGTCATTAGACCTGGAACAAAGTAGATTAGTGGGAGCAAAAGTAAATCTGCAATCTCTCCAGGTCCTTTAAACTGCAGACAATAAACTGTGACTCTGTTGCATAATACTTTTAGCAAAAATAGTTTCTCCATAGACTTTTTTCCCCTCCAATTCATGCCTGATTCTGTGCACGTATTTCAAGTTTTTTTGTGTCAGCACTTTCATTTTGATAAATATAATGTGCAACAAGCCGCCCATTTGAAGAAGCACAAATTTCATATTCCTTTCTTCCAAGCTTTTCAGTACCTGAAGAATTGACTTGTTCATGTCTTGATGCTTTTTTATCTTTAACATCTTAGACATTACCACTTTCTTAAATCACATTATATTTGGTAGAAACTTTTCACTACTAAAATAGATGATTAAATGTCTATTTAGGATACCTGACAAAGTTTAGTTAAAATCTGGGCATGAGTTTTCCCTTTCCTTGTTCTCAAGCACTGGTAATCTCTATTTGATTGAGTTAATCCAATAAAAATGCTAAAATTTTTGCTTTTCTTTTAATCCTTCAATTCCATGATGCTTGGAGATTTTGCCTGGACAGGTTGTTTATACTAACATTCTTATTCAACTGTCCTGAAATCTATTTCTCAATTCTTAAAAAAACAAAACAAAACAAAACAAACAAAAAAAAAAACCTCACAAATAAAATTTTGGGTTTTTTTCCTGCAATTTTGAAGAATTTTCTTAAATAAAAGTTTTGTGGAACAAGGGATGTTTCTGAAGTTGAGAAGGCAAAATGACCCTCGCTTCATCCTCCTGACAATATAACAATGATGTGAAATGCAATTACATGAACGGTTACCGTATTTCAAACTGAGCAAAAGTAAATAAAACAGAAAACAACTTTTGTTCTTAGTGTGTAGCTAGTCAGTGATACTGCTATCAGATGTCATTAATGCCATGGATTTGGCAGAATCTTTAAAAATCAAACATTTATGTTGATAATGTGATGGGATTAGAAGTCCTCACATTTCTGTGTGAATACAAAGCACTCCCTCAGCTAGAAAGAATCTCTTTTAGAAAGCAATTTTATGCTTGTCTGCAACAGGATTTTTCTGAACTTATAAAAATTCTTCGTTTGACTGCTCTCAGAAACACAGTACTGAATTTGGCATTGTGGAGATCTAATTGTTATAAAATGTGGAAAATGGATCTAAAATGGATAAGGGAGAAAGAGAGAGCCTCCGTTTTTCTCTGGAAAAACATACAATGTTTATAAACAATACAGCCTTTGGTCATTGTTAGAACACAACCCTTATAACTATCATTTTTTCTACTCTTAAAAACTGTAACCTGACTGCATATTCTTCTAGCTACAGTGCTTTGCCCAAGCCACACTCTTGAGGATATTCACACCTTTCACGTATGGAACGAACCTTTCAGGTGATGATTGCTCCAATAATGATCAGCCCTGAAATACCTGATTGAAGACTGAATCAGAGTGACCAAATTAGCCAGTGTAATCAGTGACTCTGATTTGCCTGCCTATCTGTTTTAGTGCTATATGTAACAGTAGTTCTGTAATCTGAGAAACTCAGAATTAATTGTCATTAAATCAAGCTGTTTTCAACTCTATAGATAATACTCTTTCACTACTTTTTTGCTTCCTTTTTGGTAAAATAGGTATTTTTCTTCTTTGTCTTTTCATACAGAAGTCTCTTACTGTCTCTATTTTTTTCCTCACTCTTCCACCAATAATTGTACAACTGCTATTTATTGATTGTAATATTAATTTCTAAAATGATTCTTTAATGGTATCTAGAAACTCCTGCACTTCAGCCTGCTTTTATACATTTTACAACTTTCACTATCATGATGATACCTGTGTCTCAAAATACGTATCTAAGATTACAACTATCCAGTATTTCCTGGAGGTTTTCTCAATAAATAATACTGAATCAAGAAAATCTTGATATAATGTTCAAATATCTGTAATACAATAAAATATGCAATGGAACTGTGACTTGGATGCAGTACAGCTGATTGTGTTTCGTGGCTCAATTGCCCAAATAATTATGAGGTTTCAGTCATCACTCAAAGGTGAAATGCAGCTTTCTCACTGCAAAGAGATTAAGAGTTTTCTTTATATCGTGTATAATGGCTCAGACTTAAATGGAGCACAGGAACATGGGGATCCTCAGACTGTTACACTCATTAGAGGAATATTCAAAATGCATTAAGCAATATTGTGCCATTGTGAACTGTGGAGAATATGTTTGCAGCAATTTCAAACCAAATGTTTTGAACCATAGTATAATAAGGACTTAAGAAAAACAATCTGAAAAAGAGAGCAGTTTTGTTTTGAAAAATAACCTGAAAACCCATAACTCATTGGGAAACACTAAACAAGAGCCCTTGCTACATCACCTGAGAGCACCAGGGCCACAGCCGTGCCTATGGGAGTTGTTTCTGTCCAATCTATAGAGTGTGCAAGTAGGTGTGTTGTCCTGATGAACAACTGAGCTGATGAGCAACTCATGGGGCTTAGGGTAGCTATGGATGCTGAGAATTTGTAAAGACAGTTTCCTTTCTGCTCTTCCAGTGATGTGCATAGCCAAAGGGCTTTTCTACAGGTGGGATTTCTAAGAAATAGTTTGGAGTAAATGTATTATTGTTTATTGTTACCTGAGACACTTGAGTGAGGTCTTCCCTAGCTATTTAGTGATTTGTTAAAAGAAAAGAAAAACGTGAATATACCTTTCTTTAAGGCCAAAAGTTATTTAAAGATGACAACAAAAAGGAAGTACTAGCACAGAGAGCACTTTGAAATAAGGAGTCATTGCAGTCAAAATGGGCGATGTGAAGCATTCCACTGTATAGAATATTGATATGGCAGAAATAGAAAGAGCAGAATAAGGGAATGAATATTTCATTTCCATCTCTTCTATTTATGTTTTGCAGCATGCATATTTAATTCTGAGTAATGATTCTTTTTTCATACTGTTGTGATATCAATCAGTTACTGTGTTACATCATAGCTAAGAGAAAATAAAATCCTCTACCTTTCCCATTTTTGGCTTATTAATATTGCTATTTCTCGTGAAAAGGAAGAAATACATCTCCTCCGTTTTTTTTAATCTTTTGCTTGCATGATCACAGTCTGTTGCTATGTTCAGTTGGCTTCAGGCTACAAGATAATCACATCTAGATAGAGTAGGATTCTTTAGGGAGTTAAAATATGAGATGAAAAATTCTCTGCAGATTAGAAAACATATTTGTCCAGAAAGGTTTAAATTAGAAGTCTCATCATGCTACATAACAAAACTGCACAAACTTCAAAATGAGAATTTTTCTATTTAAACCTTTAACATAATGAAGATTTTTAGTAGTGAGATTTAGCAGTGTTATACCTGGCACTAATAAAGCTGAAGGAGCAACAACTTCTGATAGCACCATTAAACAGATGGAGCTGCTCATGCTGAGGCTACAGGATGTATATTATACTTCTTCCTTTAGCAGGTCCTATTACATTTTAACTATGCCCCCTACAATATCAAATTAAGAGCAGATTCTTTTATAACTGATAGATTTTCCTTTTCACTCGCATATGAGAAGGCAGCTATTTATCAAAATAGAAGCATCTGCCTTGATTGCCATATTTTTTTTCCAGTTTTGCTCCAATACAGAGGCACAGGGATCGTGAGGCCAGTTTAGGCAAGCTGATGATTTGGCCACGATGTTTTAGGAAGCAAAGCTCAGCAGACGTTTTCTCACCTAACTGCACTATTCAAGAACATTTTTACCATGAGCAATTTGTAGGAATTATTTCAACCTGTATTTGTTCCACCTTACATGAACCTAAGCTACCTTGCACAAGCACAAAGCAGAAATCTCTATAGTTGCATAGCAAAGCAGGAAAACCCTTGGAGACAGTACCACTCATCAGAGTCAAATCTTTGGAAATCTGAACAAGCAGAATACTGATATTCTTGTATGTTCTTTAATGGTCTATGAATCATCTGCTTCATTGAGGAGGAATATTTATTATTGTATGAAAAGCAAAATTAAAGACCAGGATCATGTCTATACTCAATATTTAAAGAAAAAGCATGACTAAATTTACCAAATAGTTAAAAATTAATTATATTTATTATTTTTAAATACTTTTAACTGAATCAGAGGAGTATCTCTGGTCATAATTGCAAGAGGGTTTGGGCAATTAATTCTAAAAGACATGCACAGGTAAACGTAGACTCCTGTTGATTTTTGAGACAATTTGGTGTGAGCAGCACCACAGTCAGTATTGAAGAAACTCCCTAAACAATATACATTTGTGCTGGCAATAAAAACATCCTACTTCACTGCAGTGTTTTGACTCTTCCCTGGGAATGGAGAGAAAGCGAGATCATCGGTCAAGGAGCACCACGGCTGTAATTTGTGATTATCTGCTTGCTAGGCACATTAGGTACATGCAGGGGTCCAAGTACTTGGACCCCTGGGGAACTCTGTGGTGACCTCTCTGCATCCTTATTAATGTAATAGTTTTACTATATTTCAGAAAATCTACAGCATGTTATAGGAGCTGAATTTTGGATTAACTCTCCAGCTGACTATTCAGCTGTCTGTCAAACTTCGTGTACTCACTTGACTTCAGAAGCATCCTAAGAGTATAGTTGTGGGTAAAATGCAGTTAAATCTCTGTATACAATGGGTATGTTTAAAGATTTTTCTTAATCTGTAATTAGAAGAGCACATCTGTCAACTCTGTTGTGTCTAAGGACATGGTATTGAAAGCTATTTGTTTTTATTAACTAGATGGGAAATGTATGAAAAATATAAAAATCTAGTACAAGTTATGAAGATTCCTGTTAGATTTTATATCTTAGCTATTATTGCTTCATTATAAAGGTCAAAGACAACATTTTCTATGAAACTAGTGAGGTTTTATCAGTTCATTTTGAAGTGTGACTTTATTGAATCATTATTAATGTGAGTTGCTAAATATATGTCTCATTTGGAGACCTCATATGAAAATTAAAACACAGCATCCAAACAAAATCTAAAACTACCATCCTCTCCCACTAGTAGATGGAGATTATTCAGAGGAGTCTCTTCCTTTAAATTGTCCATGAAATTTTGATATGACTTGAACAGCTAAAAATTAAATAGAATTTCTATAAGCCAGCAGTGTTTGGGTTCATACCCAAACCATTCATACCATATGTGCATTTAAAAGAAGCTGAAGAGAAGAACAAGAAACTCCTTAATATTTTGAATCAGTCATAAGCGTGACATACTGTATCTGAATGTCTTTTCTGTCCTCTGGCAGGCTGATCATGTATGGCTTTGTGAAGGCCATGGTACACATTGGCCAGCTAAAAGGATGGGAATTCCACTTTACTGACTGTTTATTTTTTGGATCACTGATGTCTGCCACAGACCCAGGTAACTGTTTAAAATATTTTTTCCCCAATAGTTAGGGACATAAATAAGAATATATAAAAAAAAGTGCATGCCATAGAAATGTTCAAAGACTGTATTCTTTTCCATTTAACTCATTGCCATAATTCTTAAAAGCCTGATATTCCAGTACTTCATTGTTTATTTTAAGAACTTTAGTAACTTTATTTAGTAACTTAAGCTATGTTTAGCTCACAAACTTCACAAATGCGGCTACTGGGGAGACTGGAACAAGGTTACTATGTTATTACCAGCTTACTATGCCTCATTCCTCACAAACCTGTGTACTGATTGCTGATCCAAGAACTGTTGTCACTCTGGAACCTCGTGTTCATAGCTTAGGCTCTCGATCCATGCATGATCTAGCCTCATTTAACAATACAGTGACCCCAACTTTCAGATTTGGATATATAAATACTATTTTTAAGGTACTAATTTGCAATTAGAACGCAGTGTTGCATGATAAATAAAATTGCATGATAAATACCAATCTGTTGACCTGAATTTGCAGATGTGAGATTTAAAGCCTAAAATTACAGCAAATATTCTGGCCTGGGAAACAGACAGTGAATTTATAATAATAGGATCATTTAGATTTGACAGGACCTCAGGAGGCCATCTGATCCAAAAGCTTAATTAAAACAGGACTAACCTCACAGTTATCCAGAGACTTGTCCAGTCTCTGTTATACTGAAGGTTTTAATAAGAGCACGATGATATTAAACGTATTACTTTTTGAATCAAAAAAACAATCGTGAAGGAAGAGTTGAAGGCATGTGAATTTGTTGATATCGTATCTACAATAATAAGACTGTGCTGACTGTTGTAATCTAATAGAAACGGGGAAGAGACCTTGGAAATCTTACCCACTAGCTCTGCGCTCACCTGGCCTGGCGCGCACGCTGGCAGCATCCTGACGGGAGCAGAGAGCACCGCATGATGCACGCAGCAGATGTGCTGGTGCTAACTAACCCGGGAAACTTCTCGGAGGAACTTGTGAATAAATCTTTCACATTTGTGGCTATTAAAGGAAATGACAAACAGCAAGATTGTTTTACTAATTAGTTCCAGTCTTTAAATGGTATTTTACAAAGAAAATTGACAACTTGTATCATTTGATGGCTTAAAATAACTTATTTTTACAAAACCAGTTGTTGCAAGACTGCTGTATGAAATTAATCAAATCCTTATTCTCAGATTAATCCAAACATCCAATACCCTGCCTTTTATGAAACCCCTTTAATAAGATTCAGAACACAATACGAGCCAATCTTTAGAGCAACTGAACAACATAGAGACTGAAAGCACAAACAAAACCTAGGAAAATAAATTGCTTATGGAATAAGGGTTGCTTAAAGCTTCCAAACACAGCTCCTAATTGTACTATGAATAGAGTTTTGCAATTGGCTTAGTTTCTCTTTCTGATTTGCAATCCAATACTATTTAGTTGCACAAATTAACAAGTTGGCTTGCAGAGACATGTAGAAGACAAACACACTGATTTTGATTATGCTATTAATTCACCATTCATTCATCTGGAACATTGATGATAAAAAAGGAAGGTTTTCCACTTTTGCTGGAAGGAATAAGAAGTGACAAATGTTTCCTAACAAGTTTAAATAGTTAACACTGAATTTGTGAAAAATATTTCTAGTGTGAAAAGCTATCAACAATTAATGCTGCTTGTAATTTGCCTTCTGCTTATACAGTGTCTATGTATCATTTAAATGTTCAGTCTTCCTCTTTCAGTTATCGATTTACAATGCTTTAAACTATTATGTCTCTCTGTAACTTCCAGTCCCCCAAAGAATTACAGAATTTTGAATGAATTTTTTTCTTGATTTAATGGTAGAAGTCAGTGAAAATATTCCATTGTGCTGAAGGATTTGCAAGTGAATTATAATATCAAGCCATGCAAAGTGCTCATTCGACTTACAAAATCATTTCAAACGTGGTCCTCTGGAGGAATGATAGATGCAAGGGCATAAAATAATCAGTCTAATGATTGATATGTGATATCTAGCTTAAAAAAGAGCTCTCTGGCCAAATGTTTTTAGTGTTACAGAAGACGGATAGAATAATAAATTAGTAGGATAAAATAGTAAATTACTGTCAGACTTGCTACTTGATTTTTCATTTAATTTTTCACTATGTAGGATTATAAACTCATTTCAAAAAGGGTTTTAATTTCCCTTGGCTGTGAAAAGCAATTAAGTCTAACAAGATGCTAAAAGCTGATCTGTTGACATGTCAGAAGTTGTTTCAATTTTCTTATTTGTAAGAGTAAAGATAAGACTGGTAGATGTTTACATGGTAAATGAGAAATTTTATTACCAGGACATTAAAAACTATATGCAGCTAGAAGCTCCTCATATTGTTCGAAAGAAGAAAGAAATGATCTTGTAGCACTTTACAGGTTTTGAGGCATGTTTATTGATGTTCAATATATAGATTTTTCAGTAAAATTAATTCAGAAGGCTTTCTCCAATACTCTAGTTTTCCTGTTATAGAAAATTTGCATAGGAAGTAAGATTAGTAACTGAACTTATGATTCGCTATATCTGGGACAGTCTTTGGGATTCCTTTAGTTTCCCCTAACCTCAATGAAATAAAGTTGAGCAAGCTAGTATACCACTATGCCATCATATACACTATGACATCAAATATTCAACTAAAAATAAAAAATTAAATTAAAAAAATTATTTAAATGTAACAATTGAAGAGTCTTAGTTCTCCAGAATTTTTGCTCGTGTTTCTAAACTTTTAATTTTAGCCTGGGATCTCAAATTCCTAACGTCATCTCTAACATTTAGATATGCTTCAAAAAACTTCAGTTGTCTAGAAAAAAGGTAGAATCTTTAGGCACAAAGCAAACTTGCTTAATAGCACGTCATTCATTTTTCTTGAAATATCTCCTCCTGATCATTTATCATTTTCAGGAGAAGAAAAAGTGCCTCATTTCAATAATGCAGAAGAGAGTTTTAATTCTCAAGGCACAGGGCTTTCAAAGTCTGTGCCAAACTCTCTCTTTGTTGGGCTTTTATTTAAAATGACAGACTAATATGTATATTTTTCATCATTCTGATTGATAGGTATCATTTATCAAAAGTTAATCAAATGTACTTGGGGATATCATCTCTTCTCCTCTCGCACTCCATCTTCTGACACAAGTGCCTCATCAGTCGCAGAAAACCCCTCGTGATGCCGGGTTCTTAGCGCTGCTACAGCTGCAGCCTTAAGTGCCGTTAGGTTTCGTGGCTATTTGAGCAGATTATATTTAAGCAATAGTATTAATGAAAGGAATTTAATCCTACTTTATCTAGTCTTAGGCTAAGCTTGCATCACTAATGATGTCACTTTTTACAGTGAAAATCCTACCTACCTTTACTTTCTTTTTTTTGTCAGAAAAGCAAAGCTTGGTCTTATAATAATGGCCTTCCCCTCTCTTTCATGTTGGAATGATTTTTATACAAAATAGCTCAATTAGCCTTGTCGAGGGTGGGATGGGGTAGGCAAACCTGAGCAGAGCCTTAGAGCAAGGGCCAAGCAGACAGAGGGGAAACTGCCTTTTTTGAGGTCTGTGAACCTGCTGGGCTTTGTACAGGCGAGAAGCCACGACCTGTGGCTGGAGACCCATGGCTTGCTCTCAGCTGGAGAGCAGGACTAGGGAGGACTCAACCCGCAAGGACAGCGTAGGTAGAGTCACTGGCAAACCTCATAATTCATCTGTATAAAGTTGCCACTCTGAGTTTCCCCAGTGTAAGGTTTTCCCTTTTCTAAGTGCTGTGTTTGGGTTCCACCAGAGCCTGGCTCTAGAGAGTGGCAGCTTTGGGCCATGAGCGGTTGGTTCCTCGTTGCGGGCCTGGCCCTCCATGGTGAGGGGACGGTGGGACCTGGATGCAAGGAGGCCTTCGGGCACCACTGGCTGGAAGCAACGAGCAGAGGTGACAGACCAGAGCCAGCTGTGAAGGAAAGGATGTGACCTCTGCTTTGGCCACCAAAAATAACTAGACAGACCAACTTCAGCAGCTTGTCTTTGCCACTGTTATTAACACATCCTGTGCAATGACCTTCCCATCCAAAGACATTTCATGCATCTTCAACACTTGTTTTTTTTTTTTCACTTTTGACATTTCAAGCATAGAAAAGAGATTTCCCTTCAGAAAGGTCTGCCGAAGCAGAGCTATTTCTGAGCTGTGTGAACTCTCTTACCTCGGTCATAGTGATAATCACACGGCCCTTTTCTGCTTAAAGTTACTATGGTGACAGCTGAGCCAAAGATGTGGGGTGTGCTGCTGTTTTTATTGATAAAAATGGATATTTATCACAAAGAGCAGGCCCCATTTCTCATGCAAAAGGATAATTTATACAGCAGGTAAGACTTTTTGTAAACTGTTTTATAAAAGCTTATTTATAAACATAATTAAAATATTTTAGTGCTTTCTCCTTAGTCACCATTGAGGCAATCTGTGAGTGGCAAAACTGATTAGAAGAGTCTGTAATTAAATTGTAATTGTTACTTTTTCGAGAAGATTGGATGGGAATCAAAAAGGAGATTTCCCTCATCTTATTTTCTTACTATTTGGTACTTGCTCCCAAAGAGAATTCAGACCAATGAGCTGTAAATTATATTAATTATTGTAGTCAGATGATCAAGCTAAGATAATACCAATACTTCATATACTGGTCTCAGTTTCTGGATTTCCTTATTCCTCTCACACAAAATAACAAGAAAGAGGTATGAGATACAGTTAGCTCAGGGATTTTTGTAGTTTGGTGATAAATATACTTTAAATTAATAACAAGCCAATTTGTTTTTACATGTGTAAAAATATTCGTCAAAAAGCAGCTGTTCTGATATGGTAGGACCAAAATTGTGCTAGGTTTACCATTTAATAACAAAATTACATGGAAAAACTGAGAATCTATAAACTGGCTTATAGACTGTTTTGTTTTTTTTTTTTAATTTCCCAGATATTTAAGCATAATTTAGAAAATTTTGTGAACAATGATTCAATGCTACCAGGATTATGTGCAAAATTCCAAGAGTTTTGATTAAGAGAAAAAAATCACCTGGTCATGTTTTTGTGTGAATTTTCTGCAGCCACTTAATGTACAAGTCTGCAATTTCCATTTCAGAAATGTCAGGTGTTAACATGACATCCTGGAGACGAGAAGAGTCTTACAAGGATTAAGTCAAAGGCACAATTATTCACGAGAAAGAGCACCAGTGAAGCAGGCAGCTACTGTGTAATTTCCAAGCATACAAATAATTGGGCCTTTTCATTAAATTTAGTTTGAAAAGAGAAAGTTCTGCTTCCTCCATGTAAAGAGAAAATACTAATATCAAACTGAGCGCATATAGGCTTTCTCATTTAGAGATTACGAAGTAATACGTAGGTGTAGGGAAGCATTACGTCCCACTGTTTACAGCTAAGGAAACTGAGGCGAAAAATGACTAAGGCCTCCTTTAATATCTATACGAATTAGATTTCTAAATACAGACCACGTATCTAAATGCCTGTGAGAACATGTGTGTCTAAATGACTTGTCCAACTTTAAAATTAAAATTTGACACAATCTTAATTCTTATATTGCACTGGAAAGCTAAAATTTAAATATAACATATAACTCAGGGAAAGGAAAGGAGTTTTAATTATGTGCTGAAGGAACCTTAAAATGACTTACAGCTATGAGATGTCCTGATCTAAAGAGGAGGGCTTCATGACTACGAACAGGTCACTTGAGGTGAAAGGATTTATGCTGTTGATGGGACAGGGTATAAGGCTACTTATCCCAATAACTGTCCCCTATAAACACACACCACAGATGGATAAACATTATTATATCCTTCTTAAAATAGGTAAATTGCTGTTCTCATAACCTACAAAGCAGATAGCAAAACCAAAGCCTTTTTAGCATCCTTTTTCCTGTGGGGTGACAAGATAAAGCACAGTAAAATACTGTGATACTTTCATTTATGTGTGATTCTGGATGCAACAAAGAAAACTCTTTCTTGACTCTGCTAAAGCAACAAAACTCATAACATTTCTGGATTTAAGGATATTACATCTTAAATTCATTTGATCCCTATTCTTTATTGTCACCTCCTTAGATAATAAAATCAGACTGGACTTCTCAAAACACATATGCCAGCATTGCTTTATTTTTTTAGCTGCTAAAGCAATATGAAAATAACAGACTTGCTTTGCTTTGTCTCCATGCAGTGACAGTCCTTGCTATTTTCCATGAGCTGCATGTCGACACAGACTTGTACACACTCCTTTTCGGAGAGAGTGTCCTAAATGATGCTGTGGCTATCGTGCTAACCTAGTAAGTATATCCACCTCCATCCTTTACTCAGTGAAGTGATTCCAGTAATTTAATTGCTGATAAAATTCTCTTTGTGCAAGTACAGATACAGGATACAAAGTTCTAGAGTTACTCTTCGTTTGTTAATTAGCAGAATCCAATCATTAATGGTAGCTGTATAGCCAAACTACAATTTCTGATTGATTTCTTTAGCCTAGAAAACGGTGTAATCTGTATTTTTTTTCTATATTTCTTTTCTCATCTAAGAAAAAGATATCTTGACAAAATAATGCTGATTGGGCATTGAGGACATGGGGCAACTGTAAAATTAGAGACAGAAGTTCTGAAGCAGAAGATATCTTATATCCTTCTTGTTTTTTGCAATCCATTATTTTCCAAGATTAAAACCATGAAGTGCTACACTGTAGCCCAGTTTATCTTCCTCTGCCTACATCTGACAGAGCTACAGCTGATAATATCTTAAATTTATATATAGCCTTTTCATTCGCAAGAAACCTCAAACAGATCACAAATGATGAGCCAGAATCACAAGTATATCCTGTCCTAAAAGTATACATGCAAAGTACATGATTAACAGGATCTCATGTTAACTCCTCTCTGCATGTATCACATACTTCATGGCACTTTGCTAGAAATACAAATAATCCTCTCAGAGAATCTTAATTGTAACATAACTTTGCAAAAACAATTCTGTCTCCCAAGATGCTTGAAGATATTTCACAAAAAGCACCAATTTATTGCCAGCTATCTCCTTAAAATACCAAATAAATGATTTATGAGTTCCTTAAACTGGGATTTATTCTGTCCTCAAGGAAAACAGAGTTTCTGTTCATTAAAAAATGAGCTTACATTTTCTCTGAAATCCTGTGGAGAAACTTCTAATTGTTTAGCTGCAACAAAAACAAACGCAATTGTTTCAAAATACAAAGAAATAATATTCCAAATAAATTTATATTCTGCAATTATCAACCTGGTTACACTCACCTACGCTAATCTCCTTGCACTGCTTTTAGAGCAAGAATAATATTTCCAAATGCTGTCAAGTGTCTGAGCACAGCACTTGGTGATTAGACACAGCACTGCTGTCACATTCAGTGGCTCTGGTTGGAATGTGTCACTTTGCAGAGCATCTAGTACATCAGAAAATAAAAAGCACAAAAGGAAGTCTAGGAACAAGCACAAACAGCAGGTAGACTAGCAGGTGTTGAAGTGGTTATTAAATAGGAAAGAAGCAAGTAGGTGACAAAAGTCTGAGATCTTTTTCTCTTACTGTTTCCCTTGGTTTTATATAGTAAGTATTTGGTTTTACATAATACAGGCTAACACTTTTAAAGTTCATTTAAACTCTTCCTCTGCTAGTTAAAGGTTCTTAGTGACTATGTTACAGTTAGGGCTACAACTAACTTGGAGAAGCCCAGAACCTGCTGAGTGTCTGTAGTTTTCGACCACTGCAATGTCAAAGTGTATGGATGTCTTCAAATGTGAAGCTCCAAATTGCTGCTGAACTGCAAAACATATCTAGAAAGTACTATCATGCAGCATATGATTCATAATTTCAAACCTCTGCTCTCCCTGTACTCAGGTCTAGGTTTATGTCCCGCCACGTACAGGCTGGATACAGAAACCCTACGAAACTCGCTGCAAATACTGCCCAGCCTCTTCTCATGTTTCCTTTGTTTTATCTAGCAAATTAGGCCTCTGTTCTTTACGATACAGCTTGTGGCTGGAAAGCTAACATAGCGTTTATATATTCAGTAGGATTGATGCCTTGGTTTCTACAATAGAGTCATTTGTAGAGGCTGAAAAGAGTATATAAGGCGTTGTCAGTTACACTTTAATTTCTAGCGTAAATAATAAGCTTTTACACAAATGTAATATGCCTGAAACCTAACAAAATAGTCATTAACAACAAAATTTAGCTTACGAAGGGTCCAACACACATAAGCCTGTTTCCTTAGCTGCAGATTTAACCTTCTGCCATTCTTCTTCCCGAACATCATAATGCAGCTATTTGCTCAGCATAGCCCCAGGGTATGCCTGGCCATTCACTGTAGGATCCAACCCTTAGGGTGGCATTGCTCATTCACAGATTTCAGAGCCGGGAACATATGCAGATACAATAAATACAATAAATTGTGTAGTGACAAGCTTGTGGGTTCCAGAGCATATTCTGAAGACCTAAATTGAGAAGGGTATCGGTAAGCTCAGCTAGAGTTTTGTGTGATGCTTTGGGCTGAATATTAAGAATTTATGGATATTTATGATAACTGTGAAGATTAACTTGTTAATTCCCTTTCATTCCATTTCTGCTGCTCTCTCTCCATATTGTCTGTTACTGTTGAAGCAAAAAATCTACATATATTTTGAGTGTACATGTCATGGGTTTGCACTTTACATATTTTATGCACATTTGCAGAGAAATTTGATGAAGAAAGTGTAGAAGAATGTATAGGAATAGCACTGAATAGTTAAGAGATGTGACTGGAAAGTAGCTGAATAGGTCATTAGCATTGAGACAGTATATTTAGCAGAGCTATTTAATCTTTCTCATGTTGAATGCTCAGTGAGTGTAGGATGTGGAAAGCAGTAATGAATACTGATATGTGTTCGCTGCTAAGAGAAATTATCTACAAGAACGTTATACAAGAGATATAGAGAATGTCAGAAACGTTTGTATCATCATTATGTGAAAGATTTCTATTTCCCCACTGGCTCTTGTACCGTTACTCAGTAGGTCTGATGAGCTTCATCCCCTTCCTGGTGGAAGCGTGGAGGTCACATGGGCAGCAGCATGTTGGCTGATATGAACAAAAATTCAAGGAACAGCAACATATAGTACCTGTGTTTCACGTGGAACCAAAGCAATTGAATGGGAGCCAGGACACGGGACGCAAGACGTGGCATGGAATGCATCTATAGGAACAATAAGATTGTCCCTATAGTTAAGACCTTAGTTCTCCACTGCAATAAGGAGAGGAGGCATTTGGACACTGCCAAGGACAGCTGTGGAGAGGAGAAAGTCCTTTAGGACAGGCTCTAAGCTCAGTGCTCTGCTGAATCAACACCAGAAGACAGACAGATGAGATGTGGCTGCAATCTTACCACAGGGTTTTGCAGTAAACAGCACATGGGGCATGTTTTAGGAGCAACCTATCCCTTAAGGTGCCCCTTAGAGAGTCACTCCAACAATTGCTTGGCATCTGGAAGAAATGGAGGAACGTTTAGTTTGAGGGAAAGAGGAGTTATTAAACAGTCAAGCAGCTAGAGTGCCCTAATCCTGGCAGTGCCTTGGAAGGAATGACGCACACATCTCTTTCTTATTTCAGAAATGTAGCATTAGCATCGTATCAGATACATGAGCTAGGACTCATGTCACTTGTCACTAGGACACACTATTCTACTACCATGGACTTCATTAATGGCTTCTGTACTTGTGTTTTGACTCAAGGGATCAAATCTACCCCTAGCTCCCCAGAGATGAAACTTTTCTCAATCATGTGCAGACTCCTTCCATCCTTCTAGCATCTAGTAGAACTATTATTAAAACTGGGTGATAAGAGTTTAACTTTGCATTGACTAATAATGCTTTTATTTTTCAATAAAATATATCATAGACTGGGCTATGACTTTTTTAACATTTCTGCTGTTAGAGGGGCATATCTTTATTTGTTCAGCTATATAATAAGCTTTGGGTCAAAGATTTACCAAACTGTTTCTGGTAATAAAGAAATTTCATTTTCCAAACTTCTGCAGCACAATTCCTCTCTAACAGTACATATATTTCAAGTCCATTTTTTCATGATCCAAGTAGGATATGACACTGTATCAGTGGTTGATAAATTAAATGTCGTTAGAAATCATACTCCTTTTATGAGTCTAAATGCTTGAAATTTATGAGAAATAATTTGGTGATTACGCATTTCATCTTGCTCATGTCTTCTCTCCTTCAGTCTACACAATAGAGCTTATCCACTAGAGTAGGATAAAGAATGAAGAACGAACTCCAAATAAAAATAGCTTTGTCGCTCCTCTTGAATCTTCCTAGGACGGATGCGTAGCAATACATTTCAGATCATAGCTCTTCTCCGCTCAACAATGCTTACATTCGAGTCTCACAGTACCATATACAATTTAATGTTATGCTCAAACCATTCTTACTTGTCAGAAGTCTTTCTGAAACTTGTATAGAGCTTCCTAAAATAGCATGGCAAAGGTAACTGAGACAGACTTACCAGCATCCATTTCCATGGGAAATAACTGAGAAGTCAGAGATCAGCTCAGTTTGTACTGGCATTCTCTAAGGTTGGCATTTCTCCGACAGTGATTCCTATAATTGCCTCAGGCAGTCAAGAGAATTGCTTCTGTCGCACTAGTGATTCTTACCGATAGATGCAGTCATGATACTATTAATTGTATTTCAGTTCAGATATCTTAGAAATATAAGACATTATTTTGATCAAATATACCTCAAATAATGGGTCAGAAAAAAAATAACTAATACTGTGGAGAGGAATAAAGTAGAATTTACTTGAAAGTAAACTTGAAACTTGAAAGAAAGCAAAATACAGGATGGAAACTCAACCCAAACATTTCACTCACTGAAACAAAATGAATCTGTCTCCTGTTTTCACTATTGTTAAAAGGAGCAGCTATTCAAATAACAGAGTAACCAGTAAAGTAACACAGTAGGGAGTTAATTGTGCAGCAAGATAGCAAGTGTGTTAGAAAGGTGGATGAGGAATTCTTTCTATCTATTATTTCTATAATAATGAAATTATGGTTGCCCATCTGCTCTTTTTACCTTTGAGGGAGGGTTTAGCCCCTGCTTATTATCTTGATGATAATTAGAGTTTCGCGTCACTGACCATCTGGAACAGGAGATGTGAGCACTGGGAGATTGTCCAAACTCTCTCTTATCAGAAACTTTAAAGGTTTTTTATTTCCTAGAATGAGGGAAATCCTACATAGCGTGATAAACCTTCCTTTCTCCAGGAGCCTGACTGCAGAGGACAGTGTTGCGTGGAAATCAGGGAAAACAGTCCTATGGAATTCTTTTGCCCTTGTTACAGCTGGAATTTCTGTCTGGAAAGTGGACTTGGGACAGAACAGTTTTCAGGAGTTAAACCCTATCCCTTCATTTTGTTTCATTCGTGCTTAAATATTTCATATCCATTTTTTAATATTAGCTCCACATTAAAAATTCTACTTAGCTTCTAGTTATTATATGCAAAAGATCCTTCCCACTATAAGTTATCTAATTGGGTTCTGTTCTATTTATGCAATTTATTGGCACAAGGAGCCTTAGTTGCAGTCTGCTTGGTAAGCTAGAATAGATTTCGGCGAGCACTGTTATGGAGATTGCCCTCGGGGATGTATGAAAATGTAACTTAGCTCCAATCAGCTGGGAATGTCTGTACTTGTCATACCCAATCAAATCAGAGTAGCTGCAGGCATTTCTGTCCACTTACACCCAACCAAACTGATAACATTTAAAAGTATGAAATGCAGGTTCAGAATTAAGAATTCTGCTTGCAGTGCTTGCAAATCACATTGAAGAGGCAATTATTTAGCTACATTTTCAGTACAAATGACCGAATTGGCATCAAAGCTTCTTCATTTCAAAGATTTCTATTGGGAGCTCTTCAGAACTGAAGTACGCCCTGGTATGAGTCAGCTTCGTTTTTGAGCTCTTCCAGATGTTTTTTCTTATCCAAATAATCTTTCTCTAGTGAATAAGACAGATTTTCTGAGAGCAAAATACTTACATATAGAGTCAAATTCTACTTGCAGAGACAACTTCCCTTTAGTTTAAAATGAATATATTGATACTAATTTCCTTTAGGTATTCCAAAAACAAGCTGATTTCACCCTCTTTGTATGGAACTACTGTTCACAAGAATCTGACTGGCACTTGCAGTAGGTCAACCTGTTTTTCAAGTCTTCTTGTTGGAAAAGACAGGAGAAAAGGAATAGGAACTTGAAAGATGAAAAGAGCTTGCCATTTCATTTACCATGCACCCATCTACACCTATTAAGTACTGAAAGCTTTCCAGAAATACAGCATTTGAAGACTACGGCAATTTCAAAAAAATAGAGACTTTGTTAGGACAGTACAAACCCCAAGAAAATTCCTCTACTCTTTGGAGGGCATGGGAGAGAGAATCTGTTCACGCTGTGGTAGAATGGCCTGCATATTTCCAGGGGCTACCCAGCACAAAGGCACAAAGTGCCCAAAATATATATTATAGCAAACGAGTTGGGAGGCATCTTCTGTAAACATTTTCATCAAACGTCAGGGCTTATTTTTAATAGGCAAAATCCTCTCTCAGTCACAGACATTACTCCTGTGCACATGGTTCACCATTTGGATTTGGAATTTTTATTGCTTCAGAATATACTTGTATCATTTGAGCAAAGAGCATAATCAATAAAAATAGCATATAGCCTTCTCGGAGCCAGGCTCAGCAGGAGGAGAGAGCGTACATCTCTAACTAGTGCTAAGGAGATACCCCTCCTTGTTTCTCACACATAAACCCCTTCGTTTTCCTACTCGCTCCTTGATGGCGAACAGGGAACAGGAGGACCGGAGCGCGCGGCGCTGCCGGCCCGTTCCGAAGGCTGCTGCAGGAGCGGAGCTGAGCCCACGGAGCAGCAGTGGCAGGGGAAACCTGCCACGCTTCAGTTTTAGATACCCAATACAAATGAAATCGTAGGAGATTTTTAGCTGATGAAGTTTATCAGACCTCTACTGAGTGTTTGTCAACTAGACATTGCAGAAACTTTAATGAATTGCTCCATTCTGGCACATTTTCATGAAAAACACATGAGTAAGAATTATGTGATTGTAAGGTTTTGGCCAAGACAGGCTGAAGTGCATTTTCTCAGGACTGCAAGATGGCTCAATTTCTGCTGCAGGAATTTCAGAAAAATGAAAAAGACTTCAATAAAAGTACAAATGCAACATGGAAATATAGTCTAAATTGTGTCAGTTTGACAAAGTCATAAGTTACAGAAAATAAAGACCCAAATAAAGTTCAGACATTGCCTGGCCTGCTACACCTACGAGCTAGACTGAGAAACAGCAAACACCAGGGCAGCAGTTGTGCAAGTGGCCTTGAGAGAGGCCAGAGATGAAGCTCATTGATTTCTCCTGGGTTTAGGGAAATGGGACTTTTTGCTGTGAAGACCATTGTAGCAAGGAAAAAGAATAGCCTTATTATCAATTTCCTTTTAATGTGTTTGGTACTTTGATGTTCCCCAACTGATTGCTAATTATAATGATCTACATACTCTGAATGCAGTATGCATATGTTATTTGGATTCATAACGCAATTTCAAAAAAATTCTGGGAAGATCTAGTGGCATTAGAATTTGGATTTTTAAAAGGAAAGATTTAAATATGAGTAAATCTTTGGATTAAAAAAGCATTGCAAAAAAATACATTTCATAAACTGGTATGTACTATTTTCCCTTAATAATTTATCCATTACAAAACCTCCAAAAGAGAAATCATTCTTAAACATACAGCATTTTCATCTTGTATCCCCGTTTATCACATGCTTATATGTTAGAAGAAATGAAATAGTTCTTCCTTTCTCCATTGTTCTACTGATCTGCAGCAAGCACAGCCAGAAATGACAATAAGAGAGATAAGAATAATAGAGTGCCCATGTTCCTGCCTCAGGCACACTGGGAAAAGGTTATAGGTAGCTGAAAATTCCTGAAGAAAATATTTCAGCTTCCTGGACATTGTTTTTATTCCTACAGATAATGCTGAACGTATTTCTGAGCCAACATTTCAGGATCCTTTTTTTGCAGTTCCACATCGCATTTCTGCCGTTCACATGACTTAGCCCATAGTTGGCAGAGTGTTTTCATCACACACTGCTACAGTGAGGAGAATGCAAAAGTTTCTGAAGAAAGACTATTTTATTCTAGTAATTATGAGGGTAATGAAGTTGGTCAGAATTATTTTCTTTTTATTAATAGCTTTTTTTAAACCTCATGGAACTGACTGGAAATAATCTACAGTAAAACTAAGTGGTAGAAATGAGTGAGCTAAACTAAATGTTCACCCATAAATCAGTGGCATTTTCACAAAACCAGGAGGAAAAATTCTCTGTGTCATTGCCTATCATTTTTGTGAGATTCTCCATTGCATTGGATCTAGCTTATAGCAGAGTTTTAAATTTTAAATAAAGGCAGATCTTAACTCTGATCCTCTAGTGGAGGAGGCACCAATCCAGGTGCCATGTTCAAACCTTCGTGCTTATGGGCAGCACATCCCTATCAAAATAAGAACTTCTATTTGAGTGATATATCTGGTGTAAGAACTTCCATATCTGGTATAAGATCATTCTGATTATATCTTTTGCAATATGTTTAGGGATTTTTTATGGACTTAATTATCCAGATGGTTTTAAATATGCAAATTAGTCTTTTTTTTTTTTTCCAAGAATGACACATGTTTATATAGCACAGCTTATCCATTGACTTATCATCTGAAACTCCTTTACCCAAGATAGAGGAGCAAAGAACATACGACGAGTTTTGAGAAAAACGTCCCTGCAGCAAAAAGTAAGGGCTGTAGCACACCAGTTCTGTTCTCCTCCTCCTGCTGCGATCTGCAAAGACAGAAAGGATTTTTACCATTGTGACTGACACAGAGATCAGGACCGATATTCTGGCTACGCCATCATCATTTCCTAATCGGCGATTCCTCCTCTGTGTTATTTTACCACGAGTAGAAAGCTCATTAATCCTTCAGAGGAGATGGCATTTGCAGGTGTCATAATCGATACGGCCTGAGGAGCGGAGCAGGGCGGGATTCCGGAGCTCGGCAGCCGCAGCTCTGTTGTTCCCAGCAGCAGGAGCCGCTGGAAGGAGCCTCGGAGCCGCTTCCCTCCGGGCTGGCGGGCTCCTGGGCAAGGAGGGAGCCTTTCCCTGGGCAAAGGCACCTTCCAACCTACCTCCCACCCTGCCCACGCGGACAGTCTCCCCCTTCTTGCTTGTGCTTCAGGCATTAAATTACGAGGTTTGGATTTTCAGTCAGCAAAATCACCCAACTATTTATTACCTTCCACATTGGAAAGTCCAGCACTTCTATCCAGAAGTGCAGATTTCTCTACCATCTCCTCAGAAAGTACTTTAAGCCTTTAAACACATTTCTCTTCAAACAGAATTGAGTAGACTGTATCTTCCCAACACAGCACCCTTTCCCAGTGGCTGACTATGAGTACATGAGTTGGGACTTGTTGAATTACACATTTTTTGAGCTTGCTGTCAGGTGATTTTGGTTTAATGTGCTCGGTGTAGTATTAAATATATAGCAGTGGTTTTAAAGAATTTTGGAGAATGTTAAAAGTAATACATAAGAGTTCAACTTGAAAAATTCCACCATAGCTTTTATTTTCCTTCCCTTTGAGTTGTAAAAACAAAATGTTAGCATACCCTCAAAAAGGAAAGTGGAGAGAGCTTCAGGCCTGCCCAGCTCCCACAGGAATATTCCTGGTGTTATCCATGCACGGCTGACCAGCCTGTGTAACAAGTGAAGTGTCTTTCCCTGAGCTGAAATTTCACTCTATCCATTTGCTACTTTTGGATCAGTAACAGAGTCCTACAACTCGAGGTACCTCTAAATCCCCATCCTCAGCCCCGGTATATCAAGACGACAAAATATGCATTATTACTGCCAAAACCAGAGCCTGCATTTCACATCTGGATTTATTTTAGACTTTCTCATGATAACAGCTGAATTTCTTGTCCTCACTTGGATACATTTTCAAAAATGAAAATCACCATGGCAACAGCTGTAACCATTTATTATAAAGCTATAGAAGTGGAACTAATATTTGTGAGAGAAGCTCTGTTATCGGAATAGTATTTAGTTCAGACAATACCAGAGTCATATTTCCTATGCCTTTTCTTTTTTCATTTTTTAAGAAGAATATAGAAAATATTTTCAATAATAAAATGTAGGTAGAATTTAATAGCTCAGGCAATTATAGAGATTTTCTTCTTTAGATTACTGGCTCATCTCAAATCCAGATTAGCAAAAGCCAAGAATTATCATCTGTTTAGTAGAAGCATGAACATACTTAACAGGTACCAAGGTCTGAAAATCTCACTTCCATAAACGGTACATAGGGAGGGGGCATCATCACTTGGGGAAAAAGGATGCGCCCTGTCCTTGAAAACTGCTAATGCCTAATGCACAGGAAAATCTTATAGGCAGTTTGCAATACTAAACCAAGATGGTTCAAAACTCCCTTCCTTTAACATTTTGCTTCCTAACAAAATCTACTCAGCTACCCGAGATAATAATGCACTGTTTTCCCTATGAAAATGAGGCCACAGAGAGAACTTCTGACCCAGAGCTCCAGGTCAGAACTGAGGAAGGTTCATCCCATGTATTCCAGGTACTTAAGCAGTTCACAAAGCATTAAACCCCTTTGAAAAAACTCTGCAAAAATCTGTGTAGAAAATCAACACACTCTTTTCCAAATACTGAAAACATATGTGAAATGTAAAACTGTTTACCTGCTTAAGACCCTTCAGACTATGATGAACCATGTTTTGTAAGAGCAGACTATACAGTGACCACATACCAAGTTGTGGCTCACATTTCTCGCTATTTATTACCCAGAAAAGAGACTTAGCTGCAAGTATTGGAGAGCGCTGACAGGAAAAAAAAGCTTCATATCGACTTTCCGACACCTTTCACTCTTTTTCATATGGGATTTAATCTCTTACAGAAAACATCCTGAAGTGAAAGAGCCCGAGGTTATTGACTGGCCACAGCTGTGGCGCAGCTCTCTGCTATCGACAATTGGACATCCAACAGCTCCGGCTCCTACAAGCCTCTCCTGAAAGGGGATTTAGCTGTCGGGGATGTAGCATTTTAGTCACAAACAGTAGCTTTTCTTTTTCTGCAGTCAGCTTTCAGATCTCTTAACAGACAATACGTATTCATTCCTCACTAAATTCTATGTTTGTTTTGAACAAAGATTGTCATTTCATCCAGCTTCACTAAGTACTTTGTGCCATGGGCAGTTTAGCTCAGGGTGACAACATACAGCGAAGAGAGAAGTAAAACCAAAACCCCTTGGTGCTGTGTCTGAGAAAAATCTAGCTAAAGCGTGTGTTTCATACCATTTATTTTTAAGAGACTAAAATGTAGCAATCACATAGCTATTTTTCCCTTTCAGTCACTCCCGTTACCCCACTTAATGCTTTGAATTCTTTGTAAACATCTCTGGTAGCCTATATTCTTTCCTTTCTCTTTTACATCCATATATAAGCTTTACTTAAACACTTAAATACGGCTGTTAAGCGTAAATCATGACATTTATATAGAATGTAGACACTTGGCAGATCAGTGGTAAAAATGGGGTTCTCTCCTGTTTTAGCAGCACTGAAGAGAGAAGACAAAAAGGAACAAGCCATTTTCCTCAAGAGAGGGAGGATTGGACACTCGGAACTGGCTAGACATGGAAAAATAGATATTAAATGCTTCTTAATGTGTAACATTCTGGTTTATTTGTGACACTGGCATGAATATGGAAAAACTGTGTCAAGTCAGTGGAGTTGCACTGGATGTTCATCAATATATCAATAGAGTTTGAGACAGTTTTTTATCTTGGTGTTCAAGCAGAATGACACTAAATCATAGTCATTTAATGCAATCTGCTCTGCTGTTCTAACACGTATCGCTCCGTGTAGGCAACCATCATGCTGCATCATTTTATCAACAGGGAGCAAGAATTCAATTGAAATAGATAAATGTCACACTTATTTGCAAGAGTGCGGGCACTGTAAAAGACAAGGGTAGCTGAACAACATCACTGTCCCAACCTGAAGTCACACCAGCAATTTCCGTACAAAGGGGAGGACTCAACACTGCCTGTTTGGCAGTAATCAGCAGACACCTTCGATGCCTGACCCACCAGCAGCATTTTGTTACTGTGCACAGAGGTTTTATTCTTTGCACCCTGCGTGTGCACAGTAAGCCCCCTAATATCACCTTGTGCAGATAAAGCAGAGCTGTAGACAGGTTAGGCTTCCAAGGGCATTTTAAACTCTTTGCCCTGCACTCACAAAATATTTCTGCACATGAATTCATGTATTTCAAAAGAGATACCTCATTTTCCCTGAAAAAAGCATATTTCAAGGCCATTGCTCATCACCCTGGACTTGTATAAGAAGTGGAAGAGGAGATAGAGAATCTCTACCTTCTCTAGATCAATAAAATTCTCACTTCAAATAGATGGCTTTTAACATCACAGATTTCCTAGAAAATAGAGGAATAACTAGCTGATGGAGAAAAAACCTTTAAAGTGTATATTAATATTTTATGAAATATATATTTGTTTTTGAAGCAAACAATTTTATTATAAACAGTCACTATATTGCATTCAGGCAGAATAACATTAACTCTTTACACTGTGATGTCCTTAAAGGGAAGTTTTCAGCTTTCTGAGGAAGAAGTCACTAAGATGCTTTACCAGAGACCTGGCTCAGCCGCCCTGCTCTGCTCTGGGCCTCCCGAGTACCTTTGGATTCTAGTGACTTAGAAACAAAAACTGAAGCACTAAGGTGTAATATAAAGGTCATAGGAGATAAAGATCTAGCCACATTTGAAGAAAGCAAGTTCTATGCAGTATTTTATTATTAAGGGAATACAAATCATTATGTTTAGAAGTTTAGGCGATTGGATCTAGCAGTATGAAAGACAGGAAACATGTCATGGAAGAGTGAGAAGGAAACAGAGTAAAATCCCAGTTAGAAGGTAGTCTCTAAAATATCTGTCAAACATTTTTCTACAGTTAAACCAAGTGGCACTGCGAGGAATGTCCTGCAACCAAGTTGTGACTGGAACAAAAACCAGGGCGTGATGAGCTGGGCCAAGGCAAGCAGTTTGGGATATTCGGGAAATGGGAGGTTGAACTGCTAAACACTGCTAAACTCAGGAGCCTTAGTAGCTCTGTCAGCAGTTCCCACACACACATACAAACAGAAAGCCAAAGCACATATTTCTGTGAAATCCAAGTTTCTGGAACCTTACTTCTCTAAACATTCGCAAATATCGCTAGGAATAAATTTCAGGGAAGCATTTCTTTTCTAGAAGGTTGCAGGGAAAACACACCTATGTCCTTTAAGTGCATCTGCTGTGCATTTGCTCGGCTTGCTGATCACCACTTTGCTAAAAACTACAGGTTTGTTTGTTATTGGAAATTTTCATCTAGAGGATTTGATCTCTACCTGATGGCCGCAGGCTGCTGTTACATCATAGGGCTTCTTTTAGCCCCAAATTATTCCTGCCCTGCTGTGTTCCCCAGCTTACTGGCATGCAAAACCCGTCCCTACCGTACACATGCTTTGGTTGGCCTAGCATACTCCCATCCCCAGCTTATCAGCATCATATGAAGATGACCTTTTTACAGGTCATCTACCCACTATTACTGTGCGAGGAGGTATTTTACGAGGCAGCCGGCCGGGTTTTACCAGCCCCGGCGTTGCGCACAGGAGCTGTGGGACCCACTGCTGCGCGGGCTCTTTCTCCCACGGCCGCTGGTGGCGCAAGGTCTGCAGGAGCTGCAGCTCTGTCCTGGGGATTTCCTTCTGACGCGCTTAGGAAAATGACATTGCTGAAAAGCGGTGTGGGAACAGAAACCATTCCGTTTAATCTACTTCTCGTCAAAGTCCACGTTTTCTAATGCAGTATAGTGACCTGTGTATATCTGGATCGTTACAGTTTTAGGGAAAAAAATAGCTTCCTTTTTCTTCTTAAAAACAACCTTGAATTCTGGCTATTTTATTCCTAGCCTATTTTATTTTTCTTAATTAGCAGCCGATGAAACACCAGGTGGTTCTGTAATTATTTATCACCTGAGGGAGATCACTCCTCATTTACTGAAGGTATTTTAAGGAATATTTGAGGTTTCTGTATTTTTAGATATTAATTTTTATCCTTTTATATAGTTCCCAATTCTCTTCTCTGCAGTTTTATGTATTATATGATACTGCAGCAAATAGGAAGGAGGCCACTGGACCCTTTGACCAAGCAAGTTGAAAGGAATATTCCTTTCCAAAGCTTTTTGTTTTCATGTCAGCCACATAAACCCAAGGAGAAAGGAAGGAATAAAACAATTTATTTATTAGTCATTGCTAATTATCAATTCTAAGTTGGCTTATTAATAATTTTCTGCTGTTTGCACACATTTGCTTTCTGATGCTAGACTCAGGATATTCAGGACATTGCCTTTTACCGAAACTCATATAAAACACGCACTGTGTCACTTTGGCTAATATCAAAACCAGTTATTTTTGTGCTTTCCAACAGTTACAACTAACATCTCTTTGTTTGACCCTAAGCTTACCTGGGAATTGTCAGGAACAAAAGGTTAGATGCAAGTTTTAATATCATCTGCAAATTTTTCCTCAAAAAAAAATCCCAACTTCCTGAAAAAGCTTTGCTGTAATCTTAAACACTTCCAACATATATTTTTTTTTTTTTAGAAAAAGGAAAATAGTATCACTGCACTAAATTCACAGGCTAGTGAACATTTGTTAGAGCGAGACAAGGGTCTTATGGGCAGATAAGGAGATCTTCCTTGGGAATAGCAGGGGCTGTAAGAAATAATCAATTGAGAATTAACTGGAAATACGATTGTTCTTTCTGATATAATAGCAGTTAACATTCAGCATGCGGTGGGGACCTTTAGTACCCTGTTCCCATATAAGCTCATAGAAAGAAACATTCCTCAACATGCAAAGCTTTTGACCTAAAATGATCATAAAAGATAAGAGATCAGGGTGGTACAACCGGCACAAATAAAAATCCTCCTTTTTGCTTCAACTAAAAGATACCATACTAACTAGCATCCTAACACAATTTATTACATAAATAAATATCATCTTTATATCCTTTTTGAAAGCCTGCCCATTGTTATTTGGCCAAAGAAGCACAGGAAAAATTGGGAAGAAAAAGGGATTCGTGGAATAATTCTGCTCAATTATCAATCTGTGAGATAACTTTCTATTCCTTTCTTTTTCTGAGACTAGATTAGACCATCGCTAATGGAAATTTACATGAATATCCCATTTCGTTCCTTTACTAGTTCAACAAATAGAAATCCTCTGATATTTAAAAACTAAACAGGCTTTCAAATTTAAAATCAAATCCTTAGGTACTGTTTCTTCGTGAGCTGAGATCCCCCCTTTCTATTTCAGTCAGAGAGGGCAGACTAGCAGGAGCAGCGAGTTCTGCCAGCAGGTTTCTTGAATCACTCTCTGAGAGAGAAGACTAGAGGCACTGTAGGTTTAATTATGATTTTGTGCCATGTCAAATGCTGAAATTTTGCTTTTATGTCAAACAATTGGCTTCACAAAAAGTACTGAGATAAAAAGGAAAAAATCCTGTTCCATTAAACCACAATTTATACAGAAAAAAATATCAGATACTTTAGCATGTATTTTAGATACTTGCAAGAGTTAAAAGGCAGCATTAATGCAGAAATATGTTCAGGAAAAGAAATCATAGATCCAATATAGAATAAGACATCATGAAAAATAGAGCTAAATACACTTTGAGCTGCAAGAAAAAAAATATAGATGGGAAACGTCACTTCTGGAAAGATCTAGACCGGAAACCACAGTTTTAAAAAATGTAAAGATTTTGCAGGGCGTATTTATCTCCCATTGAGAGGACAGTCACTCCGTATTTGTTACTGAAATAACTTAATAAATAATAGGATGCTTTGTTCTAATTTTTATCACATCTGAAAGCTGTTGGTAAATTGGAGGATACGCTAGAATCCTAACTAGTTTTAACAAAGTCATCTTTTCTCCACTTAAAGTTAATGTCTACAGCTGAAATTTTGACTAGTGAATTTTCACTCCACAGCAGGATTTTTCTTCTGTTTCTTTTTATCATTGAATGTCCCTTTGCAGACAGAGATACTCTTCAGTATAATAAATAGCTGGGGTTTTTTCCTCCAGGATGTTATGTCGGCCTCATTGAATTCAGTACCCCTGTCATCACCAGCGACACAAAAGATCAAATTACTGATTGATAAATCGCCAGGCAAACCGTATCAGCAGCTACAGCCTCAAGACATCCCCAAAATGTTTAGATTTAGCATTTCGGGTTATACTGATGCAATAGTTTCAACTCTAACTAAACTGAACTCCTTGCTAGTTATATAAAATACACTTAGCAAGTTAGTGCATTACCATACAGTGTCACAGCTGAGAGCAGTTTCTTTGAGGGAAAGCTATTCTCACTGCTGCGAGAATGTAGGCGAGGTTTAATATAGTTCTTTATTTCATGTGGGGGCTAAGAGAACAGAAGTTGTGTAGGCCAGAGATGCCAAACATTTCGGAGTCACCGGGGGCAAGAGAAGCAAAGATTCATAACCAGGCCCTAGTCTAAGATAACCATAGTTGAAAGAGGACTGAAAATCTAGACAGCAACACGCCATCAACTAGCGTTCGTAATGGAAACAATATTTTACATCCTAGTATTAATAGCACTTTCCATTAAAAGACCATCTCTTTCTTTGGTCCTGCTAATCATCCATGTCTAGAAATAACTGATTTTGATATTAGGTAATTTCCCTTGTAAAAAATATTCGCTGCTCATATTTAGTCTCCACTGTATGCTTTTAGCATCCTTGTGCCTTTTTACAGACTAAAAGTGTGAGATCTAGTTTCACGTTTCTTGATGTTATTTGCAGTTCTCCAAATGAAGGGAACTGTTTAGAACGTGCTTTGAAAATCCTCCGTGCAGAACTGCATCTCTAAGCCTCAACTCCAGATGGCAGATATCAGACTGCAGGGATCACATGTTCTTAATACGCAAAAACATAAAATATTCAACACATTTAAAATTTCTAAATTTTTAATGTTTAAAATACCAACTATTTTCCAGCAATTCAAGCGACTTCCTGGAATCCAGTGCCAAGCTCAGTCAATTTTCCTTAACAGAGAACACAAAAGACCTTCCGTAGCAGAACCACAGAAATCTGAAATGCGGCTCAATTAGCGTTCAGGATGTGTAAGGCTACTGTGTGTCTATTAATTTTAATGTGTCAACAGCAAAAAGGCATACATACTTGGTATGGCTAGAATCCTAGGCTATAACTGACTTGAAGCAAATAGCAAGCCAGATACTCTAGAAAATATTTGAGTTTATGGCCTCCCCTTTGGTGGCATAATCTCCAATAAAAAACACACTTGATGGCGGTACTCAAAAGGTGGGATACAGGAGATGATCTCCAACAACTGCAGCAGCATTTATTCTGTTTTCCACCAGGTTTCATATTCTTTAGCTGTTTATAGGCTTTCAGCGCTGTTTACTAAGGGTTACGCCAAGGGAACGGTAGGTGTTTCCTGACAAGACAGCTGCTGCAGACTGGTGCGTTCTGTGATTTGTATCACCCATTTGAGCCTCAGCCATAAGGTTACACTTTTTATCAGGCCTATTTGTGAACATATAACTGCTCTGAAGACACATGGTCAATAAATAATTCAAAGCTATCTCTTTTCCCTGCAGATTTCTTATACATCTACCACCTTTTAATACTTAGTTGGCCTGGAAACAGCATTCTTTACTGCACTTCTAGTATAAATATGTTTACTGACTGGCAGCAAACTATTGATTTCAGAGTGATACCTTGCAAATACATTGTTTTTCTCCCAGTTTCTGTCTGTTCTGCTTTCATACCTGCTGTCAGCATAGAGAAGTTTGTTCTGCATTGGGAGTCCCTAAGAAAGTCTTATTTTTAATTATTGATTTCAATATCATAACAATAGATTTAATTAATTATTCTCTTTTCCCCCATCCCTTTGTTTTTTTTCTTTTTCAGTTCTATATCTATTTACAGTCCCAAGGAGAATCCTAATGCATTTGATGCTGCTGCTTTCTTCCAGTCAGTGGGAAATTTTCTGGGGATCTTTGCTGGATCATTTGCCATGGGCTCCTCTTACGCTGTTGTCACAGCTCTAATATCCTTTATGGTTTCTTCTCAGAGGGAAAAATCTATATATGTTGGAAAGGTTGTGTGGTATGTGAGACCATCTCTGCTTTGAGCTTGAACTTCTGCACTCTGCATTTGAGACTCTGCAAACACTCATGGCGTAAACTGACAAGAATTTCATCTGTCTGAAGCCACAACAAACTTAAACATCTCTAGCTCCAAATTTCGTGCAAATCTCTTTTTATCATTAGACAAGACTGTTTGTACTGTTGACTTGTTTGCTTGTAAATAATTACATTTGTGTGCAAGCATATTGAGAATAAAACACAAATGGTGTATTTGTCTTATTTATGAACTACAGATTAGCAGCATCTACACTTTTACTATACTTACTATTACCTTACTATTACTAAGGTAATTGTACTAGGTACTAGTACTAAGATACTAAAGTACCGTGCTACCTTTTACTATACCTTACTATTTACATTAAAACACAAGGCAAACCACACACCAAGCCAGTCAATTTGCCACATGTAACTTTGAATTTTTAACTTTAAAACTTGTGGAATTTACCTGTTTCAACCCTATGCAGAATTTTCATCTTTGTTTGAAGTAGTTTAGCAGTTGTGCAGGTTTTCCTGAATTCAGCTAGCATAGATGGACACTGTGCGACAGTTCTCTTTCTGTCATCAGTTTGGGGGTCCATTGTAGCTTACAAAAGAGATGCTTTTTATTTTCCCTTAACTATCTTTCAGCACTTGACAAAATTCACAAAGCTGTGTGAATTCCCAATGCTGGAAACAGGTCTGTTTTTCCTCCTGTCTTGGAGTGCCTTCTTATCAGCAGAAGCTGCTGGTCTTACAGGTAGGTGTTGCATTTTATTGAATAAAGAGAGCTTTACAATGCAATTCTAGTGGGAGAAAGTGTCACTTTTTGGTATTGTGCACTCACAGTTCCAGTGCATATTCAGGGACTGCTTTCTAGCATGTAAAAGGCCACAGAAATTTAGATAAAAACTGTAAATGGATAGAGTTTACCCAGATAATATTTCATTGTAACCTGTTAGTGTGATTTGAAGGAAAAAAGCTTGGTAATAGCCTGATCATTTTAATGTTCTCAGTGATGCCATTTCTGAAATCTAGTGCTCTAATTAGTGTCAGGGGAAGTCATGAAAACTGCTTAATGGAGCGTTAGTTAGCCCATTCTGTTTCCTTAGCAAAATTGTTCAACAACTAAGTTTAACTTAAGCATTAGCGTTGAAAAGCCTTTAAGGCCAAAGAAGCTGAGGGCAATCTTGGCCTCTCTGAAGCTCACGGATACATTTCTACTGACTTTGATGGAGCCATCATGTTACCTTTTTTACTTTTTTTAGTATTAGCCACACATCTACATCTTCAGACATCTTTGCCTCGTGCTACAGTCTGTAGCACAATAAATAACAAGGGTAAGGCATGAGAAAGGTCATATTCTGTTACATGGAGAAAATCAGCTATCAGTTGGAATAAAGCTCCATTTGTTGTCTTTATGCCTAATGGCTCTTAAAAACATGACCTGATTCTTTGCCTCCTACATGCGACTGGTAGCAAAGAGGGATGATTGCTGAACACTTGCCTTCAAGTGCAGGCAATGATTTCCCAAGCCAGTGACTTCCAAGGAAAAGCTGTTTAAAAATACCTTCCAGCTAGGAGCAAGGATGCCATGTTTCATCTGAAAACAAATGTAAAGTAGGTAAGATATATATTATATCCAAAAAGTGGGTTTGGAAGGGAAAAACTAATACATTCCCTCTGTGCTGCTGGTACCAGAGGTAATTTCCATTTCCCGGGACAAGGAACAGGCAGACAATTTTTGTCCAGACAAAAATAATCAGCGTATCTCTCTTTGGCATACGGGGGTACAGACACTGTAGCCTCTCTCATTCCCCACCCCGAGGAGTGTTTCACTGTTTTTCTGTAACAATATATATCTGAAGTAGAAGACTCAATTATTGAACAGTACAGTTGTGTTTATTGTCACCATGGTAAGCTACTTTAACTGGCCAGAAAGCAAGTGGTAAACAGCCAAGAACCAATTAAAGGGAAAAAGAAAAGAAAATTGCAGGGAAATTAAGCTATTTCTTATATCTAAGGCATTAATATAGACATATTAAAGGAGGATTGCTCTGCCCACACACAAATTGCAGGCAAAACATATCAAGCCAGTTTAGGTCTGTCATTAGCCTTTTTTTTTTCCAAAGTACATTCTGAGCAGAACTTCAAAGGATTAACATTAGACATTAATATTTCCCTGTAGCTATTAAATAGTGCAACTGCAAAATAATTCCTAAAGCCATTTTTTTCTAATACTGAAATATGTCAGATATGTGTTTTATGTACATATAGTAAGTGGCAGAGCTCACTATTTAGCTTATGTTTGAGGGGGGCTTTGTTGTTGTTGTTTCAATGAAATGTGAAAAGAATTAAATACAGGTCCATATTCTACAAACTATTTCATTCCCCCACCTCAAGACATCCCATGCTAATACACAATGTATTGGCCAGGTCGTGGCTGAGGAAGGGGTATGATGAAACCAGCAAATCAAAATAAAAATTTGGGATGTATTATAACAATACAATTATTGTTATAATAATAATTGTAAATTATAAATTAATATAACAGATATTAATAATATAGCTATCTCTTCAGGCTGTGATATATGCATGATAAATTGATTCTTATACAATATAATCTAATTCGTGCACATTATAATTTGTCCCAAAGTGACAGTCATTCCTGACTGGTGAGTAAAATTTCTGTAAGAGAATGCTATAGTAAGGCCAGTGTTAAGTATATCTGCACTAAATTGCCAAACTGCATTGCAGAATATTTACTAGTAAGTTAAAAAAAAAAATCATAAAAAATTAAGTAATTGTCAAAATAAATGAGGAAAGTACCACCTGCAATATAATGTTCTTGCTGTTAGTAATTGCTTGTTCTTACTTTATTTCACATCCCTGTCTCATATAGTTCATGGTTTCTTAGCGGTCACAAAAACATTTTATAGTCATATTTGAATTTAACAGTCAATATAAAAAATGCTAGACTAGGCATCATGGTGACTCAATGTAAAAGAAAGTGAATCAGAAAACGCTATCTCTGTTCTTGGTCCTGAGCTGCAGCTAATGAAAATTACCACCTGGCTATATTTTTTTTTAACTGAAATTTCATTACATATTCTTAATGCTGTTAATTAGCAATGAGAATAATTGTCAGCCTGGACATGCCCCCAGGTTTACAGAAAACAAACCAAGCTTTCTTCCTGCATGGACATTTACATTTGGTCGCTGGTGGACATTTATTTTTTATTTTCCCTTTCCCTCTCTCCTCCTGTTTTACCTGTGTCCAGGGAAATGGCAGTTACCGTTTTTCCAGCTACTTTAATTATAATCCCGCATCATCATTTTCCGCAGCGCCCATCGCACCTCGCGGGCCACGCGCTGCTGCTTGCAGGCGGCACACGCTGACCGGCCTTCTGCTCTTGCGCTCGTTCGGCACCAAGTGCTCGCAAATCCCTCACGTAATAAAAGCATCGCCATTTCTCCCTTTCCTATTCAGCTGCTGCCAGAATATTTCTGTAGTTGGCAGTTCTTTACATGACAGTTATGTTATAATCTTGGTTAATTATCCATCAGACTATGATCAGATGTTGCCATGTATTAACTCAGACAGACTGTGCTACACACTTGGGACAAACACGCAGGAGTGGAAATGCTACAAAATGCAATGGAGAGTTAGGAGAGACCAAATCTCTCTGATTTTTTTAAAACTTAACAACAACTAGGTTGTTTGCAATAAGCTCTATAAAACACATCTAACACATGAGCTCTTTTATGCAGCCCTCTGACAAACTTAAGGACGAAATCATAAGCAGCGAACTCCAGCTTTGCTTTACAGCCAACCCTGGTTTCTCCTTGCAGCTGACTCCAGCTTTGCTTTGCATTGCAGGGATTGTCGCAGTCCTTTTCTGCGGCGTCACACAGGCCCATTACACCTACAACAACCTGTCGCCAGATTCCAAAATGAGGACGAAACAGGTAGGGAATGGCAATAACTGGCTTTGTTTCCTCGGCTGCTGTAATGAATATGTAGAGGAATATAGCTGGGTGGGATTTCGTTAATGCAGAGCATGAGTTTATGTTTTGTTCTGGGGAAAGACTAGAGATTTTGCCAGGAAAACATCAACAATTTTCTGGGTAGACAACTATAACAATCTATCCTTCCCAAGAGACCTGAAATGTCAGTCCAGGAGGTGAAAGGTAAAGAGATGATAATTTATACCAGCTTCTGTACAAAAAAAGCTGCAAAATTAGGAAAATGCAAGAACTCTGCTGAATTAGAAGGAAGTAGTCTGAACGATAGACCCATATGTGTTTTTGCAAATGGGGTCTACAAACTGCTTAAAGCAGCCCACAATCTGGAGCAATGAAATAATTTCATTTCTACCTCATTAAAAGTCTGACACAGTCAGAGAGGGTTTTTTTTTTCCTTTAAAATTTTGACACAAGAAAATTTTAATTTTCTGTTTTTAACTTAAAACGGTGAGTATTGTAATTGTAAATATTTTGGAAAACATGAGTCTCAGTACAGGAATTGTGACATTGCAGTGTTGAAATCATGTTTCAGCACAAGAAATAACCTTATGCTACCTAGCTACTAACTGGTTCCTATGAAAAATCATATAAATGAACATTTTTCTTCCCTCATACATCCCCAAAACCCCAGATCATAGAAAATCTGTCTCCTAGAGCAAAATGGTAACATTTGGTCCAAGACTATAATTTTCATGATAAAATCTGGTACCTTTTCTGCAGCTCCTCAGTTAAATGTATTTCAGATAAATGAAGATTTTTACGTACAAAATTTTGTTATTTCTTGCGTATTTAAATTTAATCAAAAATCCAATTTTCCATTAAAAACAGATCAAGACAAAAAGTACTCAGCTCCACTGTCAGCCTCTCAAAGGTTTTAAATGAAAAGTTTCTGGTTTGAACTCCCAGACTAAAACGCTAGCCAACGAGCAGTAGGTCCTCTCCCCTGCTGCTCTTCACCCCAGCAAAGGCAGGTGCTTTCCAACAGTCTTCCAAGAGAGGACAGGGCCCCTGAGCACTATCAGAAGTGTATCGTGTATATCAACTATAGAATTGTTTCTATTTTGCAGAAATACTGAATTACATGTGCTGTTTCCATCCTTTCATCTAGCCATTACGATTTGAATACCAGACTCCTACCAGGCACACATCTGCATGATTTAGTAACATGTGGGCATAGTTACTATATTTCTGAATTTACTATAGGATTACAAGAGTAATTTGTAAGCACTAATTAAAAAGTGAGAGAGAGAGAAAGAGAAAGGCCAGGGTATTTTTAAGTATATACAAATCTTTTCAGCTATAGAATTAACTAACATTTAATTTAAATACAAGTGACTTTTTTGTTCTTGGTTTGTCATTTACTCCCTCCCATTCAAACGTTCATAATAAAATAGCAAAAATAAACTGAATCTAACCTTGAACACACATTCTGTATTTTCCTACTGGCTTAAAAGTTTTATGTACCTCTTCTATTGCTCTCCCTTTCCCCAATAAAGTCTTAATCCCCAGTCTCCTTTATGATATGGTTCAAAAATTGTTTCCAACTTACTTTGAATTCTTCTAATTGATTTTCTAATCCATAGATTACCCTTCCATATGCAGCTGTTTCAGTGAGATCTGCACTGCTTCCTTCCTTCTCTTGAAGCAAAATCCACCAAGCCACTTGGCATTCTCATAATCACCCATGAGATTATTGCATTTTAAATGAATATTGTTGCTCATTCGGATTCTAAAACAAAGACGGCTTTACTCCCAATTTAAGTCATTTTTATTACTCACTACTGACCAAAATCAATGGCTTTTCAATTCATTTATAGAATTATTCCAGAATAGTCGATATCTTCTGTTACAATATGATAGATCTTTCAATAAGATTCATGAGCTGTAATGCACATTGACAAGTGAATTAAGGATGAAGATAAAGGCCAGAAAAACACATGAAATTAGATTTAAAGCTAAGTGGACATTGTGAAATTGTTACTTGTCTTTGTTTTATTTTATTTTCTGCTTTACATAATTTTCTTTATATTATTTACCAGTCATTAAAATTTCATAACTGATAATAAAATTCCGTATGCAATACAATGAGAGTATTAGGATTCACAGACCATTATGTCAAGTTCTGTATTTCTCATAATTCCTCATCATTTCTCCTAAGAGCACATGTAAGAAAAAAGAAGTTCTGTAAGATTTTCTTCAGATATTATACAAAATGAAAACTTATCTAAGGTTCTTAAATGAAAATTTCTCAATTGAAAGATGCCACATGAATATTAGTTCTAATATATGCTCTATTATCTATCCGATCACTATTATGCATTCAAGAAAAGAGATATATGACATTTTAGGAACTTGAAACTTAGAGAATATGAAACTCTAAAGTAATAAAAGTCTTGCCACAAATAGCAGATTATTTTAACACTGCCAGAAAAGAATTAACATAAAAATTAAAGAAAAGGAAGATTTTGAAGAGGTTTCACTCAATCCAGCTAACCAAAGTTTTACTAAATATTTATGTGTTCCTTCTCTGTATTATTGCTGTTTCTAACATGAATATGAAGTTTTATGGTAAAATTCTTAAGTCATCCTCACTGATCTTACTATGGTCACAGTGATTTTAACATTAAAATTGCCACTGCCTTCAGTGGTGACAAGGTTAGAGCAACAAAGTGTTCCTGAGTTTGGTATATTTAAGGTTTAATTTATCCAGTATATCTTTAGTGAAGGTGAAGATGTAACTGCTAAGACCTGATTGAAAGTTACTTGATTCTGTGCATTATTTACAGGTACAAGCGTAACCTCAAGTTATGCTGCAGGCAAACAGCAGTTGCTTCTAAACCTTGGCACATTAGAGTCCAGATTTTACACTTGGCCCTTCGGCTGTACAGCTGGGTCGGGTAGACCTGCTCAGCTACACTTAAGTCAGTGGCTGAGCAGGATGCATCTAGATAAACAGGTCACTGGTTTGTTGAAAGTGGACAGTCTCTAAATACTACAGGTCAGCTCTGGAAAGGGGTGCATGGATGGTACTGTATTTCCTGGAAGAAGAAAAGACATTCCTCACTAACAGTCACAATAAATACCTCTCCTTGCATCAGTGTGCCAAGGGATGGAGTACACTGCTTTCAGGCAAAATACAGTGCCAGCAAGTTATGAATTGGGAATGGTATCCTGAAATGCACCTCCTATGGAAGCAGGAACAGGGAAAGCATCCAGAAGAGGGTATGTTAGGTACTGCCCTGCCTGTCACCATTCATTCTACCAGTCTAACCCTGGTTTATGGAGCCATCTCTGCAATACTTACATTAACAAGCTCCTACGGGTTGCTTTCTAAAGTTAGCTGCAACTGTCCTTCTAAACACATTACTAGGTAAATGGTTACCCACATATTTTGCTGTTCCTGACAGTAAACTCATAGGGAATAGCCACTTGACAGAGAAAAAGCTTCTGCTGTGAATGTTGAGCTGCACTGAGAGTGCAGTATCGACCTACAAGATGCCATTAATGCCATAACAAGATGCCATTCACCTATGAGTTTTTGTAGAGGCTTTAGAACAGGATAAGGGCAAAACACTCACTGCTGTGTAATCAAGGAGTATCTTTACTGAGGTATGTAGTCCTAGGAGTGCTTGAGCAAATCAACTTATATTGAAGGATGAAAGTTCACATTGAGTACGTCTTACTAATGGGCATAGTACTGAAGACTGGTCTCACTGAAGGTCATCGTACTGACTGCATCATATTTTAATATGGACAGTGTAATGCAGACATGACTATCTCTGACTATTAAATGTCATTACCTTGCAGAAGAGCAGCAGTTATTTCCAGGAAACCCATGGAAAATACTTCAAATTTTCAAACTTGCCTAACTCATTTGCAACATTTTCCTTCCTGTAAACAGGCAATGAAGTCAGCCAATTACTACATTACAAATTGATTTGTATTACAGCAAAATTTTAGTGTGAAACTATGGTGTTTATAAACATATTCTTTAATGTTAGTTTACCATATGAATTGAAGCAAAATGGAAATAGTCATGAAAAATATTTTTTAAATTCTACCCCAAAAATGCAGACCAGGTCATTATAGTGCCTTGAATACCTATCATAAAAGAGCATCTTGAAACCTGATGCTCTTCCATCCATAACTACAGAGCGGGGCAGGGGGATTCAGCGAATCAAAGCAGAAGGTCCCAAATAACAAACAATGTTTGAGAGGAAATAAAGAAAAGGTACTCTAGGCCTGAAGGCAAAGACACAGCAGAAGTCAATTCAGTCATTCCACGGCATTTCTGATGCCCTATACATCTCTGTAAACAAGTTACAGAAAAGCAGACCTGCACTCAGAACAGAAAGCACGTATCTCCCTTCTCTACACCCATGATACAGTGGGCATCTTATAGGATTATTCCATCAGTCATTTTTTCTCTAAGAAGAAAAAACAGGTACTGTTAAGTTTGGTCCAGGGGCAGAATGTTTTCTCTTGCCTTTGTAACTGCTGCTAAAAGCCCATGCTAGGAACCCTGGCTACGGTTTTTATCTTCTACGAAGAAGGGGAGAAGCTGGACGGAGCGCCTAGGTAGCACTAAGAAAACTGCATGAACCTGCTGCTTGGAGGGGTCCCACTCCAGATGCTAAGCACCCACATTGCAACTGGGAGAAGCAACGCTAGAAGGTCAGAGGCAGAAACCACACAAAATGAAACGGTTTTAGTGCCAATCATCTTAAACCGTCCACGGTCACACCGGGCACAGTTGCATCCTGTGGGTTTGGCCCTGCTATTCATAGGCATGTTTAAAAGCAAAGCACTAGAGATAGGCATACCTCTACAGCATACAACCTGCATGAATTTATCTCCAACTGCCAGCTACTTTCTGTTATCAGACATTAGATCACTTAATTAGTTCACACTTCTGGGGGAAAAAAGACCACAAAATGTCAGGATTTAATGGCACTTATAATTCTCTGTCTTGATTTTTAAAAATTAGTGATTATTCCTAGACTTAGACTCTACATATAGCAAATTGTCCTTATTAATTAGCAAAACATCAATGATCATAAAATACAAGCCCATAATTTGGACCCTTCTGCTATGAGTAACTTATCTGCAATTGTTGTGATTTGCCCAGGAGCTCTACACAACAAAAAAGGCACTGCAAGAGATCGATTTTTTCCACATAAAAGATTGTCATAGAGAAAGACTGAGATAAAAGAAAGTTATCCTTGAAACAAGATGGCCATAAGCCTTGTGCAGGAATCTGTTTTCCAGCACAGCACAGCACAGTTATAGGACCTTTAGGAGAATATCTTACTAGAATTTTTCACTGGCTTCTGGTACTAGTTGAGTACCATTGGTTGAAAATGGTATTCAGCCTGTACCAAAATAGGATGAAATACTTAATGCTGTTTGTAATACAGGTTGAAAATTCTGTTTAACTAATACTTAGCACTTAGGTCTAGCACTCCAAAAAAAGTATACATTAAACCAAACAAGATCCTTGACCATAGGCTCCAAGAGAGTAAGAATTCCCAGCTACCGCAAAACACATGGTAAGCATGAAGTACTTTTGTCACCGAAAACCAGGAATAAACCTCTTAACACCGATGTAGTATTAAGAAGCAGGCAGTGTATTACAGCACTGGGTGCATGGGTGATAGCTCCACCTCTCGTGCACACCCTAAGGTGTGTTTGCTAAAACTTTTACTTCTCTATTATCTACATATGCATTAAGCTCTAGGAATGATCATACATATTCATTCTGTTTCCCAGAACTAATTGTATATATGCCACGCTCGTGCACATGTGCCCTTTGCCCGTTTGGTGGTCTCTGGTGGGCTTTTGAGAGCCCCCGGTGGTCGTCTCGCTGTGTCCACTTGATGCCATCCTGGAACTCACTTCCATATAGGGCCCTATTTTGGCTCAGAGGCCCTGTTTTGGTCCTGCTGCCCAGTTCCAGACAGTTCTTTGAAGATACGGTGGTCCTTACCTTCATCTTCAACAGTCTTTGCTGGCTTTGCCCATATTCTCTCATGATGTCCCAGAAACATCTGCTGTTTTGTCTGCACCTTCCAGTGACAACAGTGAAAACGTGTCCTTGGGTGCATTCTCTTCTGGGGTTTCTCATAACACTTTCTTCCTTTTAAATGGGGACTAAAAGTAGAAGTTTGCTGTGATAGATATTGTCCTCTCATGATTTCCTTTCCACAAGTGAACACAAAACAAACTAATTTCCAGCCTCCTTGAATCCACCAATACTCTCAAAACCAATAAAGGCTGGGGCTGCAGGCACTGTTCCTGAGGAAAGAGTGCAAGTGACCAAATCACAGCAGTCACTACAAAGCAGTCAGTACAAGCAGCAGCTTCTTGTAAAAGAATGAGAAAATAAAATGGGATCTTGGGACAATTTATCCCTAGTGGATTAGTACATTTTTGTTCGTGTTCTAGCCAGACTTTTTGAAAACAAGCTGCATTACAAAGGAAGCCTATGTTTTGGTGAGACAAGGTCTATGTCAAAGTCCTTGTTCTGCAGCCATTCAGTGTGACCTGACGTAACCACTTTCCTCTCTGCAGATCCAACCAAGCTTGGAAATAGACAGAGAGGGCAGCTTTTATTAAGAGCAGGTATCTGAAACTGCAGGCAGGAATTTCTGATAACTTCTGATAACCCTCGTCCTACAGTTTCTCTCCTAAGTTCCAAGTTCCTGGGGCTCTGGTCGCTCACCAAAGCCACCTCCTCCTGAGCTGCCCCTTCAGAGCTGGCTAACTCAATGCATCTCTACGGGATTCAAGAGCCAACGCGTTGGTTGCAAACGGGTTGCTCTCATTTATAAATTGCCCTTTTAGCTCCAATTGAATATGCACCGCATGCGTAATGCTTGCAGTAATTATTACGTTTGAAATGGATTGGAATTAACAGGAAGCATACAATGAATTCCAGAACTCTACACAGTTATTTTCGGTGTTTACCAGAAAAAGCTGGAGGTTGGAAATACGCCAGACGCATTGTTTGACCAGATGTACTGTAAGATCGTACAGAACCCCCTTAGAACAGCATAATGCTGTAAAGAAAGCCAAAGCTGCCTACTGTGTGGGGCTGACGAGGAGAGTCACAATAGCACATGAAATTCTTGATTTCTGTAAAAGCAATTATACTACCACGTCATTCAATCTCAATTTCTTAGCAAAATGACTCATTATCTGACTGATGTTACCGATTACTTAACCACGCTAAAAGAATGTTCATCTGCAGTCCTTTACATGGAATTCCCTTTAAAATTCTGTGGAAATACTTTGTTTCCTTTATTTATTTATTAAGTTGTGTGCTATCAGGTGGATAAAACATAAATAATAATAATAAGCATAATTTAAAAATCTTTTGTTTGTTACAGCAAGGAAAGGAGAATCACTATTGTATCAGAAACATTGGTATCCTCACAATAACTCTAAAAATACTGGGTGTCCCCAAACAGAAACCTCATCCGTATATCCAGTTTATAATGCCATATGCAAACTAGTTTCCAGACCATCTCATTAAAGGTTTTATAATCTGTTTAAACATTAAACGTTTTCTTTAAATATTAATAAGTTCTTTGTTAAGGTCATAGTTTGCTCTTTACAGCACAGTGGCAGATGCCACCAGTCAGTTAACATATACCAACTGGAATTAAAACCTACGAGCCACGTTTTCACTGGCAAATGGAGAAATACATGGTGGAATTTCAGAGGGAGATGTATACTGCCTTTTCCGTGAAAGCAGGGCTGAATCACAAATGAGACTCGTAAACGTCACATGCCTTCACCTGTGCAGAGTCAAACGGAGCGGGTTTGTGTGAGCACTGCAGAAGCAAGGAGCTGCTTCATGTCTCTGTGCAGATCGTGTAATTTTACTCCAGCCTCGACCGCTATTGTGTCTGTTTTGATCTTGTTACAGGGGTTTGAAGAGCAAACTCTGAAGGATTTCTCCTTCCTGGCATTAACTAGCTGCTTGCCCCAAGCTTTCTGGTGTGTCTACGCACAGAGCCAGCCTCTTCCCTTAACCCTGGTTATAGGATAACCTTGTAAAGCACATCCTCCAGATTTCTCATTTTTTACCCAAATGGATCAATGATTCCTGAACATATCCCAAATAGAGAGGCAGGGAAGCTGAATAAGCATCTTCCTAAAAACAAAACAAACAAACCAAAAAAAAAAATCCAAGTCACCACCCCAAACTCTGCTGTGTAAAAACAGATTAGTTGTCCCACTGATTCAATATATCCTGCTACAGAAATTCTAAATCACACTACAAAATATCAACACAGGATAACATTCCGCCAGGATAGAGTATTTAAGAGTTGTCTCTAAGAATAACAAATAGAATTCAACATAGTCGAGAACTCCTGATGTTCGGCACCAATTCTTGGACTGTGCACTCTCCCTACGCTAGAACAGGGTAAGGCTTTGGGTCCTTTACCCTCAAATCATCCCTTAGCAGGCTTACAACAAAACAACACATATATGGAAAACCCTGTACAAATATCCACCCCCCCAGAAAGTAAAGTGATTTTGTAGGTATCTTTTTATCTTAGAATAAGCACTGAATAAAAAGCAAAGCAGCATCAGGAAAACCCAAGCAAATACTTCTCCATTTTTCTACATTAGGAAAGTGCATCTTTTCTGATTTGTGGTTCTGAAAGCTCTTCTAAGGTTTTTCACAGAAAAAAAAGACTGTAAAAAGAGACACCAACATGGGTGAATCAACCCTACAACACAACAATTTCTGTAGAACAGATTCAAAGAGAGCAAACAGATGTTGTCCTGCAGTATATTGGATTTGCAATGGGATGAAAAGCAAACAATGGTGAGCAACAGATAATTTCTTACCGTCTTGCTTCTTGCCAGAAAACATGCAATTTTACTTAAAAGACACTATAGACTTCATTTTCTCTGGTAGACCAAAGGGTCTCATATTGCACTAGCTCCTAATGTTTCAAAGACTAAGTGAATTTCTTTCAAACTCTCAAAATTGGCATGGAAGGAAAATTGTTTTTTGAACTTGCTTGAAGAATTAATATTAGAGAATATGTCCTCTCAGCATATTGAAACAGAATAAATTGTATTTGTCCTCCTTAGAAATTGAATTGATCGCTTGAGGTTAGGGATGTGATGGCAAGTAACAGAAAAAAGCACTTGAAATAGATGAAAAGAGGAAGATGAGATTGATTTGGTGCTTTTTTTTTCTTGAAGCATCAGCAGAAATGTCTCTCACACAAACGAGAAACACAAAGATAAATATATATTAGTCCATGGAAACTTTACAGGCAACTGGATTACATCAATAACAGTACTACTCTTCTTTTACCAGGAAGAGATATTAAAAGTGCTTAAAATATTTTCAAGTGTCAAAGTCGTCTTTGTTAGCTGTGTGGCAAAGCATGTGAAATTGGCTCTCGCACAAAGATGTAACCCCTAGACAGGCAGCATTCCTACATGTTGCTCACAAAATCAATGCAACTAGAGAGGGCTTGCAGGTAGATATGGATGACTTCCCTTAATTAAATTAATTGAAAGAAGAGAATATTGTTCAGGTCAAAACAGTTAGTGAATAAAAGTTATAGAGCTTTCCTGAAGAGAAGTTTTTGAAGTGAAGTGAGGTAAAAGAATGCTATTTAAAAATGCTGGGATTTGAGAAATATTACATTTTTCTTCTCCTCAATCACAAGGAGACAGTGGTATAAAATATGCTCATTTTCTCCTTTTGATTGTATTTTACTGCAGCGGAGACTGCAACTTAGCCAGATAGTCTCCCTCACACACAGAGAGAAATTAAATTTTTCTATAAAAATGGGACAACTTGAAAAATCCCTTTGGGGTAGCTTGTTTCCCTATCTGGCCTGATTCTAACTGTGGGGCCGAGGGAGAGAAAGGAGGAGAATAAAAAAAAATTAAAAATGCTTTTTCTTGCTCAAAAGATAAAAGTAATACAGGCTTCAGCTGTGGGTAACTCACTTTTATTCTATCCTCTGCCTGCATGAACTGATCTGCAAGTGATGTTTCCCAGAGGAATGTTCCAACTTTAAACTAATATTTTACACATCCCTCTTAGTATTTACAAAGTTAGGAATAACATAAAGCCTCAGCATATTTGGTGAAGGATGAGTTTTTACATATTTTATCAATTTTAATAGGCATTTTTAATAACAATCTTTTGTAATATTTACTCTTTAAGAGAAATAAAACAGCAAATACCAATAAGACATAGAGCTAACACCTAAACTAAATACATGAATTGGTTCTGCATTAATCCTATAGTAATTAATATTAAAAAAAAAGAAGAAGGTATCTGGCAAAACTTTACTCTGAGATGTGTTAAAATTCCTTCAGATTAACACTAGTCATTCATTAGAACTTTTACTTTAGAACCTTTAATACATTCATAGACTTTGTGAAGAGGTAGAAAGGGTAGACTACAAATGAGATTTTTAGGTTTACTACAAAACAGTGCTATTACTAGTGTATATTAAAATGGTCTCTAGTATTATTTCCTGACAGACTTAGGAAAACTAATGACTGGATATGAGCACTTCAAAGCTGGCTTCATTTACACTAAAAAGAGGTTATTTAGGGGCTCTGTCAGGAACCCTTTACAATAAATGGTTTTGTTTTCTTGGGACTTAAGCTACACAACACTGATAGATCGAGTATCTTCACCAGCTCTGTATAACTATTGAACAAAACACAGAAAATGAAAATTTCTAAATAAAACATATGTTGAACATATGGATTAAAAGGGTGAAGGAACTGAAACTCTTGGGAAATCCCGAGGAGAGCAGATGAGTTTTACATTACATCCATCAATGCTGTGTTCCAGGGAAAGATGCTTAGATATAGTTTTATTTGTGACAATAGCTAGTTTTGAAGCACTTGACATTTTAAATATATCTTTTAAGAAAGGGTGAGAATTTTGATTGGCTGCACTTCATGAATAAATGCAACATATGAGTAATATGGGGGTTTTTTTTTAAAAAAAAAAAAAGAGAGAGAGAGAGAGAGAGAGAGAGAGAAAGGATGCATACGATGTGAATGAATGAGGCTGACAAGCTAGCCTGGCCTCTCTAAGGAGAGAAATGCCTCATCAGAGACCAAGTGAGGATTGTGATTGCAATAAGAAAGAGTCTATTCTAAATTGACTCTTGAAATAGAACCTGGATTTTTGCTATACAAAGGAAATAAACTGGTTCGGATTTAATCTTCCAGCAAGCAGGTAGTGTTCTGATACTGAAAGATCAAAATACTGAGAAATTAGAGATAAGGAGGAAAAAAAAGGCGGGGAAGGAGGGAAGAAAGGAAAAAAAAAGCACAGTTCAGCCACTGTATTCACAGAAAAATGCAAGAGATTAGCGTGTTGCATGTATTTAATACAGATGACATGGCTAGAAAGTGTCACATATTCTTTAAAGCAAACGAATAAGCCTGCACTGATTGCACTGAAAATACTGGCCCTATGAGCAAAGTGCTCATGGTGACGAGAATACACAGACAACAATCAAGCATTTACAACTGCATTTGTCAGGCATACAAAAAGGCTGCATCCTGGCCGGACTGCCAGGGAGCAAGGGGTGAGAAGTCTAAAAGCAGCAATGTCAGGAAAACACTTCAGGGAAGAGTCAAGAGCTTGAGTTTACTCTTAAAGGCTACCAAGAAAAAGCATACAACAAAGGAATGATATAGCAAGATCTATTTTTCTTCAAAAATACAGGTCAATAAACAGCTTGGACAAAAGAAAAAAATATAGCTCCAGATTTTTAAAGTTGAATCAAAAATAGACACTTTACATTGAAGCATTGCAAGAGATTTTGCAACTGAAGAGTGAAGCATCATTCAGTTTTAAAACTATGGAATACTTTTATCTTACCCAAACATCTAAAGTATATGCCATTCCTTATAGTAGTGCCCTTTCTGCAAAATAGATTAATATATCACATATATATGAATGTGCATATATATATATATATATAAAATGATGTAATGATATTCATAGCAGACTGTTCAAATGACTAAGAAAACAGATCATGTGACATTCCAGCAAAGAGGTGGCATCGTGTTTTCTCCCAGAATGGAAACGCAAAGAGTTATTGTAGTGATTGCTATGGGTCAACAATGCTGTAATTCGAATCTGGTTTGAAATCTGATTTCTGTCATTATAAAATTTAAGTCTTCTAAAATGCACATTTCTGTGCTTTGTTCTATGTTTTGCTCTTCAGCAATGCAGCACATTACAGAGACCATGAAGGGTGCTGGGGATAAGTGAGGGTGCTGCCATGGGGCCCAAAATATCTTCCCCTGAACTGCTGCTGAGTGTTTTGTCATTCTGCTTGGAAATTTGTTTTAAATAATGTTTCTGACAGCTCTCATTTTTCCTTTGTTAGATCTTAGTGACTGTTATTGGGTATTTTTAGCACAAACATATTACAAAAAATATATAAGCCCCACAGAAGATGAAGAGAAATATCTCCATAGTAACGTTCCCCATAGAGCGATTTATGACTGTTTGGAGACAGACTTGACAAAATTAGGCCCTAATTCTGTAATAGGACTTGTTAGCATAGACTCCTGAGCCCAGAAGTGACTTCAGAAGAGTAAAGTCTTTCTCTTTGCCCTTCTATAGTTACTTGGTAGCAATGATTGATTTTCTTCCAGGTGTGACTAATATGAAAATTTGGGTTTTATATTACTTTTTATATAATAATCTACAAATGCAATCAAGACCATCCCTTCAAGGCAAATGGATGTTTTGGTTTAGTTGTTTTATTCACATAAATCCTTTCATAATGGCATAGCCCAGACATACTTTATAATGTGTTTAAATGTCATTTAAATAGATTCATTTGAAATCAGTACTTGATTTTCATGTAGCGCAATAAGAATCTGTAGGATTATTAAAGAAATATATATGTAGACAGACTTTAAAGGCACAGGTTCATAAAAAACCCACTTAGGAAATGTTTCCTCTCTGGCAGGAGTACATTCCCATCACTATTTTGTGGTAGCTTACTTGGGTAATCAGGATCTGATCAATATCCCGGGCTCATCTGTATAAACATGAGTGAAGTTCAGTTCATCCCTCAGCTTCCTTGCAGTTGGTATTGTGGCTTGTGTACCTTACTTGCTCTCCCTATATTTTACCAGTTGTCTGTGTCAAGCTTTCAAATGCAAATAGGAAAAAAATATGCAAGTAACCATGATTTTAAAGCTAACAGCAATATCAAATGCACCACATACACTGTATAATAAAATGAATATCTATTTTAAAAATTCATTTTAAAACTATGATCTCTTAACTAAGCAGCCCTGCATTCCAAGCTGACAGCTTTGATTAACTATGTGATGAACAGAAGTTAGTTCCAGGCACGAGACATAACTATGTTCTTTCTGTCTTGTTCAAGTTGTTCGAGTTCATGAATTTCCTGGCTGAGAATGTCATCTTCTGCTACATGGGACTCGCACTATTCACCTTCCAGAATCATATCTTCAATGCACTGTTTATATTTGGTGCATTCGTATCCTTTGCTTTGAATAACTATGCACGTATGGAGGCATATATATTTTTACATATAGGTAAAATGAATGTGTGCTCCATGTGAGCAAAATTGAATGAGAAAATCCATCAGTTTCTTAAATTCTAAAAATCAATACTTTGTCAGGTCCAGAGACAACCGTCTGCAATACACGTATGTCAACATCTGGTTCAGTGCATGCCAAGAGACTGGTCTCTCGGCAGCGGCCAGGTTTTGGCAGATACACTGGACAGCAAATAGCTTTAAACCACATGGGGAATTTCTGCCACTGGCCTTGATATTGTTTTGAGATGCGGAATTGGGATGTGTGTTGGGGCACATCTGTGCAGACATCTGCAGGTGCAGAAAATCTTTTTGCCTGTCCAGAGCCAGAGCAGATCTACAAACTGCGGAGCTGCCTCAAATAGACACGTGCTGTAAGCAGGAGTCTCCCAGGGCAATGTGAACGTTATTAAGTCCTTAAGAAGCAAACAGTCCTGCACTGTGCAAAGCTTACCTGCTTTGTATTCTGTATCTCTAGAGTATAGTGGAATTATTTATGTCATCTAGAGTGCCTAAGAGCTGGTAGGAAACAGAGACTGTTTCTAATTCTGCCAGTTTTCCCAGCAAAGCCTATTGCTTGCTTGTACAGCACTATCATTTTTATTATTCTGACAGTTCACACTGATTTCTTTTTTTGGCTCAGAGCAGCAGCCCTCTGCTTATCACTTTTTGATGAACCGTAGTAGCTTTGAAAGTTGGGACCTTAGTTCCCCCCCAGTAATTTTTACATGCAATTTCCAAGAGAAGAAGAGCTGCACCACAGCTCCCTTGGCTACGGACTGTTCCAGAGGCCAGAGCGGACCCTGGGATCGCCCACCAGCAGCCCCGCACAGCCCAGCCAAACCTGCTGCTGCTCGTGCTCCTGCTGCTGCTCGTGCTCGTGCTCCTGCTGCTGCTCGTGCTCCGCTCGTGGGGAGGACAGCTCAGCGAGAGCAGCGTTCGACACCCCAGCGGGAGCAGAGCCCCGCGCGTCCCACAGCCTCTGCAGGGGGAGCAGGCTCGCAGGTCGCCCTGGACCAGTGAACACAGGCACACAGTGCACAGGAGAAGCAAACACAGCTGATGTGCGGGTCACCCCAGGCCACAGGAGCTTTTAGCAGCCCCTGGCCCTGCAGGGATGATGCATCCACACGCTGCTTCTCAAGGGCATCCCCTGTGCTACGGTCCACAGCATGGCAAGGCCCTTAGAGCCATAGTGGAGCCCCAAAAGGCACAAGACGAGAGCAGGAAGGAATTCGCTAAAAGGGTCTGTAAGGAGGTACGATTGTCTTTTTTAAATCTAAAACAGCTTCATGTTTCTAATTAAGGAAACTTTTATGATAGTTCCACAGAGCAGTAATAAAGATCTTCTTTCTAAAACATCCCAACAGGAAAAAAAAAGAAAAGCAAAGACTGCAGGATATAGACAATATAAATTGTCAGGAAATAAGAAAGTAATCATGTCCAAAAGCACATTTGTCTTTTGCAAATTGCTGCTGAAGGAGATAATGCCATCTCTGCGATTGATGACGGGCATTTTACTGAAAGACTGAAGATGAAACCGCATGTGATACAAATGTGATGAGGAGAAGTAGAGTGATTGAAGTGGAATATGTAACGATGAATTTAAAACCAGGATGTCTGGGGAGACAATCTCTGCCACTGCAGTTTTATAATGAAATTGGAGCCAGAGAAATTCATGTGATACGTAAATTATGAAATGAGATAATCTCATATGTATTTTAATTATACTTTTAAGCTAACTTTGGATAAATAATGTTAACTCTATTTTTTGTCAGTAGTTCCTCCACCATTTTCCTTAACACCTTGCATTCTAGGTAGCAGTTTTCATAGCAAGAGCATGCAACATATATCCACTATCTTTCCTTTTGAACCTGGGTCGAAAACAAAAGATTCCCAGGAACTTTCAGCACATGATGATGTTTTCAGGTAAGTGCTGTTCTGCTATTTTTTCCTGTCCACGTTTAACACCTGACATAAAATTAAAACTCAGCATAGTCTCACCAGAGCCACTCAAACAAATGGGCACATTCTCATCAAGGTCACTTCACCACAGTTCACTTTAATTATTTGTTTGGAGATCTGTTACCCAGGGACATAATCTTTTAATCCATCGTCTATCTCTACACTTCTGCGGCAATTTGGGAATATTCTGATTTTACTTTGGGTTGTTTTAGAGGCACTTGTAGCATATGCACTAGACAGTGTGCTCACGTACAGGGAAATAAATATCCAACTTTGAAGGTTTTAGTACTGCTACTCACAGATCAGACGTGATCTTTGGCAGTTCTTTTTAATTTCAAGAACAGTTATACTTTGAAATGTGAGGCTATCAGACTTTTATTCTACAAACTATTTTGCATATATATTCCAGCCTGGTGTGTTTGCCTTAGTTTCTAATTTAAGGTTTTACTGATTTTAACTATGTTTAGCACTGCAAGTCCAAAAAAAATCCAGGAGAGGGAGCCATGTTCTACTCTGATTTGTGCATCATCCATTGAACTGCTAAATCTCATCTGGAGATTGTATTTTTGGACGTGCACAAGCTAGAAATATTTCCACTTGACTTTCTAATCTTTGTTAGAAAAAAATCTTTTGCTTAGAATCTGAGAACATTTAGTCACTGAAAGACAGAAATACAGATCCCACAATGCCATTTATAAAATCATTTCCTAAAATGAGGAAGTCAGCACTTCCTTTCATTTTCTTGCTTTCAATATGAAATATCTACTCCAGTTTTGGTGAATAAAGGTTTCTGATTGACGGCCTGGATACAATGATCTACTTAACCACATAACAAGCAGAATACAACGGGCCATGTTTCAAGCTTCCTCATCAGGAATACTCCTCATCAGGATATCTCATTTATGTCTTAATAGCTCCATGTCCCTAGAGCATGAACACAGTAGTTCACTTCTATATCTATTCAGGCCTTCCTAAAACCTACTGATGAAAATTTAGTTAATAGCAGCTATAGAGTAGGGAGAGATGATGACCTACATCCATTAGGAGCTGGTTTTCAGGCCACCTGCTCATCTCAAATTGTTAGCAGTGCAGATGCCCATCCATGTAGATCACTAACTGAGCTGGAAGGTTGTGACCAGGCACCCACATGAACTGGATTCAGATCAAAAGTCTAGGAGCCAAAAGCTTCATATTGTTAGTTATCTAGCTTCTTGGTCCAGTTTTTGCTTACAGATAAAGTACAGACTTAAAAAAAAATCTAAAATGTATCTTATTTTTTAACTTTTCTGTCCTCATTTTCTCCAGTGAAATTTAATTCTCCACATAACTAGCAGTAGCCTGAAGCCAATAGCTGAAGGTGAGAACTCTCACACATTAGGTTTCCAGTACAGTCTGTCAGATGAGAACTGAAAATGGCAGTATTGAAAGCTACTAAAATTTAAATGTTAAAATAGTTAGAAAAGTAGCTTAACTACTCTCAAAGCAATACTTCATTTTGTGAAGAAAAAAAAAAAAGATGCCTTTACACTACTTTCAAAAGATAAAAAGACATAATATGTAATTAGAGAAACAAAGTGACTGCTGCTCACTCTACCAGCTACAAACTTCACAACACATGTAAGACTTGGATTTTTCCATATAATTATACTTGCAACATGCATTAAGATTTATGCTCAGTTACCACAAGTGACCTATTTTTTTATGAGCTGATCATACTGTGTAGAGTGACAAACAGAGGAAACAAAGACTGCCAGAAGAGAAAGTCTGTTCTGATACGGGCAAACAAGACACTGAATTTGAGCTGGGTGGAACGGGTTTATTGCTGGCAGCACATCTTCCTAGCAGCAATATATTCCTATAGCAAGAAGTTCTAGAAGATAGAAGGTTGTGCAAGAATTGGATTTCTCTCACTCTAGCCTAATAACACAGTAGAGAGGTAGAAGATAGAGAATTTATTCTCTATCTGGTATTGCTTTCAACCTTGTCATTTCCAAATATATCCAGTATTTATTATTGTCTTAATTAAGTTTTACTGCCACAGTCACCATGAATAACAAAGTCTGGGGGGAGAAAAAGCAATTAAGATCACACAAGTACTTCGTTGATTTGCATCTGAGAATATACTACTGTGCCAAGAATTCCACTGAAGTCAACGAGTGCTACTTCTTAAGGAGTATTAAAATGTATGAGGAAACATAGAAAAGTTAGGCCTGGAAGTAGATTACGTAGCATTTTAATTTATTATATTCTTCACTCATGTCACTCCTCTAACAACACATTGTGGAGGATGGATTCTCTCTTGCAACTGTGTTTAATCATGATCCCTGATAAAATCCCAATTCTGCTAGGTTTCTAGGGCCATCATAGATCAAAGTTAGATTTGTTATTTTATAATTAAGTCTATGTTTGTCAAATTAAATTTAACATCAGCTAAAATGAGCAGATCAGTAGATTCCTCACATGAAAAATAGTTTATGTTTTAAATTATAAGGAAATTAACACTCTATACTAGGAGTCTAGGCTCCATGAAAAAAAAGCCTCATTTCAGTGAAGACTGATGATGTCTTTACTAGTTAATAATAAAAAATAAAAAAATATACAAAATAAAAGTAAAGTTAATAGAAAATGAAAGAATAGATCTGGATAGGTTTATTAATATTTCCAACTTAAAGTATTGCACCTTCTACTTCCCAATGCCTCTGTTTATCCTTTTTGCACTTTTCTCTCCAATATATAAATCAGTCAGCAAGAGGCTTGTGAGACACAATGCTGCAGGGGTAGCTGCTATTAATATAAGATCTTGCAGTGGAGTCTGGAAGAGTGAAACACAAATGCAGAAGAAACACAAAAAGACGACCTGTGCACAGGTAGCTATTGGGCAGGCACTTGCAAAGTGTGCTCGGATATACATGGTGGTGGGGAGTGTCCAAGTGAGACCACCCAAGAAGATAGATATGAAAAGAAATCAGCTAAAAAGAAGAGAAAGCAGGAAAGAAAAATGAGAGAACTGCTGGGGAAACACAAACCCCAGATCTACATAGCACTGGTACATGCTCCCTGTGCTAGCCACGAACACTGCTGCCCTCCTTGGTTCTTCAGCACTTACAGAACATGCTCAGCCTTTATAAATGAAAGGTATGAAGAAGGTACTCAGTATTTCACAAAAATGAACAAAGCAGGTTCCACACCTCAATTAGTGGACATTCTTTGCAGCATTTTTTTTTTTTTAGCATTTCCTCTTCTCAGAAGAGATGTTCTTACTTTAATACTGCATTGACACTTGTGCTGCCATTATAAAAAGCAGCTAATTGTAGCTACCTAGAATTTAAACATTTTTTTCTAAGATAGTCCTCTAGATTACCACTGTTACCCATAGAAAAAGACAGCTTCAATAGCGGCTCATTCTCTCCTACAGACACATGTTTAAAAAAGAAGAGAGCATGAGAGAACAGTAAACCATGAGCATCCCTAGAGGGGTCTGACAAATAAAAGCAAAGTAAGAGAAAGCCTACTTGTTGACTTCTGAATGATTTTCAGAAAAGCAGGGATATTAAACATGCTGCCACAGATCCATTTCAGCTGCTGTAGCTATAGGTTGCTTGCTTGCATAAATTGCATGGGTTGTTCTGTGGATGAAGTGTCCATCGTCCATACAAAATATTTCACATTCTGGCTTAGTGCCTGTGAAGACCCTCAGTGTTCCACTCCCAAAATAGCTGCTTTTAGCAGCTGATTAAATGATTCTGCATAAACCATCAGTGCCCTACAAGAGGTTTAATTATTAGGTTTAACCTCTTGTTATTTGCAAGGTACCTTTTGGATTCTGTGTGAATTGTATACATGTAATGACTTCACTTTCTACAGCTTTCTACACTTATACTGTAAGTTTTTTTTTTTTTTTAAGGAAACAATACAGAAAATTTAAATGTCTAAATGAAAGGCATATATTATATTGTGATCCAGAAATACTTTTTGTGTGTGTCACCCTGTGAAGACTTATTTAGTTAGCATATTACTACCTATGGGGCTTTTTTTTAAACTCACTGTTAGGTTTTTCTCAACTTTTGTAGCCTTTTCTGTTTAGTTGAGTTTTGTAGGTTTGTAATTTTACAGTCATTATAATAATTTTTGTGCACTAAGAGATAAAAAGTCTACAGTTCTTGAATCCCCCTTTCAAATACTTGAAACCATTATTTAAAAAAACTAATCACCGGGTTTTTTGGGGGGGTAAGGGGGGGGGGGCGCATTAATAGTGATTTTTTATGACCACACACAAAGATATTAAGGAGCTGAGATTTTCTATTACTTCAAGCAAAATGGTAGCCTGTTTCGACACAGATTTTTATCCCAGTGCCCTTCCTCACTTATAAATTTTGTTCCTCCATGACATTAAGTTTGTTTGCCTATTTCTTTTAGGTCTACGTGGTGCAATAGCATTTGCGCTGGCGATTCGAGACACAGAATCCCAGCCCAAACAAATGATGTTTACGACAACGCTACTCGTCGTGTTCTTCACAGTCTGGGTGTTCGGAGGGGGCACCACACCAATGCTCACATGGCTTCAGATCAGGTTAGTACTTCCTTTAAAATATTCACTATCAAATACAATGAAACCAGTGTGCTCAATCACTAAATTCATACAGCTTTCTAAGTCCTACTCACATGTTATTTATAGAGCATTTATAAGCACAAAGGTAGTGTTTGACTTTGAATACTTCCTACAAATTGAGGAGCTATGGACCCCACCTGATAGAGATAACTGGGCAACAAGAAGCAGGTTCCTCTCAAGCTCACCATGGGTTTGGATCTACATCAGATCCATTCTTGATTCCTAAGAGTCTAGTTCATTGCCATTCTTTTTAAACGCTCTGAATAATTGGGTTCTCCTTACTGCTGAAGATATTACACAAACATGTCATAACTAATGTATTTTTGCAAATATCGCATTCACACTTTCACAATACAGGGCTCAGAAAGCAAATATGCAGGCAATAAGGCAATATGCTTGCACAGCTTGCTGGAAGACGCTAGCAGAATATGCTGGCATTCTCTAGGGGTAAGTGCAAGTGCATGCATGTTCTGTACCAACTGTAGAAAGGAAGAAATCATTTCCTTAATTCTGTCTATTCATAATTGCAAACGGTCTTTTTAATCAAAATGCTTTCACAGAATGTTAATTCTGTGTAGTCCATACAATACATAATTTCTGTTCTTATTCGATTTGACCTTATCTGATAGAGCACACATGAACCAGCATACACAAACGTTTGGCTCAGAGTATATTTTTATATACCACTATTTATTCTCTCAGTCCACATATTATGACTGCACAATATCAAAACCAAGTTAGTCGCTGAGAAGGCTGCATTCCTCTGCAGAGGCTGTCACAGACCTGAGCACCCTAATTCAGTGATTCAGCTCTGAGCTGTAAGAGGAACTAACAGCCACTGTCTGCCGCAGGGCAGACTCGAGAAAAATTGTGAGCTCTTTCTCAGGCATGTGAGCCAGCTAGTTGCCTTTAAAGTGAAGAATTTAAGAAAAACCACTTCTTAATTTACATCGCTCCTGTAAAATGCCAGAAACTCTCACAAATTCCAAGACAGACACAAGGATTTTCCGTTTTCTGTGGATGCTCACAGTGTTTGTCATTATCTCTTACACAATCCTCCCTTGCATGAAGGTGCTGTTCAGAGCCTGCCCGCAGACCAGGAGCACATTCTCTGCCCTCTGCTACCTTTCCTGCAGTTACAACTTTGCAGCTTCAGGACTGAGAAATCCAAAGTCCAAGAAACCAACACACAGCAACTTTCAATGACACTGAAGGACACACTATTTACATATCTATCCAGATATTTTTAACCATATGAAAATTACTGCCACCGAGATACTTTAAATGAGTCCAGATAGTCTCCTGAGAGAAAGGCTGGGAACAATCTGGAAACAGTACCACAATTTGTCTTCTCTGTCTGGATCTATCAGATTCTTTATAAAATCTTTTCCAGCAATCATCACCTTATAACCCCTACAGAGATTAATAATTAAAAATATTTAACAGATATACTTGTTAATATACTGGAAAATCTAACTGCATTGGTATATCACTCAGCCATTGATTAATTATTACTCATTGTTTTAAATATGCTCCTTCATTGCATTGGTTTTTAATTACTTCATAATCATTTTGCATTCATAAATAAAAGGAGGTAAAATGAGAAAAGAGAGGGAAACAGGAAGCTGGGATGAAGAGTGCTTAATTCTAATACAGTGCCTGGCCCAGCGCACCCTTCTTGAAGCCCCACTTCCAGTAATACAAGCCTAATGCTACTGCTGAGATCTGGTTACTTCACTACCTAGTTAGGATTCACTATTGTGGTCTCTAATGTCACCGAAGAAAACCTCAGCACCAATAGAGAGTTGTAATTCACAAATCTTTATCATTTATTTTATACATCGCTTGTTTACAAAGTGATGTCTGTTTAACAAGCTTTCATGTCAGACTGTTACTATAAAGCACTAGCTAAAGATCCCTAATTTGTAACTTCAACAAAGAGCATAGATAAAAGCTTGTACACAAAGGTTTAGCATACAGATTTACTGTATAAATATAAAATTCAGGCATCCATATGCAATGTGGGAGCTTTGCTTTTCCTTGGTAGTTTGATTTTCTCATGATCTCTCTCTCTCATCCCATAATGTCAATCAAGTTCTTCCCCCTTTGGATACGCTCCACCAGTACAAGGCATCTCTCTGAGCTTTGCCAGATTTCCTGCCAGGCAGCTACAGGGTTGTTCTGTATAGCAACAAAAAGATGTGGCTGAGGAGGAGTATTGTCCTCTCATTTCATGGACCAAATCATTTGGATTACTAAAACAGGAGAAGAAATAACTTTCAGAATAGATTATGGGAAAAAGAAGGTGTGGGAGTAGTCGTGTCTGGCCTACCACCCTTAGGTCATTAGATGCGTGTAACTTATCAGAAAATTCAGGTTGAAGTGATCGTTGACAAGTGCTTTCACTAGAAAAAGCAATTTCATTCATCTTGGGACTATCCAGAGGCAGAAAGATCTACAATACTAGCAGTAGGGTAGGGGTAAGGGGTTGATTTCCAAATTAACCACTCATACTATTAAACACAAGCATATTCATCTTATTTTACCCACCCATACAACCAATACTGTGGAAGAGACCGAAAGTAGACAGTTATTATTGGTCTGAAATGCTCGTGTATTTCAGCATGCCTTCCAAACCCCAGCATATCTACAAGACAGATTTATTAGTCAAAAAAAAAATGTTTTAGTAACTGGGATGTAGTTTTTTGTAGTAGAAAGGTAAGATCTCACTTAGTTTCTCAACCCCAAAGCACACAGCTTCAAATCCTACAGATGCATGGTCAAACTAAGATAGAGATACAAACAGGTATTTTTAATTAAAAAACGTATTTTCATGTCCTGTTTTATCTTTCCAGTGAAGATATTTAACCATCTTTTATGCTTATTACACCGCTGTATGGAATTCTGATTTTAGCTATGAGCATTTGGCATCTTAGCGTTAAGTAAGCAATTTTGCTAAATAAACGGATTCCAAAGTGATAGTAAATGATCCCAATGAGTACATGAGCGGATCGTAGCAGACATGGGTTTGCTGAGTGCCGTGGGGTTCCTCCCAATTACACCACCTTGCTTGGGGTATGTTTTCCACTGTGCCTGCATGGTAGTTCACAGTTGTGCCTACCCTCATCTCTTCTGCAAGGTCTGGAGTGAAAGGCTGTATTTGGAAGCATTCAGCTCATGAAGTGATGGGAGATTCTATTGATATGACCCTGTGAAGAGTCCCCAAGAAATGGGTTGGATGTCATCAATTACAGGAAAAGAGAAAAATTAAACCAGTGAAACACGGCATCTCTATCTATAAGTATAGCAGAGGCTGGTTTCACACTAGCCCTCCAGTGTTCATCCAGTGCAGATTTGCATCAGGTACCTCCCAGGGCAGCTGGATATCATTTATGGAATGATTCCTTCCCGCTGCTTTAGAGAATCTGATTAGCTACTGGTGGCCACATTCAAAGCATAGTGCTGGATCATAAAATAAAATTATTTGCATGTCAAAATTAAATAAGTACTTATATGAAATGAAAAAAAAAAAAATTGCATTGTGATTGCATTAGGTTCACAATGACTACATCAGACATGGGCTTTCCCTGTCACCTAAGAGCCACCATGCAGGGGCAACATCAGGAGACAGGACAGGTCAACAGTGCGAATATTCAAAAGACCAATACTGAGTGTGCTTGTATTGCCCATTAGCTGTTTTTCTCATAAAATGATTATCCAGAAGCTAATTTATTTTATAGAATACAGGAGTCAGCAAATAATAAAGAAGGATATCTGATTTCTGAGTCTGTTTGGATGAAGGGAATTTTTTTCGCATATATTTTAATTTCTGCCCACTCTAGCCATGGAGAATAGGCTGCAGTTCCTATGAGTAGATCAGAAGAGGCAGCTCTTACCTCTTCACAGTTGATCATGAGTGTTATCCTAGAGATAAGTTCCTATATTTACACGTTACGGCCAGTTTACCCAAACTTGGGGTTTAGCATAATAACAAAAATAAAAAATCTGTCACACATTAAGTTAAAGATATGTAACAATAAAGTAAGTTACAAATAATTAGCATTAAGGTAGTTACCATTTATTCTACCATTATGCACTGCAGCTTTAGTCAAAGGAAAAGTCAGTTTGCAAAATTTATACAGCCTCCTTATCATATATTATCCTCTGCACATTATATTGCGTTTCAGTGATTTATTGCTCTGTCTCCGTAATTTACATTATAAAATTCTTATAATGGCAACCAAAACTCTTCATATATCAGAGTGCCAGAAAAAAAAAATAATAGAAGCAATAATCTTAAATGGCAATATTTGCTTTCATAACATCTAGAATTTCCATAAACTTCCACCTCTCCTCACAACAGTAACATCAAATGTGTTTTTCTTTTTAAATTAAATTTCAGTTTAATGTAAATATAATCTGTCACTTCCTTTCTGGATAAAAGATGTGCCCTCACAGATAACTACCAGCTGACTTCTTCCTACAGTATGTACGGCTTAAACAACACTTCCAAACTGTTGCCAAATCCCATAGTACGATACATGTCAAAACTAACCATGTGCTTCCAAGGAAGGACTCGGTTTCACTTCCCACTTCACCATCACTGAGCTACTTTGTAAGGTTGCACCTGTAAGTCTTTACAAAAGAATTTTAAATCGATTGAACTAGGAGTTCACCCAAGTTAACTAAGGTTTGCAATCCCAAGTCCCTTACTTTAGCAAACGAATTACCCTGAAAGATATGTTCCTACTTAAACTACAGCGTGAATCCAAGAAAGATGCTGAATGTCCTCAAAGTCTGTCTTTTAACAGCAGAATTAACTCTTACGCGTTTCAAATTTTCAAAATAAAATTTTAGAAGAAATCCATTCTAATTCTAGTCAATTAACTAATAGATTTACCCATGAGTTGTAACCTTCAAAATGAGTCTTAAAAGTTTTGACAAAGTACATCAGGATGTACATTTTCAATATTCTGTTTCAGCTCTCTACCTTTTTTAGGTGCCTTTAAAAAAAAATGAGCTCAAGGAAGTTCCTAGTGTCCTCTTTCTGAAAATCAGAACCTGAAATCTGAAAATCAGATAAAGTTATCTCGCACAGGACCCCAACACCTCTGAGCACGCAGACACATGCACAGTCACTTACACAGGTAACAGCTGGACACCCCAGAGCAGAACTGGCTGCACCATTCCTAAATAATACATTATCCTTTGATTTATCTGAAAGTTATAACTAGCAAAAAATTTGTTTCTACTCCCCACGTGAAAGGTCTCTAATATATTGCTTGCGTCAGAGAATGAGAATGATACCCTGATAGATCAGCAGCAAAACGAACGTAGCCACTTAGCATGATTTCCCAGTCAAACTCAAGTATTCAATAAACATCCCTTCAGAGACACCAAGTGTTACCTACTAATGCTTTTGGATATATGTCTCCTTTCATTCCCCATACTCTGATTAAAAAGTGAGCTACATTTTATAGTAAGTCTGCTGTGAGTGGCTGGGGGATAAAGGATTCTCCTAACAGGCAGAGTCGAAACACAAAGCTGTTAATAAAACTTGGCCTATAAAAGTATTATCGTGCTAGGTATTACATCTTGTTTGTTTATCAACACCTCATGTGAAAATCTTTGTCAAGGGATTTCCAGACACTTTATGCATCTTTTTTGCAGCAGTTCTTCAATGAATAAGGAGATTTTTATTCCATCATCTGAAGAAATACTTAGCAGCACTAAACAGTAATTTTCAATATTATGTCTGTCTGGTCATTGCCCTGGGCATATATTTTACGAACTGGCTATGTCTGGGTGTCTGGCTGCCCTTGACCTCTAAGACAAGTCATTAATCACCCAGGAAATCTCTAGTTCACCTTAAGCCTTGGATTCAGAACTTGAGCTTTCCCTAAGCACCAGTGCCCGAAGCCTGGCAATACCACAGCGCTTAATCGGGATGACACAGGTTGTCCAAACTCGCATTCTCTGCAAGAACATCTCCTCAGCGCGCTCTTCTATTTGACCCTTAACACAGGAAATCAAATTAACAAATCCAAACTATTCTTCGATATTTAGCTATTGCCCTTCCTACCTTCTAAATGGCCCAAACTTCACTTCAAATTCACTTTCAGAGGTTTCTTAGAGCAATGTTGGTTCTCTTCAGTGTTCATACTTCAGCTTTATAACTTCTGACAGCTATTTTTCTTTCGCTAAACCTAAAACTAAACCTAAAAATGTCAAGCGCGTGCAATTCCAAAGCTCTGTTTGCATGGATAGTCTGTGACGATGAACAGTTGGTCATTCATTCACACTACACATACCTTAATGTGGTCAGTGATCTCTGAGAAGACAAAATATGGAAGTGTGTTAAGTGTATAAAAAAACCTAATGAATGTAACAAGAACAGGGGGAAAGGATTGATATCCTATAAATTAAAAGTCATTAGACCTAAGTCTTTAAAGAGACTAAATAAATAAATAGGGTGTCATTGCTGTGGAGAGATTTTTCTATTTTGTAAGGGAAGCGATGCTGACTGGCTGGGTGCAACGAAAACAAAAAACTGCCATTTGGAAAGGCCAAGCAGACCACAACCTTCCCCACTGTCCCCAATCTCAAGCTATGAAGGACACATAGGTAGAGCTCTATAGATTTCACTAACATGAGGCCACCAAAATTGTTTTAAGGATTTAGCCTTTCCATTGATTCCTTATAGATCAAACCATTCATTCCCCAACTCAAGCATGTAATCCTTATAGGAGTTACAATATTTTCATTGTAAATCTGCACTGAATCTGCACTGACATAGAGCATAAATCAGACTTGGAGCGGAATAAAGATTTAATAGGAAACTGCTCACCAGCTTATACAATATATTATTATTTTGGCAAAGTAAACATCTAAAGGCTTACAGCTTCATTCTGAGATTTTGTTTTTCCGCTTTTAGGAGTCCTGCCACAAAACATAAACAGACTGGGTTCTTTTGTGTGGGTTCCCTTGCAGCATGGCTACAACATGCTTTTCTAAATGAAAAATAGTAATAATAAAAAGCACATTTTTAGAGTTGTATCCAAAACATTCTGAGAATCTTGCTTAATCACTAATGCTTTTGAAATAAAGCCAATTATTTGACTGTGTATCATTTAAAATATACAATTATATTATCCAGTGTTGTGGTGTTAAAGCAGGAAGATCAAAACACTGGTAACTCCTAATCTCCCACCTATTTCCATATGGCAAATCAGCCGAACGGGATAGGAAACAAATGTTCCGCAGACATCAACACCCCAAAGACATAAGGCAGTAGAGGCCCCTGTCACTGAAAATGTTTAGACAGTTAAAAGATTTCATGGATAAGTTATCCTGTCAAGATGACAAGATTCTGGCATCTTTAGCACCTTCAATTCTAAAGTCCATTGCTCTGATGCCAGGGTCTGAGAATCATGTTTCTGATCTCTAAAAATGAGCAAGGAAAGGTGAAGGAAATATGTTCATTTATGAGACCATTTCATTTGGGATACAAGGGCAGGGTTGTTGGAGGGAATGCCATGTCTTGACAGCTTGTGACCATTGCAGTGGCCATCTGCCAACAAGAAGAATTGCATGTCAGAGTTTCTGTTTTTCAGCTTTTGCTACAGCGTGCCATCGACCAATATTATAGTGCAACCGCTTCAGTAACAGAAAATGTTTCATTCCCCAAATGCTGTGCTGGTATTCCCATGCCTAGAAACAGCTGTTTTTAAAGAGATCCTGCAGAAAGGGTTCTACACTGCCAAGTGTAGGTATACTTCAAGCTTTAAAAAAGCTTAAATACTTTTTTATATATAATATATATATATATATACATAATACACACACACACACAGCTTGGGAAAGAATTCTGCCCTCTGAATAGCCTTCTTCATTCTTAATCAAATCAGAGTTTTAGGAGAAAACTACATCTCTTCTTCAAAACCGTATTTGTAGGGTCAATCTGGATGAATGAGATCTCTAGAAGAGAGCAATGTAAGTGGATTCCTATCTTACCATTGCTTAATCCCAGCAATATGTGACAATTAGAAATCTCTGGACAAGCACAAATGGCTAAAAAGCAATCTAAATAAGACACAAGCAACGTTAAAAAAGCACATTCCCAAATCATGGTCACCATGACTTTCAAATCAGCGTCTGCTGAGCTGCAGGCACAAGGCTGGATTTAAGTATTTTCCCTCGCAAATGAAATAGGACTACTTTGAGTAAATACATCTAATCTTTCGTTTCTCAGCCCTACACAGGAGTAGAATAAATATAAAAAGTTTATCCATTTTCCCTCCTGAGCCATAGCTAGTCCTTGAGATACTCCGAATTCAACAACCAAGAGCTAATGTTCCAGTGTTCAGATAATCCTTAATACAATATTTATTATGAACTTCCTTAATTGTTTTGCTTATATTCCCTTGAACACATTTTCCTTTCACCATTTGTTAAGAGAAAAGAAGGTCAGTTTAGTAAAAGAGGTTCAATTAAATGTTTTATTCCTGGCCTTGGCACATTACACCTTCAATAACTGTATTTCACTTGGTCATATTTTCTCTGGAGTCCCAGAAAACAATATAGTGAAAATGAAGAATCCATTGATTTACTATTGCAAAAGGAATGACAGCTTAAGTATTTAAGCATCACTGTAATTTGTGAGTGACCACAACACCGAGACGCAGGTAAATTAAAGGCAGTATGTTTTTAAGTACCATTATATTTCTGGGCACTGCATACTGTTATGGATTTGGGTTGTTTTAGAATACGTGTAATCAGTCTACCTGCTGTGCTGGCTCCGGCAGCAAAGCTCTGTCCTTGCTTCCAGGGACAGACCTCTTTAGTCCTAGTGCAGCAAGTTTTTTTTTTTTTAATTATGCTACAATAAAGATTTCTGTTGGGAACTCGGTTTAAACCAAGCTACCTCCGCTCAATGAGTTAATCCCAGACACACTTTTAACAGAGATTATAGTCTTCACCTGGAAAGGCTTTTAACTCCTACAATCCAGAAACACCTGTAATTAAGTGTAACCCGTCTAGCCATTAATGCCACAATTATTTCCAAATGCACCAAGCTGGCCAGCTCTGTGCACTTGCTCACATCGTGTCTTCCCAGGGCACAGCCACACTGGGAGGGTTAATAAAAAATAGCTGCTTTCATAAGAGTAGCTAGAGCATGATTAGTCTAGTGAATGCTATAAATCAAGAAGCAGTATGAAATAGGACATTAAATATATGAGAAGTTATTACAAAAAGAGAAATTGGAAATTTCCTTTCATTTTTAGCTGAAAATGAGAAATCACCCAGGTAATGAATCTCAGTGAACTGCTCAAATGCCTATCACATTGCAAGGTACTTTCTGCTAAGATAAGGTGCGTACCTGATCTGTCAGAATTATTCACCATAGCATTTTGCTTGAATGACACTAAACAAGGTTTATAAACATTTGTTCTGGAACAGTCACTGGTAACAAAATATCACGACCAAGCTACAGACTGGGGCTTTCTAAGCGCCTGTGAGAGGCAGCGCGGGCAGCCACTGAGCAGGGGGGCTGGGGCTGAGCTGGGCATTTGGGTGCAGGGATCTACCTGACTCCTGCTGCCACCCACTGCTCCATCAGCCAGGCTCCTAACGCTTAGTTCTCTCTGTAATTGAGTTTATGCTCTTGTTTCTTGCAAAAGAGGTGCTATAGAAGCCTTTGGAACTTTCAATATTGTCACTTGGTCCCCAAAATTGAAGAACACAAGATCAATCTATTCCTCAGATTTTTTGATTTGTTCAGTTTCCAAATTGTGTATTTTTCTCCCATTTCTCTGGGACAAAGAATATTGATCTTTTTCAGCAAGAAAACATGAAGTGAAAATTTCATTTTGATTGTGTGATTATTTTCATTTCATTTTGCCTTAAAATATCATTTTAGTGTGAGAACACAGTACTGCTCAATTTTTTCCTAGGTTTTCTTGTGGTTTCCTTCTAACCAGCCTTTTCCTCACTACAAGAACACTTAATTCTCCCGTCAGACTATACATGGAATGCAGAAAAAGAAATATACGTTTTGCTTTCCAACAGGGAAAAAGATGCCAGAGGGGAAGACAAATTATGATACCAATCTCGTTGCAAATGGAAACCCGCAGAAGCCGACAGGGCGCAGGGGGAGCAGTGGGGACGTTGGCGGACACCCTGTCCCCTCCCCGGGAGGCCACCACAGGGGCTGAGCCCCAGGGCTGCCCTGCTCCCTGCCTAACCAGGGCGGGCGCAAACCCCAGCCCCAAGGAAACGCTCCCTCCCTCTGGGATTCCATCTTTGTGCCCTCCTTGAAAACGTAAAGGGAAAAGCTCTGGCACTTGCTTGGTTCCAGAATTAGTTAAATGTGAAAGGTTAATTAAAGAAGATATTTAATAACCAAGGCTCTGTGTAGCAGTGTGGGCTTTTAGCATTTACTAAACAGCTAATTACGCTATAATACAGGCTTTTTATAGTGAATTATCAGTGCAGAAACAGCCCAGCGGTGATTTGCTAGTCAGTACATCTCTGAGATTTAAATGAGAAAATTACTTCTTATCTCAGCAAGAAAGTAATTGATTTCAATGCACTTAAAAATACAGTATCAGCTGCATCTTCAGAGAGTTACCACCATTTTGTCACACAATGACAAAAAAAAGAATAATTAGTTATATAACAGAATCTTGGAATTGTACACAAAATGACTCTTTTTTTTTTTTTTTTAATAAACCCTGCTGTTTTCCGTATAAATAAAAATACAAACTAAGGAGAAATGCCCAAAGTCTTAGTTCACATCGCTGTTTGGCTGTGCTTCTACCTGCAAGTCTAATGGCCTTCCTTATTTCATAAAAGTAGATTTTAATAAAAGACAGGGGGTCAGGACCCACCAGGACCCACTGTTTAGGTCTGTGCACCTCCGCAGCACCTCGCTGGGCTCTGCAGGACATCTCTGGTCTGCGCTCAGGGGCCTCCCCCAAGGCAGAGGCACCTCCGCCTCGGGTACAGACACTGCGAGAGGGGACGGGCTCCCCCTCCTGTTGCCCTCTGCCCTGGGAGGTTGCAGCCCCTGGCTGAGTGTTGCTGTTTGATGCAAGAGTCGTGCACTAAAATACAGTCACGTTCTGGGGAGCGAAGATAAGAAACCAGGGCCCCTTTCCTCTAGATCAGCGCAGGCAGCACTGATGCTGCAGAATAATGGTGCTCACAGGCTTCCTGACCTAGGGACTCTCTCAAATGCTCGAGTTTGAATTCACTTAAGATCAAGTTTTCAAAAAAGACCACGGCTAATGTTTTTTCCTTCTGAAATCAGTGGGACTGTGTTATCTCCTGTCAACCTGACGGTCTCATTAACCTGAGAAGCTCGGGCTCTGGGCGATTAGCTCCCATTGGAAACGGGTAACATTTAGAGTCCTCGGCACTTCCTTTTGAAACTGATGCTTGGGCACGGTTTAACGTTTCACCGTTCCTGAAGGTACTTCTGAGCCCATAAAGTGAGTTGCCAAAGCTGCTGTAATAGCCACATATCAGTTTACTGACTAAAAAAGCTGCATTATTCCCTTCTCTAACCTTTTCAAAAACACTATTTAAACATTTTCACAGTAATAGTAATAAAACCATCATTGACACAACCCAATTCCAAAATACAATCTGCAGCCTACAGGCTTAATCACTTACCTTCAATACAAAACTGGAAGAACAAACATTGTACTGGACCCAAGCAGTGTCAGGGCAGCTCTTTGTACTGCCATATCATTTTGAAATCTAAGTTGTAATGGCTGTGTGCCATTTTGCTATCACTTCCATTGAAATGTGAATTATAAACAAGTGACAGGTCCTCCAATCTAGATTAGTCAAATGTCACAGCTTTCAATCCAATTTATTACATACACCTCATTTTGCAATGCACTTACAGAGGAGAAGGAACACAGAGGTTTCCAAAAAGGAGCAGTCATACATTTAAAATGTAGAGCTAATTAATGTTTTCTTTGAGTTTCCCAGTGTAGCCTGTCTTCCTAGTTTTGTGGCTTAGCTTGCAAGCTAATTGCGTACAACATCCAGATCCGTACCAAGCTAAACAGACGGTCAGCCCACAATGAACCAAACAGCTAAAGAAAATCCTGTTTTAGAAAGCCTGTTTTGTTGATGATTTTGTCAGTAACTTCTCTCTCTGGATGAAAGGAAGGTTTTATTTTATAGGACTTAAAAAAAAAAAAAAAAGGTTAAAACAGCTTTTATGGTTTAGCAATCAGCTCATATATACTCTCTCAAGATCCCAACATTATACCTCAAACAAGGCAAAAACAAAACAAAATACAGCAGCTTTGGTGAATGTCTCCAAATGCTCTTCTAAAACAAAATAAAATAAATGTTTAAATTGTTTAAAATGAAAGTGCTTCATCAGCCATAACTAGTGTTGCAGAGGACAAGCAGTATTTAACAGGTGGGTGACTACCCTCCCTGCCAGGTGCTCAGGCTTGCAAGCACCAGTGCAGGCAGCATAGGCATCTCAAACAGCAGCGGTTACAGAACTGCCCCCAGCAAATCAGACAAGAATCTTAATGCCCTTCATTACCATAAGAGAAAGGGAAATGTTTGATTTCTTTAGTTTCCTTGAAATAGCCTGAATTAGCAGAACCAGCAATCACGTCCACAGACTTTGGCTGAAACAAACAGCAGCAGCCTGCGGTCATGTTTGAAACCTTTACTTTCCCAAAAGCAGCAAAATATTTACAAATGCACCGTAAGTGCCTGAGAGTTCCTAAAATCTTCTGCATGTAGCATGACATAATGCAGATACACGTGTACAGGTTGAACGTTACCCATCTAACAGCGCCGGACCCGGCCCTCTCAATCACTGCATCAGATTAAGCTCCTACCCTCTCGCCATGATTGAATATGAAAAGAATATGTTCAAAGGTATAAAAATCAAGCCTTGCACCTGCATTTAGTATATTTTATGAATCTCAAAAAAGTTCACAAACCGTCAGATAGACAGTTCCTATAGTTCTGGATGAATTTGGCAGTTAAGATATAAGTATCTATCCTTTTTCATATACAAGTAAAACTCTTCCATAAACCAAAAATAAAGAAAAAAGCTACATAGTGTGCTAAGCTATAAACTGCCTTCCTTGTGATCACTATGTCATTAGTGGAACTTAGATTATTATGGGTGATATCTGGTCCAAATCCACTCCACTCTGCCAGCTGCATTAGAAGATATTTTGCCCCTCTGTAAATTCTGCAACCCAGAGAGGCCCCAAGCGTGAGCACCCGCACGCAGGCACGTTCACACTGACCACAACTGCTCATTGCCCAGCATTGTGAACTGCGGGAGCAGCACATACTGATCAGTATCGCTTACAGCCTGTATGTTTTTATGTGAATGGACATGATGTCTGAAATAGCCACGTGGGAGCTCAACTCCTGTACAGCATGGATTTGAACATATACTCCAATATACTCTGCATTTCTTGTATGCAAGCTGGGATCAAGCAGTCAGCACAAGTCCCTACCATTCCCTGCTATCTGGAGCATTTGAGACAGCTTTTAGGTGAAAGCATTTGAAACAGGAAATTAAATAAAAACTTAAGTAGCTAATTTCAAAGCACCTTGTGAAATAAGCAGGCTAAATGGAAAGATCCAGTCAAGATACAACATCCTTGGTGCCACCGCTGCATCACCTGCTCTCAGCAGTGAAGTCAGTAGTGTTTACACAGTCTTTTTGGTAGTGAGTCAGCAGTGACTTAACTGAAGTTATGTTGGTTAAAGCAGAGTTTTTGCTGCGTACAATTAGCTGGACTAGCTTTGATCTCGACTTACACCAGCTGTGCAGAGCACCAGCTGCACATGACACACACCAAAGCGGGGCAGGAGATGCAGGTTTGAGATGCGCTTCCCGCGCCGTGAGCCCTGGCCTCGGAGCGCTGGTCAGCTCATCGGTTACACTGGTGCCTCAGGAGCACGTTAGGTTTTACTTGGAGTTAATCACATTAGCAGTAATATTAATGCATCTAGAATGGCTTGGGCTTCTTTCCAAAACTGTGCTGTTTATGTTCAAGGAAAATAAAGCAACAGACACCTAAAGTGGTTCAGGGAACAAGCATTTCACTGCTCTAAAAATTATTGACATAATTAATTGGAGGGAACTTTTATTTCAGAGCCAAGAATTAACTAGCCTCTTCTGTAGGAAATTGTCAAAATGCATCTGGGCACAGTTTGTTTTCTTCATACAGATCTTTTGTAAAATCAGTTCTCATTTTTTTTCCTGGCAGGCAGAGCTCATTAGTAAGCTCAGTAAGATGCCAACAAAATGGCCTAATTCCTGACTTGTTTTTTGTTTGTTTGTTCTGAAAGCTGCATTCTTCTCCGCAGAGTTTATAAAAGTAGCAATTGGGTCATTTGTTACACGTAAAAATGATAGTTCTTGCAGTGTGGTGGTGCTTCTGTGTTTTTGCATTTAATGAAAATGCGCTTTTAGTAATATTCCAGATTTTTTTTTTACTATTATTATTAATACAGTCTCAGACCACACACAGAGCATTCGATCCACAGGCTTCCTCCCAGCACAGAGCGAGGTATTCTAACGCTGGATTCCTTACAGCATGGGGTGCTCATCAATATTGCGTTTTAGAACTGCCAGCCATTGCAAGAACTACAGAGAAATGCATGTGTCTTGTGTCTCCCTGTTTTGTAAGATCCTAACTTTGCAACCACTAAAAAAAAAAAAAAGCATTAAAGCACCTGCCATCACTGCTAGTTCCCCCTCTCACCATGATCACTTGTTATTAACACATTAACAGGTAATATACAACATAAAAGTTCACGTGGCTAAAGAGAATGGAAAGCACCAGAGCGCTTGGTTTCTGATCCTAGGGCTGCTCCAGGACTATGAGTTTGGATGGCAGAGATAGCAGAGTCACCTCAGGACAGCCTTGCCACTCTGTGCTGTGATCCAGGAATGCCTCAAAATATTTCCAACAGTGGCTCCAAAGCTCAGTTTTGTTGGGGCTACCACTTAGAAGAGGATATTTTGCTGTATCTGAGTTTAAAAAGTAAAATTTACAAGATAGAGTCAAGCTTTCCATTGTTTGCCCATATATCCATGTCCAATTGCCTAGATATATGCAGCTGAGAAGCACTATTGACTATTACCCACCTGTGGCCACAACATCTCTTCACATGCCCAACTCCTTTCTGCTCTTGCTGTTCGGAATGGGAATCCACCTGGTTTCAGGTGCTCACACACAGGACTTAGGTGCTTCAAGAGCAGGCAGGAAAAGGCTCATCCCATTCTATAGTTCTTGTTTTCAGACCTAGGGAGCTGCTTGAAACTTCCCTTCACTGAGAAAACAGCCCATGACAGCCAATGCCCTTCAGTGGCAAGTTAGCTATGGAAACACCTGCCAGATAAGCGATGCCCGGACCAGGATACCTGGAGAACTAAAACGACCACCACAAACCCGTGGGAAGCTGCAGGAGGGGGCTCTGCCCTGGGTGCCAGTACCCTGGCTGCTTCCACCACCGCTGCAGTGGTGCAGACACATCAGGAGCCCTCCCCAAACCTCCCCTCGCTCCTCTGTGCGCACAGAAACCACAGGGAGAAGTTTAGAAAGAGGAAGACTGAAGAGAAAATGCCCTTTTGTAGGGAGAACGGCAGCCCCCCACGCACAGCACACCCCGTCCTGCCTATACGAACCACAGGGGGAGGACGTGGCCTGGCCAGGTTGGCAGATGGGCCCGCACAGCATTAGGTTCCTTGTAAAAAATGCCACATCAGTAAGATATGTTTTCCAGATAAGGATATAAAAAAGGGGGGCAAGAGTTGGGTTTGCCACATCCTTTAAAACAAAGTTGATTAATCTAAACTTAGACTAGTAAAAAAAAAATCCATTTTATGAAAGCTTTGCTTCTCCCTAAGGCGGTAGAAAATTATAACACATAAGCGAATTGTCGCTTGGCAAAGCAAAGCTGTAAGTGGCAAACGGGGATGTGAAAGCTGCATCACATACTGCAATGCAATGAAAGGCACAAGAAGAGCATATGTCTATAGGCATATATTAAAAAGAAAAGCAAAACCACAACAAATAAAAAGGAAAACGAGGGAGGATTTCACAAGAGGGGCTGTACAAGACAGACCCATTTTACTTGCACAATGTGCAAAGCTGCCACTACACAGAACTAAGGTCTCATGACTCTGGTTGCTGTCAGCCTTCGCACTCGTTCTGCTCTAATTTTATCCACATGACGGTACTACTTGATGATTTCAGATGATGATTTCAGAAAGGCACATGGAAGAAGTGAAGTGCTGCTTGTCTGAGTCTGCTGCGGTTCCTATTTCCAGGCAAGCGACTGTGGGTACGACCACACAGGACAGTGACCTGATCCGCTTTGGTGCCAGCAGCATTAGAGGCAGATCACAACTTAACAAAAATCACCACCTGGGGTGCCTGATCGCACCACCTCTAATACTGCCTTTTCTCATTCAGAAGGAGCTCATGTTTCTTCAAAGCGATACCGATTGGATGATACGTATTTTTAGTGCTTCCACTAATACCAAGAAAAAATAGGAGGAACAGAGTACAAGCAAGTTCCCAGCTAGCTGAAGAGGTAGTTCATCAGTCTAGTTGCTATTTGCATACACACATTGTGTAAATGTGAATGCCAACTTTTTTAATTTGTAGCATTTAAATTCACACAGCTGCTGCCTGGCTCTAAGGAAATTATTTGTAAAACTTTATGCAATAGCATCATTCAAAATTCTTTTTGATACTTAAAACCACATCTAGAAAACTCGTGGCCTGCTGATAGAGCACTCCAGCTGTGTATTCAGCTTTTGCTTTATTTGCAGTTCCACAGTCACTCATGTCCTGCAGCTGTATATTAATTTAGCTTGATTGCTAACTTTACATCACATCACATCATTTCTCCATAAGTCACCCAAAAACATGACATGAACCTAGGCGGTAAAACTCATGTTAGCACTACCTCTCCGAAAACATGGTGTTTCCAGTTTTGTGCAATTAAAAGTTCAAAATTCAAAGTGTGGCAACATTTCTCTTATTTACATGCTTCCACTCGCTTCATTCTATTCTAGCACTTTGCATACATAAGACAGAAAGCATTAGCCACGTGACAAAGAGCTGTCAGAACCATTTAGGAAGCATCATTTACCTGATAATTTTCTTTGATCCCTCTCAGCATGAAATGAAACTGATTTGCTCTTTCTGCTGTGAGCCACAAGTGATTATTCTAGCCCTAAACTTAAGCCAAGTGTTTTTATTTACTAACCGTATCAGTCTGAGCTGACGAGTAAAGATTTATAAACATGCCATAATTCTCCATGGGACTTATGTCAATCAAAATGCACTGTAAAAGCAGAGATGTTTTGGACAGCTGCTTGCGGGCTGATGCACAGAGTAAGCAATCTATAAGAAAAAACAGACTTTAGGTGTCAGTTTTTTGGGAAAAGACAGCAGCACTGTTACAGTCATGTGGACTAGAAAAATGCTCTGAACAATCATTATTTATCCTGAAGCTTTTTTAATTTCAATTATAATGATTTATTTGGGATGGTGAAACAATCTCTTTTGAATTTTGTTCATGTTTCTGGTCTTTACAGTTAATAATTCTGTACTCAGTGCAATAGGCTGATGGATAGCCACAAACTTCAGATTTATTCATGCAAAAATATTCAAGACTCCTGTTGCAAAAGCTGTTTAATGGCTGTCTTTGAAAATTGGGTTATAAATCACTTACTCAAAAAACCCTTCCTGATACAGGCAGCTTTTGAGATCTAGGCTGAAGCTTACAGGCCGCTTCAGTTGCAATGAGAGAGCTGGGGCTCAGACAGAGGCTGTTGAGAAGGCTGCATGGAGAAGGCTGCGCCTTCCAGGAAGACCTTAGACAGGGGTAAAAAAAAGCTGATATTATTATTTTGCAGCAGCACTCCTAAGGCTCTAAATATAATCATAGCTCTGTTATGCCAAACTGTATAGTTAAACATAGCTCTGTTATGGCAGAGTTGTTGGAGATCTTATCCTACAACGGTGAATTTGAAGTAATTTTAAGTGAGGAAACGGAAAAGTCTCTGTCTCAAAGTGATTTACTGCCCAGCATTCCTATGGATTGCTTGTGTATTTCTTCTGTTTTCCCTGACAATGAAGTTATCTTTCCATCCATTTTTTATTACAAATATAGGAGAAAGATGTTCTCGGCAGCTTTGTGACAAATTCCTCCTTTTGTTATGAAACACATTCCAACTCTTGCTAAAAAAGTGATGCCCTCGACAGCACGCAGGGGGTTAAACCCCATCAGCCGCGAGGTCCTTCTGCAGCCTCGCGCAGAGCTCAGAGCTCGGCAGCGGCTGGGCCTGACTGCGAGGGCAGCCGAGGGCTCCAGCTCTCAAGCACAGCAGCTCTGAACAGGGTCTGAATCCAGACCTGGATCCAGTCAGTCTTAAAAAGCCAAAGACACAGAACAGCTTTCAGGTATTTACTCTGAGTTTGGAAGTCCTTAATATCTCGGGCATTTGAACCTATGGCATTATTAAAGCTTATCCAAATGCCAGTAGATGAACTGCACTGCCATGCAGAGCTGATTTTAAAAGTCTTCATTGCATTTGTCTCTATGGAAAAAAAATGCTGGTTTTAATAAAAGCTAAATCCCCTTCAAAATGTGTACATTTCAGCCAAATTTTCCTTATAATATTTTACCAAAATTGAGAAAGAACACAAATGCAAAGACAGCAAACCATACAGTAGATATTTGAAAATTAAAAGTCTAATTCCTACTTCATGCAGTCTGAGAAATAGGAGAAATAAATGGAGTTTCATGGTGATTGGCAGCAACTGAAATAAGCCTGACTGCTATTGGGATCCAAAAAGCCACTTACAACTTAAACAAATCACAGCCACTTACTTGTTAAACAAACCACACCACCATATTATTTGTGGATATTACAGATATTTGTGAATATTATGAGTCCAAGCCATCGGCTCAAACAAACATGAGAAGCAGAAACTAGAAAAAGGAAGATTTTGTTGGAGAAAGATATCCTACATTGCCTACAGCTGCTTTCTACCAGTCCTGGTGCTCAGCTTATCTAAAACTACCTGAGAATAAGCTGATGATGAAAAATCTGCTCAGTAAAAAGTCATATTTCACATTCTGAAAACATAAAACATTTACCCTGTTGTGAAACCAGGATTAAAGGTTTTCTGCCACAGTAAGCTCAACCAGGTCTGTGGCTGGAGACAAGTCTGAGCAGAACAGGATGGAAGAACAGATTCCCCCTGTGACTTCCTTATCTTAGAAGTATTTTTGGAGGAAAAAAATCCTATTATATTTTTGCTTCTTTGTCTCTTAAAGAGACATGCTCCAGTAAACACAGATTTTTGTACAAAAGCTCAGCTTTTGCAATAGTTTCACTAACAATGAAAATTGATAACGATCACAGCAGTGCCAGTGTTTTAATAAGAAAAGTAAGGTCTTTCTTAGTTGCTGTTTCATAACAAAGAGAAAACCATCTAACCTATATTCATTCCAAACAGGCTGGTTGAGAGGTCATCCAAAATGCTTAATGTATAAATGAAAAGGTGCAAAAACAGAAAAGCAGAAATAAAAACATACAATAGCCATAGAAGAGCCAACAATAAAGGAAGGAGGAACAGAGAGGAGCTAGGAAAGCGGGACAGAAGAGAAAGTGAAAATATAAAAAGAAAACAATAGAAGAAAAGAAACAAAATGGACAGCAAGTAAGATGAGAGAAGAAAAAAATATATAGTTTGGAGAATATTTTTCTGACCATCCATTTTATCTTCTCAATAGGAAAAAAATGAGGATATAAAAGGGGAAAATATTTTTAACACATAATTGGCAATAACATATTTCTTAGAGGTCTTCACAGCAATCAGAGTTTTAAGTTTGCAGATTGTAGGAGCAGTAGCACTAGATATTGCAGGGCTTATGAGGAAGCCAAAGGTGGAAGCCTGAATTGCATGTCTGTGCCTAATTTCAGTTGTCTCGACTGTCTCTTGTAATTTGTGATGCTTCGTTTTTTCACAATTTGCAGTTTAAAAAGATTGCATTCTAGTTCCTATCTAACATATCAGAGTTAATTATAGCAGACCAGGATTTTCTGTGCTAGGTGCCCAATGTCAGGCTCCAAAGCCTATGTCTAGATTCAAAATAATTAGCCTCGGTTTCAGAAGTGTCTAAACTGAGCCTTAGTGCATACTTAATAAAATCACTAACATCACTGATGCCCCAGTGCTGCTGCACCCATGAAACGAATAGCACCCTCAGAAACTTCTTCTAGCAACTTAAGGGACAACAGGACAAAAAGAAAAAAAAAACACAGCTATATTTATTCTCTCTCCTTGTAAAGTCAGCACCAGGACCATTATTTTTAATCAAAAGAAATATTTATGCCTAGAGGACTCAGATTCGTTGAAGCTCAAGAGCAGTGATAGAAACAAGCCTCCATTCTCTCCTCCACTAGGATTTACATATAAAAAGCAGCTCCTTTGCGTACGTTCCTGTCCTTGGCTCTGGCTGCATACAAGGATGTGCTTAATACTTACAGTAAAGGTTGCTAAGCCAAGTAATGGTTAATAATAAATATGATTTTAAAAGGTATTTTGATGTGCTGCTAATGAGAGCAAAAACACGCTCACCACAGGAGGATGCTAGGGAGAGAGGGACAGGGCCCTCGCTGAGCATCTGCTGCAATAATAATAATACATTGTTTTGCATCACTGACTCCCGCGTTAGCTCAGCGGACCTGACACTGCGGGGCAGCCTGGGGGACGTTCGGGCACTGCGGGCTGCCCCCCGACCCCAGCGACGATGGAGGCTGCTGCTCTCCCTCCGTCACCCCGGTGTGGGGGCTGCCCTGTCCGTCACCTCCCCAGCCCCCAGCCCCACTTCCCTCCGCTCACACTAGGGCCCTACCCAGCGAGTGCCAATTCTTCCGCCCCATCACTGAAGTCTGTTTTTTTTTTCCCTCCTGTCATGTTAATAAAATGCCAATCTCACGTATTACGAACAGACATTAAGAAGAATCTTGTGTTTCCTAAGTACTCATTAAGGATGACTGTCTTGACTAAGAAAGTGATATTAGTGTTTTGCTAGCTCCTCTCTGCATTTCTTGCTTGGTGGAAAATGGGAGGCACAGGAGAGACTTTTCCACTCACAGAACTCTCTAACCTATAGCAGGTCACGGCCATCTCTGGTTTTGTTTTAAACAGAGTTGGTGTGGATCCCGATGAAGACCTGAAAGCAGAAGCTGCACACCAGGTATGTTACAGTTTCAAATATATATGCTGAAATAAAAGCTATTAAATTGTTGACAAATCACATGTGTAAAAAATAGCATTATATCTAAAAATATTTAAACAGGCAGGTTAAAACAGTGGGAGCTACAAAACATTTTGTAGGATTAGAGAAAAACATATATATGTGTATGTATATATAAACACAAACTGACATATAAGAAATATATAACTGAAAATATCACACAATTTTGGAAATGATTATAAATAAGGTCGAATAAAAATAAAGTTGAGAGGTCAAATACACAAAATAAGGAAAGCAGTACACGATAAATCCAAACATTATGATCTCCCAAATGCTGCATTTATGGAAATGAGACATTTAATTCCCCGCACATTTAATTCCCTGCATTAAATAAGTAAAATTTGAAATGTTCAAATTTTAACTTCTAGTAGGTCATTTTCCTGGAAATACAGTTAATTTTCCACATAACAACCTGAGTATCTAGTCAAATGGAAAACTAAACTAAAGGAGTTATTTAACAAGCTGCAGCTGTTCATCTGCCCCCTTCTCCTTTTTGTCACATACGTACAAAATTGCTTCAAATGCAGCACTGCCTGCAACAACAGTAGAAATCTATAAAACAGTCAATACAGAGACATAACACAGCCTTTAGCATGGTAGGTGGAACAGAAGTAGGACTAGAGAAAAATCAATGCTACCTTAGCTAAGTTGCGAAAGCAAAAGGCAAAATAATTGCCTAATGCCACCCGTGTCCCTGCTTCCAGGTAATAAGTCCCCTGCTCTTTCAGACTGCACAGCTGGAACCAATAGTAAAATAACCCAATGGTGTGATTATTGTAGGAAATAAGTTATGGCAACTCGCCTGAAAATATGTGTAAAATAACTTTAGGCAGAATTTTCACTATCACCCTCTTCAATATCTAGGAAAGATTTCCTGCCCACAATCTCACCAAGACTATGGTCTAGAACCTTAATCTTCCACTTAATCTTGCTTGCATTTCAAAACTGTACAATTTCAGAAAATATCCACTTAACAGCACTCATAAATTATTAAACATCAGAGAATGCTCAATCATTTTCAAGGTATAAAATCTACTGAAACCAAAAGGCTTCTCATTTTCTCCTTGTTATATTAAAAATGAAAAAAAATCATGAATATCAATAATGCGACCAATGTCTAACGGCATCCTGTGAATTAACACCTCACTCAGTTGACAAAACTCAGCAATACAATATGCTATGTGTAGATAAATACAACACATATCATGCCCTGTCATGTCTAAAGCAGCATTACTTATAGCAATAAACCTTACTTGGGAAGGCAGTTTTGTTTGCTCTGATTTGCTTTTTTCCCCCATGGTCTTTTTTCATTTTGCTGACTTTCTTCTATTTGACATCTCAGCCTTTTACTATCTCAGACTGCTACTGCATTCGCTCGAGATCTCTTCGTTTCAACTCAGTACCCATCATCATTATTCAATTTTCTTTAGATTATTTCTTTAAATTTCCTCTTTTCTTTCATGGTTTTCCAAATTATACGCTTCCTGTTTTTGGTGGCTCAGTTCTTGTATCTCATACAGCTCTGTCACACCAAAAGCAGATCTGCTGAAGGGACTACAAAGCAGAGCTTTTAGTCACAGTTTTCCAGTTTCATCTTTTTATCACTTTTATGCTTTTTTCCCCCCAAAGATGACACCTAGCGACTCACCCCGCTCCTACATAATCCCCTGCACGGGACAGCTCTGCTGCACACTCATGGGCGGCCTCGACTGCCCTGCACGCGATGGACACGGAGGGTTGTGGGACGCAGGGAGCGGGTGCTCTGCCAAGTGGGCAACACCAGCGTCTGCCCTCTGCAGAGGCTGCCGCAGAGAGGCAGGAGCGTGGGGTGGGACGGGCAGACTCGTGGTTGGATCCAGCACTCATTTATTCCCCTCACTTCTCAGCAGCCTGCAATGAACAAGTCCCAGTTCCCATCTTCCTTAGGACATGTTCCCCACACCATATCCCTCAATCCAAAGCAAGAGGAGAGAGGCAAACTTAATACCCTTTCCTCTCAATTAAAACTCGCAGGAACTATAAATATACAAGACACATAGGCCATATTGCTGAGTTGTCAAATTTAATTTTAAAGGCCATTCATTCAACAGCAGAGATGAAAGTGCCTGAGCAAGTCATGCAACTTAGGCCAAAGTACCTAAACTTCTGTCTCCTCTCCCAAGGAAACATGACCAGGGGAAACAATAGGTGAATTAGCACATATCATGGTCTGAACACTTGCATATTTTTCCCTAATTCTAGCCTTTTTCAACAGCTGCAGAATGCATAAGCTTCACCTAGAACCTGGGCAAATAACATACAAAAGGCCAATGTCTCCCATGGCCAATGACCTTGGCAAACCTTAAAGCATGGCTTCAGTGGGACTTGGACCAGAAATAAGGACCAAATTCACTCAAGAGTAAGATGTGTGGAACCTAGCAAATTTAGAAGAAATCAATCCTGTAGGCTCCTCTGCTTCCAGCCAGAGCACTCAGCCAGAGCAGGGCAGCCTCGAGGGCTGCCGAGGTCTGAATCCCGGTCCCCTGTGTGGCTGCAGTTACCCCCAGGACACAGGGTGTTCTGGTGAGTGCCACTCACTGTATCTGTAACCAGTCCTAGATTTCCTACCCTGTGAGTAGCAGGGCACAAGACAACAGCAGCTACATGGGCTGCATAACCCTGTTCCTTTCCTATTTCTTTACTCCCACGTAACCATTCTGCTCTGAAGGACTGGAGTTATTATTTATGAGGTCCTTGTACGTAGCCGTTTCTGGCCTTCTGATTATGCTCGTTGCTTATCCTAGCCTGGCTCAAGCAGTGATTTGGGCAGTCAGCTCACGAGAAGATTAAAACTTCAGTTGCAAGAACTGGGCTCCTTGCCTAGCAGAGTTATAGTCTATTAATTTATAATCACCACCTGGACTTCACCACGCCAAGATCGCACCCAACAAGAACACCTCACTTTCTTTTGTTTCACCTGTCTTGCTCTGAACATGTTTATCATCTAGTCAATATACATAAAGGGAGGATATAAGAGCAAACTCATTTATAACTATTCCTTTGCTGATGGACTTTCATAACTCAGGTCTGAAAAAAAAAAACATAAAATTATATAGAAATAACCAAAAGCAGTCAAGGCTGCTACACATGCCCACACATTCCTACGCATTCAAACACAAAGAGCTAACTCTGGTGAGCAGAATACAGGACAAATAATCACCAAGCTGAGCTGCAAAGTTGATTTAATAAAAAAGTCAAAAACTTGCCTGGCAGTTTATTTTTGTTTGGTTGAGGGTTTTTTTGGTTTGTTCATTTTTTTAAACTAATTTCCCCTAAACAAAGATTGTTGAAATCTTTTACTGAGTGATTTTTTTTAACACAAAAATTCTGCTAGATTAATCTCCACAGAGACCATAAATGAGTGCATTTTCTACAAGCACTTTGGAAGGATGTTGTAGATAGAGTATTAATCTCAGAGGAAAACTAAGTAGCCCTCTAAACACCCATCAACATCATCTCAGTTAAACTAATGCTCATTAAACAAAATAAGTATATATATCGCTCTCTATATTTTTGTGGGTAGCAAAGAGGAAAATATTCATCTCTCCCACCAGCTTCATCTGTCATCTGGCTGGTGAACTGGTCATTCCCAAGTACAGGCTGAGAAGTGTGTCTTCTTCCATGCTGATTTTTCTCATCTCTATCCCTGTCCAAACTTCATCCACACCCTCCTCCTAATTTCACTGTTTTCCTTTGATTTCTGTTTGGCTTAGGCCTTCTTAAAGAAGCTCACCAAAAACAGATCTGTATTTTTAAATACAGACCTGCCGTGGCTCTTACCTGCCGCCACACATTGCTTAAATGCTTTAACACTTCCCTCTGTCTACCTGTCTTGCCAACACACGGGTAGGTATCAGTGGCCGAGATGAGGTGGTTGCTGCTGTGAAGGATTAGCACCATCTACTCCCGCAGCAGCAGTTGCCAGGAACAGCCCTGAAACACTCAATTCAGCACAAGGAATCAGATCCCAAGAATAATAATTCAGCCTACTTGGTGCATTTTTAAATTCACTGGGACCAGCACTGGGCAATACCAAGATCAGTCACTATTTCAGTCTCCACTCTACACTGCCAAATAACATAAGTTCAGTGTAAAAGTTCCTACATAAAGGTTATATTTGAACTATTTGTACTAGACTTGACCCTTACAGTTTTAAGGATCAGACCATTAACATTATCTTTAATGAATATACATGCACACTGATGTACAATAAGAAATGAAATTTTGAACATATTATTAGATTAAAATATGAAAATGACCAGATGAATTACCTTGAAATTGCATAAAGAAAAACATTTCCATTAAAACATAATCTAACCTGCAGCAAAACAGCAGCAGGGCGATACTAGAGGATCCTTTAGGGACCTGGCATTCCCATTCCTAATTCCATCCTGCCATTAATTCTTCTGCTCATATTGAAGAAATGCCCAGAGCACAACCAAACTAGCTGCCTGTGCACAGAGGACTGTTACTAATGTGCTATTCCCAATTATAACTCTGAGTAGAAGGACGGCCTGTATTTCTGTACTGAGCTTCCCAGAATCAATTTGCAGAATGTAGGGCAGTGTTTTGAGCCAGCACATATTGGTTCTTAAGACTATCCAGTTTCTCAAAGTTGCTGTATTCACCATAGAAAGGAGCACAGAAAAGAAAGTTGTGTCATGATTAGACTGTCAGGACCCCTTTGGGAATGACATTTTGCTAACCATACACAAATAGCATCTGTGCTGAAAAAAGTAAACTGAAGTAATCCCACAATAGTAATTAAACTGAAATATCATTTTATTGATCTCAGAATATAGTGCTATGCAGCTGCTTAATAAAATTGGAATAATTAATTCCAATTAATTATTTCATAATTAAAAGTAAATGTTGAAGTCTTCCAATGAGCATATAGCAATGAGAAATGCACTACATGAGCCAATCTGCTCCTGAGCTGATTCGCAGAAATTAAATTCATAGACCAAAAAAACTTTTTAAATTAAAAAAAAAAAGTTCATTATCATTTGGTTTGACATCTATTCTTGATATTGGAACTTTGTTTTGAAAACACTTTCCATTTTATGCATTTGCTTATTTTGCAGAGAGTGTCCAACCTGGATAAAAATACAACCAAAGCGGAGAGTGCATGGCTGTTCCGAATTTGGTATGGGTTTGACCACAAGTATCCTTTTCTGTGATAAGACACCTTCAAAACGTTTAAGAATCCAAACATTATTGTACCTCTAAACCCAAACCTAAGCACGTTCATTTAATTACAGTCTTTGTAAGGAGAAGAAATTAGGAAGCCAAGAGGTGTTCTGCAGAAGCAGGCGAAGCAGCAGGGCCTTCGTGAGCGATGCTGGAGGGAGCGAGAATGAACAGAGACGGGAATTGTTGTCCTATTCAAATTCCATTTGAATTTCAGGATAAAATTGGCCAATTATTAATTAGCTGTGGACACTGGATGCTCCAGAGCGGCTGATGGGGATGCGTCAGGCAGGTTGGTGGCAGAGCCCTTCGCAGACCTCCTGGGAGGCCCTTGGCAGCTCCACATGCCTCAGGCCAAGGCTGCTGCCACTGGGTCACCCACAGCCTGTAAACAGCCAGAGAAGGGGGCACCCACTGTGAACACGAAGCTCCGAGGGCTCCCCTGGAGCTCACACTTCATCTTCCCCAGTCTTTTGTACCTCTATTCGTGTTCCTCCTGAGGCAGCACTGCATCTGCCTCCCAAAGCCCTGGTGGGGCACGTGCTGCCCCCCGCCTTGACCCTCACCCTGTCACGATGTCTGGGCTGAGAAACACAAATGCTCTCGTTCTGAGTTACTATCATATTACCAGCTCTTCGCAAAGGCTTCCCAGACCTAGCGCTGTTATTCCACAATGACAATCATACCCTGAGCCTTTAACAGCCCAACACGGCGCCGAGAAGACAATCCTGCTCATTTCCACGCACCCTGCCTTAGGAGCGCAACAGTCGCCTCCTCTCTCCCCAGGCACGACTACTGTTCCTTATCCTCCGCTATTGAGCCGAGATTAATGTTCAGGCTACATCTATATTTTTTTCTGATGTGAGCTGCAGCAAACTCGGATGAAATAATATTTCAGCTGATAAAATGCAACTCTTTGGGAATACAGCTTCCTAGGAGAGTTCAAGCAAAGTTATCCTTCAAAAAGACTTTTGATGGAAAAAACATCTTTTCAGTTAAAAATGAATGCATTGCCCTAATTTATCTACCAGAGCAGTTGTAAGGGCCAAAAAGCAATTAGAATTATTTTTTCCCTAGGATAATTCTTCAAGGATACTTAGAAATAGTACGTGAATGCGGTAGAAAGAGGGAAAATATGTTTAAAAATTAATGACAAGTACCAGCAATACTGGTTTTAGCTACCACCAGTCCCACTTCTTCAGAAGGAAGAGAGAAACAGCCTATGGTTGTGGTATATCTTAGAAACAGAACAATAACTCAGAAAGGAGAGAGGAACAAGGGAAAAAATGTGCTCTGAAAAAGAGAGCGAGGGCACATGCAAAAATGTGGACAGGAATGGCAAGAACAGGACAGAGGAGTCAAAAACTTAAGAGACAACAAGAATAGATCTGAAAAACAAGAGGCAGAGGCAAAAGAGAAAGAGAAAAATCAATATGAAAGCCTGACAGCAGCACATGCAAAATGAAAGGGCTATAAAATTCACAAGGAGCAAAAACTAAGGTCATCTTTGCTACTGCTTTCTCCGAGGTTATTTGCATGGTAGAGACCTTGAATCTGGGTCCCTGCTGCTTTATTCTGTTACGTCCAGCTTCCAAAGTTTTTGTACTTCAACAAAATATTTTAAGTAATTTTTAAAAGATTCTTAGAATTAACACAAATTTATTCTTAAGTATCAATCTCATTTCTAGTGAAGTGGTAATCTTTCTTTTGAAATCAGATTTTCAAAGACTAGAGCCCCACTATTCTGCTAAAATATATTTTCATTCTAAATAATATTCCTACATTTTACTAATTCTGAAAATGCATGTCCACATCCTTGGAGAGAATGATGACTCACTAGTGCTGGGACTCTCCGCTCTGAGCCTTTCTTCAGTATGACTATTGCTGAAATACATTCTTTTTCGGGAGCAAGAAATTATCCACTCTAACTCCTCCTTATGCCTTGCCCTTCAGTGCCCAAGGTTACAAAGCTGTGCTACTAAAGATAAAACAAGAAATCACCATAGAGCGCAGTATTTATACAGGATTGTGTTCTGGATTATGATAAAGTTTTCAAAGAAAAGATATCAAAAATAATCATCTCTCCGGTTCTATACTTCAAAACCACGCAAGACTGACATTTCTATAGTCCGACATTCGCTCTTAGGCATTAACACAACGCTACCCACTCTTTTGGCAATAACATCTCTTTTCCCATTCATTTCACTGAAAAAAAATAAAACCCAAGAGGGAGGAAATATCACTGAAGAAATCAAAAGATTGTGCTGGTTTTTTGCTGTCATTCTGAATGACTTCCACTTAATTCAGTATTCTCATACAGTGGTGACCACCACAGTAGAGAGAGGCTATATCAAAAAAAAAAAAAAAAAAAAAACAGAAATGAACTTTGAGAACCAACTTTTATTCTTGTACTGAAGTGAGCAGCAGGAGCCTGTTCCAAAGCCATCTGCACTCAGTAGGGTCCTTTTATTTAAATGAGTCTCTGAGTCAAGTATTGACACAGAGAACAGTATGTTACGCTCAATGCTAAGAAATGTTAATATTGGAACAATTACCTTGAAGAGATCATTTGAGTACTTAGAGGTATCCTCTTGGATTTTCATCTCAATAATTTGAACTACTAATATGCAGAATAAAATGCACAGTATTTGTAAGAGTGTAAATGCCAGTGAATCTATATCAGCTTCCTTATTTTTACACCTAATAGCACTTTAGTGTTCAAAGCTGTCATGAACTACTAAAAGCTAGTGGAGAAGAAAAGTGGGAAAAATGAATGAATAGTTAAAAAATTACTGAATAAACCAGCATTACTTAGACTATAAACTTTTTTTTGCTGCAAGAGTACCTGTACATAAGGGCACAGCTAAAACCAGTGAGCAAAGTAGTCCCATTACAGATGCCTCTGAAGAAAGTTAAATGTTACTCCGCGGTGGCAGCAATTTGCTTTTAACCTTTCTCAGTCCCAAACCTGCCTTCCCACTTACTGCACCCCGGATGAATGCATGAGGCTGCCACTGGTTTCTGCCTGCCTCGTCCCAAGTCGTGGGGTACCTGCCTAGCATTAGAAAAGATTACTTTCTCCCTGACCTAAGCCTGTGTCCCTAGCCACAACCTAGTCCAAACATTAAGGTTAAAATAGTGTAAGATTGCAAATAAACTTCCTCCATTTTTCTACCTACTTTGGACTAAACTTCTGCAATCAATTTTGGTTTTGCACAATTTTGTGCAAGGGTTTTTGTTCACCGAGGCTTTTTTTTTTTTTTTGCCCTTTTTCCTTCCCTCGCTCTTCACATAATTCTCACTTCCTCCCATGGGGTCAGTTTTGCTCTCCTGGCTGTTCCGTAGCATCATTCAGGAAGGTGACTGCACTGCCCTCCGTGCTGCTAAGGCTGCATATTGAAAGAAGTGTTTGAAATTGCTACGCTAAGATACAAAATTGCAGAAATAACTGAATCTGAAGAGGGGGAAAAAGTGAAAGCATAATAAACACCCCCTTCCTACGGAGGAGCCTGCCTGACTGCGGAACATGCACATCTAGCGGGAGCACCAGCTGCCCGTCCCTCACGCGGAAGCGCATTAGGAAACCACGGCTGCTGCAACAGGAAAACGTGCGCAAGGTTTCGAGAGCAGAACGCAAGGGAAGGAAGAGGGACAAAGGCCTCAAACGCAAGGTAAGTTTCTTTTCACTACTTCACAAGCACTGAATTGCCGTAGACGGGCTTTGGGCTGATCTGCAGCTGGGTCTGGTGTCTTTTAGCCTGGGGTGCCGTTAGCCGCAGAGCCGGGTGCTGCGGCCTCACGCTGAGGGGCCCCACTGCGCCCTTGCTGCCGCGCCAAGCCACCAAAGCCACGGGCAGGTGACACCCACCTTGTACCGAGCTGTCCCCTCGCACACACAGCGCCACAGCAGAGCAGCAACGGGAGAAGAGCTTTCTCCTCCTTGACAGATTTCTTTGGAATTTAAGGAACTAACATTCAGGTGCACTGAAGAGAAGCAGGAGTCTGACACAGAGGCAACCAGCTCTGCCTAAAGAAACATCTCAGAGCATTTCCATTTCTCCCCCAGGGGCAGCACCTGCTTGGCTGCACACCTTTCAGTGGAAAAAACCCTTGTGCGTGGCCTTTCCACTTACCTGGGCTCCGTCAGCCAAAGGAATTGCATCGCTTGTAAAGACTTCAAAAGTTTGTCCTCTGACTTCTCAGGGCACTTATCGTTTTATTTCTCCTGTGCTTTGCACATGGGTAAAATGGAAATAATGACACCCTATGAGGTGTGATAAGTACTACCCTGCGCCTGGGAGAAAATGGAAAAGTTACTAAAAGCAAAAATGCATTCTAGGATACAGTGAACTGAACCAAAGAAAAAGTCACCATCTTGTGTTCAGCTGAACTTTCCTTATGGTGCGGCTTACCACTGCTCTATCAGAGAAAGCTTTGAAAAAGAGATTGGAAGAGGCAGGAGGAATGTGTGTGCTCTGCTGTTTCTTTTATCTGATAATAAATGAAAGGTTTCCTGATTACTAATTTTCTTACTATCTTTAGCACTTCAGTAGGAACAGCAAAATAGCGCGTGGTGTCCTAGTTTTGGACCTAGACAGTTTTCAAACGGAGAAGAGACAGTCCCATCTCAGGAGACGCCAGCCTCATTAGGAAGCAGAGCAGCAGCAGCGGGAAGGGCAGCGGCAGCGCTAGCCAAGGCCGGGGCGCAGGGAGCGGAGCGCGGAGCCGGCCCGCAGCACGGCTGGGCAGCACGGCCTAGACCGGCTCGTAGTCTTGCAGACGTTATAAACAAGTCCCAGTGAAAGCCAAGAGGAAAAAACCAAACCCTAATGAGCAATCTGTAGTCAATATCAAGAATATGGAGCAGGAGCAGCTAACTACATCATAAAACTTTCTCAGACGCCGCAAATTCGGGCAGGAGAGCATCCCTAGGTGTATTTTACCCTTGGCAACAATTGCCATTACCCCAAGCTTGGTTCAAAACTCATTCAAAAACACATTTGCAAATATATGACGTAAGAAATCTCACCATTCTTTTTTGGCACAGGTAATCACTGTATCTGATTTGGTGCCATTTCCTGACCCTTTCCAAGGACACAAGATTGTTGAAACAACAATCTTGGTTTCTCTGAAACCCTACAGATTAACATAGTAAATAAACAGGGCTAATGATTCACCAGAATAAGTGACCTCACTTTGTCCTCCACCCCAGAGAGAAACCTGGATAAACAGTTATTGAACAGTTCCATGTTGAATATGCAAGTAAGAGAATTATCATTAGTAAAGTTTCCTTCTGTCAATTTTTTGAAAGCCTGTTCATTGTTCAGATATTTTTACAAGTGAAAAGAACATTATTAAAACATGAAATTAAATACTAACTGTGAATATAAGCTAATATGAAGTGTTTTACTTGCAGAGGAGATAGCACTATTTAAATACTCTTTTAAATACTCATTTAAGCAGTCATTTAAATACTGTCATCAACATAATAGCTGAGAATAGGCAAGATTTACTTTAGATATATTTATTTCATCAGACAGAGTCAGAACTTAGGACTTCATGATAAGATGGTGTGTGCCCTGTTATAGAATCAAGGGAAGATTATTGCCCAGAAAGCAGGCCTAAAATCATAGCACTTGCTCACTGTTCACACTGCATAGGACAGTAATAGCATCTTATTCCCATCAGTATAACGTCTATGAGATGATAGTGGATGACTAAAAAAAACCCTGATTGCTTTGCATTTGATGTCTGCTCCTTTTCATGCTTGCAAGAGTCATGTAAAAATTAGCAATTGTTCCTTGATATTTTTATCGCAAAAAAATCACCATCATCTCCACCTGGCTCTGTTTATTTTTGTTCAATACATGTATAAAGTCTCAGTAAACTAAGAAGGATACATAAATGATACATATTTGGTATTATAATCACAGAAAGAATGCATGTAGCCGTATAGCATGGGTATTTTTATAGACAGTCCTCCCCTCCCGAGTCCTTGGGTCCCCATTATTAGGATTTTTTGGGGATTCATTCCCTGCTTGTACACAGAGGAGCCGTGTCTAGGTCCTTGCCTTTCCGCCATCGTCCGTACCTTTTCTGTAAAGTCTGGCCTACCTGCAGACTCCTGAGCAGCCACCCAGCACGGGGGGAAGAGCTAGAGCCAGCCTGGCCTCACACTCCTGCGCTGGAAGTGTCGCTGCTGAGCGCACAGGACGAGGCTCTGGTCTCTGGAAGCCGAGGGACACGTGGCAGAGGCACAGCTGTGCGTAATGACTGCAAGTGATTTTGCTAAGATTTCTGCAGATCAAAATTCAATATTTAAAAGCAGTGTCATGTGTGATCTCTGTGATCTCCATGGCATCTTTCTTCCCTTACTGCACCATTTTAAGAGAAAGTAATTGAAACCTCTGGAAAGAGTCTATTCCGGGCTCTTTGGGGGACTCGTCAGTGATTTTTGTGGGTTTTGCATAGTGGCCAGAGCATATTCTGGGCTGCAGCTTATTCTAAGCAAATCGGTAAAGTTACCACAGTTTGTACATCCCCACCTCGCTCATTCGGCCTCACGCACTGTGCCCTGTTCTGGGGTTTGATTACAAGGACAGCATCTGAATACAGAAAATGCTTCACAGACGTCCCTCAGCCCCAATTATAAATGCACAGGTCTTTATAGCAATTATACCATTTGCTTTCACAAAAAAAAAAAAAAAATCAGTAGTAGCTAGAAACTAGACTCCTCATTCCACATAGCATTCTGAAATGTAAAAATAAAAATGTGCATAGTAGAAATAAAGCATTCTTATTTTTCCAGTAGACAACTCCAAAACTTATTTAAAAAGTCAAAAAAGGTTTTTTCTCTTAACGTCTCTGCAGTGTTTCCAAGCCTTGTCAACTGTGTAGGGTCTGGCAGACCATCAAGTAGGTCAGGAAGCTGAGAAAGAAAAAGAAAGAAAAAGAGAGGAGGAAAAAAAAAAAGAGAGAGAGAGAGAGAAAGAGGGAGAGGAGTCAAACTGGCAGCCGTGGAGCACAGGGAAATCTGCTCTTGCAGAATAGCGGCTGCCCCTGGGGTGCCCAGACCGGGAAGGTGCAGAAGGCAGCAGGGCTGCTGAGGCTGCTTCCGGGCTTGGTGCCTCTCAAGTCCGTCCCTCGGCCGCAACCCCTCTGCACTGCAACCTCAGAGATCCTTGCTCTCCTCCCTGCTTCCTGAGGGCCCTGGCTGAAAGTCTTCAGCAGCCGGGGGACACTCAAGTCCCACCAAGCACCTCAGCACGTAGCTCCTGGTGCCCAGCGAGGGAAAGAACCCAGCCCTCAGTCCGGGGAGTCCAGCTCACAAAACTGCTTCCATTTGTCTCTTAATGCTTTTTACACCTGTATTAAACGACCATTCATTCTAGCGTTCACATCTAGACAGCATTAGGATTTATGTTTTAGCACAAGAGAAATTCAGGACATATATTAACAGGACTGAACAGAGACTGACTAGATTCCTCTCTTATAGACGTATTTTATACAGAGTTGTTATATTAATAGCTAACAGCCACGTTCCAAATGTTCTTGCAAGGGAAAAAAATACTAGTAGAAAAATTACTATATTTAAAACTCTTTACATGTTAAAAAAAAAAAAAAATCTTTCCAGTTCTGCAGCTCGTTTCTGCCTGTTCTGTTGTTACAGTACCCACCAACTTGTACAAGATTTGAATGTTTTGATACACAGCCCGGTGAAGTGAATGCAATCACAGCTCACTGACCTCCACTGCTTTATAGCTCAGGCTATCTTAGTACTTGACTCCACTGATTATTATTCCATGTGCCACTTGTTTATTTTGCCTGTTTTTCCTCTTTTTCCCACTTGATTCTTGGGGCACGCTGTAGTCTGAGCGTGCCGAGCAGCAGAGGCCCAGGCTTGTGTTCTTCCAGCCATGCAAGAAATTAGTTTGTTGGCTGACAATTCTTAACAGCACCCAGGAGACCCCAGCATGATATAGCAGCACCCGGAGCCCATAGCACAGGCTTAATCAAGCAGTCCTAGAACCTTCTTTCAAGTCTCTCATTATTTCATTCACAGCATTGTACGTGCAAAAAGTGACTTTGCAGCTCAAGTGTTTTCAGATGTTCTTCTGCATGTGTTTCTTTCTCCATTGCCTCTCCAGTCACTTCGCAAACACATCTGAATGCTTCAGCTTGCCTGCAGCATATGCTGCACACCAAATGCCATGTATAAATGATACTTCTTTTATAGCCCCAGTTGCCACAACAAGATACTCATAATAACACTACGTAAGAAATTGATTCCGCTTCCTAGTAAGGATCTTTTCATAATGCTGAATTACAGTGGAATTGCTATAAAAGCCATAACACAAAGGAACTCAGTATGATTAAGGTTAGCAGGAAAACCAAAGGGTGCGATAACGATTTTCCACATACAAGGGAGTATTGTTGAAATAAACTCTTCTATGGAAAGCCAATACCTAGATGCCACACCCCAGGACTCATTTTGAGTCATTCCATTGATATCAGTGGGATTTGGACCATAGCCCTCAATACCTCCCTCCCTCAAGGCTTCATCATTTGGAAGCCTTGTCTGGATATTGGAGTACCTCTCATCTCTAGGGGATTCGAGAAAAGACACTCCTGGCTTGTTAGCTACAATAACTGTGAGTAGTTAAACAACTACTTCAGCACTTGCAAACATAGAACCACCTATAAGGCTAAGGCAACGCTGTAAACGTGTCAAAAAAAAAAAAAAAAAAAAAAAACTTTGGCTCTAATTTTAAGAATACTTTGGTAATCAGTGATTCAAAATAATGCGGTTCTTGACAGCTGAGAAACTCAAGAGCTGTTTGCTATTTTTGATATTCACCATAACACATGGATCATCACGCATTCAAATATAATGCAAATCAACTAATCTTAGAACCAGTTCTCAATTCAGCACTTCTCAAGAGGACGACAAGAGAAGGTAGAGAGGATAAATCACAGGGGTGAGAGTACTAATTTAGTATTTTCTAATTAAAAATCTACTAATATACTCAAGCTTGCATGAGGAACATCTTATGAGCTAAGTCTAACTATTCTCAGAGGATGCAGAAGCCCCAGAGAGGGGAGAGGCTGCCTTCCACCTCACACTACACCGAGAGTTTCAAGTGGGAGGGCCCCAAGGAACACAGCCTCTTAATTTAGTTTCCAAGAAATCAGCAGAGCACTTCTGAAAATCAGGACCATGGTCTTATTTTTCCTAGTCTCACTTTCAATGTAGACCTAGAACTCACATAATGATTTCTTTCAAGTCACCCTAGCAGGTTTTTTCGAAAGCTGTCATCATTCCTTCCAGCTGAATATATTTATGGGCTTCCCAGCAAAGGCTATTTGACAAAAACCATCATCAGGACCTTTTCTGTATGTAGTGATCTGCCTAGTTACTTATAGTAAATGTACTCCTCAGATTTATATAATTTTCTCCTCAGGTCTAAGAGGTGAAGGTGTTTCAGAAATGGTATTTTTAGAACTTGAGGTAGCTCTCTGGCATAAATTGAGCCCAGTTTGACCTAGGGATAAAGAAAATAGTCTAGGGTTCCCATCATAGACCCAGCTGCACTACTCTGCTGCATCATAACCCTAAAACCTGTGGCTCTCAGAGGACCTAGTTATACTCTCAGGAGGAGATAGGAATATGCCGCAACCTGGAGAGTTTGGTCCTCCGTGACAGAGTGGGACAGCAAAACTAATGTTCATGGGCTTTGGCCTGCCTGCCTTCAGAAACAGGAGCCCTTCCTAAAGCTCAGCAGCAGTGGAGCTGCCCGCACGGCGCACACTCGGGTGCTTTATCGTAAAAGACATGTTATTAACACAGCTGAGCACACAGCTTTTCTGGAGTCTTTTTGGTCTTCCGTGTAAACATGGGCTGGGGGGACAGTTGTGCTATGAACGGTAAAAAACTCTCTCACGTTTTTTAAAGATCTTAGGCAGCACTGATGGACTTTGAGTGTTTTGCTATATGTTCATTAGAAATTTATAGGGGCTGTTTTATTCAATCTACTAAAAGCATCCTGGTGATTTTCTGATTTCCTTCCATGTTATAGTACTTTAAAAAATTAATTTCAGAAGTAGAAGTGAAGAAAATCTGTTGAAAACCAAAACAGTTTTCTTTGCTTTTTAAAAACAGGGATGTTGGTAAGCCTAGCAAAATAGAGACATCTTGAAATTTTAAGCACTACTAAATCCTTATTGCTGGATCTTTTATTCTAACACCATTGACCAAGGATTCAGCGCTAGCTCTTTGGAAGGCTGGAAGGTCGCCCCGTTGCTTTGCAACACCGGCGACTAATTCTAGAGATTCCCTCCTCATTTTGCGTTGTAATCGATGCATCACTACAGACCTGTGGTGTGGGTTCAGGGGTGACTTGAACTTTGGCCGTTCCACAGTGCAGGTACATTGGATTCAGCAGAGTC
>JAWLRI010001075.1:928218-975767 GCA_034781795.1 Crypturellus tataupa
TACAGGGGGAATAGATTTTTCCTCACCTACTGTGCAGCCCTACGGAGCCTTCACTGGGAGAGGGCTGCTGCCTGCAGGAGCAGGAGCAGAGCCTCGGAGCACAGAAACCTGATTTACACTTTAGCTGTGAACAGCTAAAACCAGCTCAGGGAATTTAAAACAGTAATAGCAAACCCTAATATTTTCAATATGTTTAAGTAAGAAGTGATAGATCCTTCTCTAATGGGGAGCACAGAAAGAGTTGTTAGTCATCAAAAAGCACAGCATGATTTATTCAAAGGGTGGTCCTTCATTAAAGATAGAGAGTAGCTCATGTCACAACTGGTTGAGGTTTTGAAATTGTGTAGATTATTCACTGAAATTTGCATCACTACATAGCACAACCTATTCTGGGATTGTGCGTAAATAGAATATCTAATAAAGAATTACATTATAATGAAATATGCCATAATGCAAGTACTCAAAGTGTATTGCAGGCATCCACAAGTTTCAAAAGCCAAAAATACGATCATCCTTCCTGCACAAATGACTGCATATCAGGTTTATTCACATTTAATTAAAACTCAGATTTTAAAGTACACGCAGTATTCTAAGAGATAGTTAAACTGCCATTGCTGTTTTGCATCATGGCCAACTTCAGTGTGGAGCTGGAGTGAATAAAGATGTGATTGGTTTGTGAGGCTTGTTCCTGCTAGCTGAACTAGGGACAAATACTTCATGCTGTGCAGAAAGGCTATTTGTTAATGATCTGTAAAAATGCAGATAAAGCAGCTCTGGATCTGATTGTTCCACAGGTTGCTATACAACATCACCATACAGATTTCACATTTTCTTATCTGCAACACTTAGTTCAACAAAATTTTAAAATCTTAGGTAGTAAGAAGAAAAGTGACATTGAAAAAATATGCATGTGTACATGCATATGTAGTCCCTATCAAATATATAAATATTTTTCAATGCTGTCTTTCTTCCCACCTTCATTCTTAGTTTCATAATGCACAGCCTCAGCAGCAGGGTTCAGCACCCAGGGCATGTCCTTATCCCACACTATCCTCTATTTTGCTGCTAGGATATTCTCTTAGGAAATTTAAAGAGTGAATTCAAATCCTCTTGGGCCAAGGGGAACCAAAAATCCCAATCTTCAACTTCCCAGATCAGTGCCCTTAGGCACTAGACTATTATGTAAAAAAATGGCCAGTAACTCACCTGGCAGCTGAGATTTTTTGGTTGAGTTCACTACTGTCTCAGCGAGTTAGGCATGGTACACAGACACCTAACTTATCATGTCGCTCCAGGAAAGAAGGCAGAAATGAAATATCTCCCCGACCATCTCTGAACTGCAGTGATTCCGTAGCTGCCTCCTTGGCTCTTCTCTCCCCAGTCCAGGTTGCTTCAGAGATAGGTAGGTGATTAGGAACCCAATTTGGGCCTAAAAATACAGGGACTGTGGGTCATTCCTGTGGGAAATACCAGCTCTGCTCTTCTTACAGGTTTATGCATCTTTACCAATATTTCTGTGACCATAAAGGACCGTTGAAAATTGAAATTTAATTTTAGCTTCTTATTTAGCAATAGCTACATCCATATCTCTGGGTGTTTTAGTTTTAAGCTGCGTAGCTGCAGATTCAACAGGCCAACCATGTTTCTATTTGTGATAGTGGGTTGTGCTGGTTTCCCACCAAGGAGAGCTAGATCCTACTTTCTACATGTAAATACAGGGACCCTTAAGTTCTAGGGGCAGTTCCAAAGGAAGCAGTACATCTCGGACTGCCTTCTGAGCCTTTGCTACATATCCATCCTTCATAGCCAGGAGGCAGCTGTGATCTATTCTGAAACGACAGGATGAAGAGGTTTCCCTCACGTTAGCCATGTCTGACGAAAATAAGCATTTCGGACTAGACTTAGCACACTGGGGCCAGGCTGCAGAGCGTTCATCCCAGGGGACATGACATCCTGCCTCCATGTGCAAGGGATTTGAAACCTGAAGGCTCCGCTCACATTAGAGCGGTGCCAAGCCTCAACCACCACACCAGTATGTGTGGCAGCAAGACTGACAGTGAACTGTGAAATACATCTTGGGAGCTGTTGCAAATACCCATGCGTCGGATCAGGTTGGGAGCTAAGGGCAAATGCAACAAATTCCCTTTCTCAGGAATTCACTGTAGAAGATCCATCTGGGAGCAGCTCCCATAACCCTTTCTTGCAAGGTGCCCAGCAAAGCCCTCGGGGAGACTTTGTCTCCTCCCCTGGCTTTGAGAACAGGCAGGGGGAATGGGGCTGCCTGGGAGCTTGTTGCTGCAGACAGGTATTTTCTACCTAAACCTCCATAGATGAATAGAAAGAAGATACAGATTCTGCAGAGCAGCCTACTTGCTGCAAAGCCAATAACTATGACTCAGTTTATCACAAACACCACCACAACAGGAATTACAAGCTAATGCTTCATCTGATTATGGGTGGGTGAAGTTTCTTTTAATCTTGTTTCCTAATTTACTTTAATAGGTTGAATTAAAATGCTTGTTCATTTTGCATTTTGGGCCCTTCCTGATCACCACCTCCCATAAGATTTTATGCTGTCAGCACCAGTCTTTGCGAGCCCTTCTTTTGAAGGCTGGAGATGAAAGTTGAGTATCCATTTCCATTTGTTAAATGTTTTTGATCCATTAGAGTCTTCTGGTTTATTAGCTTGGGTATTATCTGGAAACAGAGCCCCTCACTCTCCCCTTTGGAGCAGCCTCCCCATGTCCACTCCAGTTAGAGCCCTAGAGGAACAAGTCCCCTCATCTGCACTATCATGCTGTCAAAATACTCACAAGAAACATTTCAGGGACATTTCAGCCGGAATTAACCAGAGCGGACTGATTTTCTGAGGTACATGTTCCGTCTCCTGACGGAGGCAAGGAGACGGGCTGCTGCAGGAGAAAAATGACTTTTCTCGCATTCTTTCCTCCTCCTTGTACTGTAGGAGCAACTCTCATTAATATGGATCCCAGCTGCTTATAGAGGTGGGAGTAAGCTCCTCAGCAATAAGTTTTGTTTTGTTTTTTATTTATTTATTTATTTTTAGAGCTATTATATGCAAACCTGACTATCAAACAATGCTCAAGACCAATCCTGAAGAGCTACCATCCATCACAGGCTCAGGAGGTTATTTGATTTTTACAGGTTTCTGCATCCTCCATCTGAACACCTGCAGTTTTGCTGCCTGCTGCCAGCACGCACACATCTCAGGGAGGTGGAGCAAAATTGGAGAGAGAAAAAACTTGAGCTACAAATTTAACAGTAAATGATAGAGAGCTCAGAAGGTCACGAGGTGCAATGATTCTGCACAGAACTGCAGCTAGTCCCCTTAGACACTGCAGTAGTTACATGTATAGAAGTTGTGTTATCTCTGCATAGGGGTGACTTTTTTTCTTTATGTTGATTGTCCTGCCTACTTTACATTCTACTGTAAAAGTAGTTACACAAATTGTTATGAGTGGCACACAGGAAAAGTATACAGATGAAATGTATGCAAAAACTGTGCACACATTCACTGCCATCCTGTATTAGTGTCAATAAAACAACAAATGACCCAATGAAAATGTAAATCCAAAATAAGTCTCCTGGAATGAATGGAATTGATATGACTCCTGACAATATAGTCCTTGCTCCAAATGCTGAATCTAGCACAGATGGAGTCAGCTACTCTGAATTAACGCTGCTGCACAGAGGGCAGTATTCCTCCTGGTGGTTCCTCCCTCCTGTTTCACTGAATTACGAAGACTGATGTTGTGGTGGCACCACGCAAGAGGAGCCCATCTGGAAGGGTGCGCGTTCAACTTACACTTCAGTATTTATCCATAAATCCCTGCATTGTAAGACCCTTCACACTCCCGCAATGCAGCAAAAACCACCAGCGCTAGGTTGGAACCTCCCTCCTGGCTCTGGCGGCATCAGCAGAGAATGTCCTTCGGCTTACGCGGCCAGAGCTGCTTCCCTGGCGTCTTCTACACAAGCCCAACCCAAGCTGAGCACCAGGAGCTGCAAACACCAGGCAAGCCCTGACAGCACCAACCCTGCCCCATCTCCCTGGGGGCAGGAGCACAACCTTTGCATGTGCCTCTTCATGAGGGACAGGCTCCCTTCAACAGCTGTAACCCAAGCAAAAAGATCCATTAGGTAAGAGGCTCTTGTGAACGGTAGCTACATTTTTAACCTAATGCAGATGCACTATTTATAAATCATGCAGACAAGCAGAGCAGAGAACAGGCAATACAAGGGGATCAGACAGATATTAAGAGAAGTGACATTTCATCAGCAAGATCATGTAAAACATATGTAGTCAATAATAATACAAGTAAAAACTTCACTCAGCCTCAGCATTCTCTTAAGAATTCTGCATTATTTAAAAATATAAAATGACAAATTCTAAGGCTAATTATTATTGATGTAGTAGAGAAAAAAGCAAGCAGCTTGCATCTAAAGCTGCACTTGCTCATGTTTATTTGCTCTGTTCACAGATATGATGGCACTTAGCAGTAATAAATGACCCAGCTTTCTCTTTCAGAAAAGCCAGGCCCTGCTACTTACAGCAGCTGGGAAGTTGGGGACATGGCGCAGCACAGGTTAACCTGCAGGTTGTGAGCAGGCATAGGGACAGGGACAAGGTGGCACACCAACTGTTCAATCGCCTCGGCGCCAAGCTACCTCGAGAGCCAAGGCACTGTAATACCCAGGGAAGAAATGGTCAGTTAGGCGCTAGCAGCTGATGCAGCCCTGCATAACACACCACCAGTGAGGGAGTTTTGAGTAGTCATTAACCATCCTTTTGCTTGGTTTTACATTCACATTTTCATCCTTCCCAGTCGGGCATTTACGAACTCTCTCTGGTGTTTAGGAGACTATTTCACATTCCCCCCAAGGAGTGTAGTGCCTGTTTCTCCTTGGCGTCATTATGTTCCTCACAGTGATAGATTCACAATTAATCACTTAATGAGTTTCTAATTATACCTATCCAAAATCCGTGCCCCTTAAAGTGGTCAAAATTTCCTTTAGTTATGAGGGACTGGTTAGTGACATTTCTGAATTCATCACAAGTCTTGATTGAATGGCCAAGTTCTTTCCAAGAAACTTATTCATAGAAATATCTGTGTTCTTCCCCAATGCTCTAATAGATGTTCAACTCTAGCCACTATATGTTACTAACAGCATTACAGTTTAGCTCAAACTTTTCAGTTTTGTTCTGCACTGTTTTATTTTTTTGATTGGTTGGGAATGTTTGAGTTAGGTCTATATTAAATTAAGGATTTTAAGAATTTAGGATCATCAACTAATCTGAATGATCTCACTAATCAAACTCATCTTTCTTTTTCCCAGACAGATGAGGGCATGTTCTGCATCACATTAAAACATTATGACTACATAGATTTCCAGGTTTCTCCCCCCGACATAGATGAGTTTAAGAGGTAAATTTCACCAAAAAAATGCAAATATTTTCCAGATTTGCTGAATTAGAAACTCCCTTACATTTCAAGCCCCTCTCTCACCATCAGCTTGCAGACAGGCTGGGGCAGCAAGCTGAGGGCTCTCAGGCTTTTCAGCCCCATGAGGGGAAGAGGGAGATTTCCATCCACACTAAAACATGCGGGTTTGGGGCCCCATTTTCAAACCAGCCCCAACAGCTCATATTTGAGCTGAGTCTTTCACCACAGGTCTCCAAGCATCTCGCAGCATCTGTTCTTTCAAAACGGCCTATGATGTAAATATTACTGTTCCCTTTTTACAGCTGAATAAACCACAGTACAAAGTTGTTAAGGAACAAATTGACCCAGACATCCCTTTATACAGAGGCAGTTACACTAAGCTGCATGCAAGTTGATTCATGCACTTTATGGGGATTGTTTTTTTTTTTTCCCCCCCTCTTCATTTCAGACAAGATTCTAGATATAATAGCACTTGCCACCAGATAGGAAAAATGTCAGTGCTGTGGTAAATAGACCAGAGAAAACATTTTAAAGAGTGGAAAGAAAACATTAACTTGATGGAGCCTGTTTGTAAAACTTGCTTTTTCTCTTAAGCACTACAGATATTTTATGAGATGGTCTTTGAACAACAAATAATACCACATTATTTTTAATTAGGAAAGAAAAGTTTTAATATCAAAATACTCCTACATCATTTTATGGTGGGAGAGGAAGACGGAAAATACTACTCAGGGAAAAAAAAAATATCATGGACATTAAACACCCTCATTTTGCTACTGCCCCTGCTCTCGGGGAGGGCCCCTCATCAGGTTTGGTGTTGTTAGAGAGAAAAGATGCAAAATTGCTTGGTGAGCATTTCTCATGCTCTCACTTTGGTGTCTGTAGGCAGGGTCACTGCTCTCGCTATGGAAAAGTAGGTTGGTTTCTGAAGAAACAAGAATGCTTTAGAATCTGCTTGTGTGCAATTCTTATGCAGTTCAAGAGATACAAAAATACAATTTCTTCCATAAGGATGAGAGTGATGAAAACGCCACAGTTATGCAAACATAACTGTCATTGCATAAGTGAGGAACTAAATGTTTCTATGTATACAAATTCATATGCTGCTCTGTCAGAATAATGCGTTTTTTGGTAATCAAAAGAAAAAAAATGGAGGAAAAATACACTGAAAGCAACTGATACAATAAGCTAAGTAAAAATTACCTTGGTTCCACCAAAACAGCAGAAATATTGCTAGTAGCATCAGTGGAGACAGGATTGCACCCTACCTCTATAACTAGATTGAAAGCTTTTCTCTTTGAATTTTGACCAACTTTGACAGTGAAATAAATTTTAAGTGACAAAAACAGGAATTTTCTGGCAGAAGGGACTCTAAATAAAGGTCAGGCACAACTGTACATAAGCTTGAGGTCATGTTTAGGACAGACTTTTGGATATGAAAATTAAGATAAGTTTCATATTTGCAACTAAAAAGTACAAATTAAGCACAACACCTTCCTTAATCTACTTGCTCAAGGAAGCCTGATGGCTGCAGTGAATTTTGTAGCGCGAAGGACCCAGTCTGGGGGGAAGTACCACTGCAGTACCACAGTTGGTAAAAATGGGACTAAAAATACCCCTTCATGCATTATTCAGATGACTAAAAATTTTAGCTATATTTTGTGTTTAACATCTGAGAGTTTTTAAATAAACTGAAGCTCTATGAGAAAGTGTGTTACCATATTTATCATGCTGTCAGAGAGGTTCCCCAGATGAACTGTAGAGAGATCCAACCCCCTGACTTAGCCTCCCTAAACTTGGAAGCATCGCACCTTGATGCTTTGACTTCCATTTATGTCTCCCCATTCCAACGTTTTGGGCCATTTCAGAATCTTTTCCTAGTTGTGGTCTCTGGGGAATGATTTCAGCAGCCCCTCTCCCCTCGGGCGCCGTGCGGTCAGTGCTGATCCTGCACGTTGTGCAGAGAGGCTGGGGAGCACCGCGCTGATAGCGCTGCCAACAGGTTGTTCGCAGGCTGGTGGGGAGAAGGATTAAACCATTTACAGGGAATATTCCATACCGCTGTTGGCTCACTGGCAAGAAGCCTTCTTACAGCTCATATCTTTCAGTATTTGTTGAAGGAGACAGGTAAAAAGCAAATTGCTCGTAGCATTTGGGGAAAAATGAGCTTTTAGCTAGAATGCTCTAAGCCCAGTGTAATTTTACAGACTTCAAAAGAGTTTCCCCCATTTGCCACTCCAGTTCAAAGCAAAACAAATGCAGTGTGTTTACCCAGCTCCCTGGAAGCAGCTAATCCAAAGGCTGTAGCAGAGAGCTCAAGATGATCAGGCACCCAAAGCTGGCAGTCTCCTACTGCGTGGATTTCTGCATCTGAGGATCAGGCTAATGCGTCCCACAGCACTGAATGGTGCTCATGCTACCCAGGTTGCTCTCCCAACTGACCACTGAGAGAACTTGTGTTCGTGGTGCTGGGCTTTTTTGCTCTGCTTTGCTCTAAGCTAAATTTGTGTCTGCTTCATACTCTGTCTATACATAGTGACTAGCCCCGACTGCCACAGGAACCTCTAAATATTTCTGTAATTAAAATACTTAAGCATCAAAAATACATCACTCAATCTTAGTCCTTTCCTAAGGACCAATCTTAGTCCTTAAAAAAACAAAAAACCCCAAATAAATTCGGTGAAAGATGGACAAAGTTCTGCACGCTGCTTACTGTGATTCACAGTCCACCATCCAACACCATCTGAACAGCCTGTCATGCACCTGTGACCTTACAATAATCAGGAATCAGTAGTTTTAAGAACAGATTTTCTTAGAAATTTATCAGAGCATCACTCATGTACTTCAACAGGCTCCATAGGTGTTTCCTTTACTGTTCCCCAAGATCTTTGTCAGCAGAAATACACATGGAGCACCTGTAGCTTGTGATCTTAAGGCTTCTTCCTCAGACTTGATTTAGTTTTTCTATCCTGAATTTATTAGTTTGCATCTGAATTCAAAGACCAATATTCCATTTTAAGAACTCAATTTATGAAGATGTAGGTAAAGTACTAGATTACTTTGGTCTTTCTAATGAGTAGAAGTATTTAAGTGGTCCTTGCCAGAGAACCAAAACATGTTTCAAACACTAAGCTACATGATAAATGCATAACACTAGATAAAAATGTTACTAGATAAAAGTATCACATCCAATGTCTGATAATAAATCCAAGCTGAGTTAAAAGCTAAAATCAATCTCAGTACCTTGTTCACGCTATAAGGAGTGTCAAAAGCACTGAAGAATTTTTACTCAACGGAGAGTCTGCTTTCAACAGAGCATTAGATCAGTAAATGTGTTTCAGGTCACAACCAAAGAGTAGGTTCACATTTAAGAAGAGAAACTTCAGTGTTTCCTGCTGTTCTCTGGGCAGATATCAAGCACTGCCATCAGTTCTTGCTTTTCTAAAAGCTGCAGTAAATAACTAATCCACCAAAACAATCTGTATTCAGCGCCAGGCAAGAAATTTAGCATGTAATAAACAGAGCCAATTCAATCATAATGTTCAGCTGACATAGAAAAAGTATAACAAAACTTCAAAATGGAATTTCAGACTTTGTAGTCACAGGCATCAGACATTATACTTATTTTAAAAGCATTTACAAGTTTAGATACAAAGAAAAATGAAAGAAGAGAAAGACAGCTGCTGATGATGCTGAATTACAATGCAGTAAATTAAATGCAGGATTTTGAACACAATTCTGAACATGAAAAATAGAAGATAAGTTATTACCTGTACATTAAGGAGTGAGTCAAGGAAGAAAAGAAAATTACCCAGAGAATAGTCTATGAAAGGAAAAAAAATGGACTAGGGAAGGAGCAGAGGGTAGGTATCTCCTTGAGATTACAGGACACTTATGACTGGTAAACACACTGGCCTGGCAGTGCCCAACAGCTGCCTTTACACAGTCTCAGCAACCAAATGCTGAATGTTAACCCAGCTCTCACAGAGGGACCCCAGCACACTCCCCCACTGCCCACACGCTGCCACAGTCAATATTTCTTTTGGCTAACAAGGATAAATGAAATTCCATACATTATTATTCCACTATGCAGGCAGATGTCCCTAAAAAGAGTTTCTAATTCTGAGAAAAAAAAAAAAACTCCTAATTTAGTTTCTTTCTTTCCTATTTCTTCTTAGCCTGTCACCCAAGGACATCAATCACTTGTTGTTTTAAGCACACGCTGCTTGACTCGCAGAGAAGCTGTGCATGAGGTACTCCTCCTATTACTGTTTTTCAGTACGTAAACAGTTTTCTCAAACAGATTGCAACATTGAGCCAAAATAAAGCGTGTGCTGTGTACCCAGGGTCTTTAGGACTCTGATCTTGTTTCATACAACAGCTATAGCATAGTTTATAGGTTAAGCTCAGCAAAGCAAAGCTGTTGAACCCAAGGACACACTTCCAGTACAGTCATTGGAAGGGACAAGGGCACAAAGAGCAGCAGATCAGAACCTGATCACCCCAAAACACCCCCAAACAAGCTAGAGGTTTGCAGGGTGTTCATGGGTGCTGGCGCAGATGGGACACCTCTTCAGGACGGGGGAACAGCCGCTCTCGGGATGGCCATCCCGCACAGAGTGGCTCTCTTCAGCAGGCACTTGTTGTACGTGACTGTGGGTCTGCCCCAAGCCAGGCTGGCCTGGGCTACACCAAACCTCCCTTGCGCTCCCTTCTCAGCGCCACACAGCTCAGCAGGCCCAGGGGCTCCTGTCTCCTTGCTATTCAGAGTCACACTGGCTCAACTCAGAGGGACAGTTTATAATGGACATATTTAAAATTGCACCAAGCCTTGTGCAGACACCTTTAGTGGACTAGAAACCCGGCAGATCTAATTTATGACCGAATTGCCTGATTTAGGTTTCAGTGGTACAGCTCTGAATGTAAATGTGCCCTGAGCTAATAAATTAAGCAGTAAAACACAGCAAAAAGTCTGAGCAGTCTAGTTGTTCCTTGGAGAGATGCCAAAAATTTAATAACACAAATAGAATAAACATACTTGGCGAAAAAAATCAATTTTTCAAAATAACACCTGTGTTTTGCACCATCTCCTGGTGCGAATACACTCATTTGCAGGCGCGCACACACACCAGCAGGCTCGGGGGGATTCAGCACGCTCTATGCCCATCAACACGCTGCGCCTTCACCAGAATCTCTGATATCAAACAGCGACCAATCTTTCAAGAAAGTGAGCAATAACTTACACCTATTACTGCAAACTTTCTTTATATGGATAGGTACATTAATGCAGCTCTTGGAATCAAAGCCTGGAACTAACCCTATGATTTTCAGTAGAAACTTTTCCTGTCTACAAGCAAAGCTACTTCATTAGTCCTTTAATGACATAGATGAGGTTTCATTACCCACATCAAGGAGGTTTTCAAATGCTTTTCCATGAGGCTGCATTTGGTCGTGCCGGCTGTAAACAAGCAGAGGATTTACTCCATTTTTAAAATATTAAGACTTTTGATGATTTAGAGCTTGTTCAAAACTAAAGAGTCAAAACAAGCACTCCACTCTGCATAACAGAGACAAGTCCTGGTTCTGCTACCCTTTACAATAGTTTATTTAGCATTATTTTCTCTAGTGGATGGATACAGAAGTTTTTATTACCATAGACTCAAAACTGCATTTTCCTTACAGTTCCATAGGGAACTATCAGCAACAGAAACTGTATTTCACTGAGCAACGTTGAAACTGCTACAAAATTTGAGATACTTTCAAAAATGCCTTTGCTCTTAATAATCATACTCTGACTATATGATTTCATGCATGTGCAAAGAGCTATTGGATTATGGGCTAAGAATTGATTGCTAGGGACGCATAACATCTGTCCTACGTTTGCAAAACAAAGATATTTTTGTGGCTGCATTGAATGTACAGAGGATAACTTGGTTCCTCTGTTCACACCACTCAGTGTGAAGAGCCAAGGAAGTCCCTGGGACTCAGATTCAGGGCATCAGATCTTCAGCAGAGCACCCTGAGCTCGCAGGTCCCCTGGAAGCACTGGACTACCCCTGGCAAAGCTTCCCATTCAACGGGAGCCTCCACAGCCCCTTCTGCCCAGAGCAGCTCCCAGCAAAAACCCCAGGGCACCAGGTCCACCAGGGACAGGGCACAGGGAGACTCTTTTCCAGGAGAGGAGCCAGACTCATCTTTGCTCGCTTGGGCCGTGGTGAATCACGCTCGGTGGGCGGCTGCGCAGCCCACGTCGTTTCCCACACACCGTCCTCCCTTTCCACTTGCAGCCTTGAGGGCAGCGCGTCTGGAGCAGCACGTAGGGGTGCTGCTGAAACACAGCTAAGTGCAGTAAGTCCTAGCGCAGCTGGAAGCCAAACCAGGAACCTACACTAAGACAGAAACGAGGAACACAAGCCTGAGCACTTACTTAAATAAGAGTAGGAAAAGAACAAGCGTTTTGTAAAGTACAATTATTTTAAGAACACACAATTACTTCCCTGTACTCAACATTTGCCACCTTTGACTTTCCTGAGTTTTTGCATGCTGAATTGAAGAGAATTCTGTGTAAAAGACATCTTTATGGGTAGCTGATTTCCCAGGTGGATTCTGACCAGACTGTGTCTGTGCTAAGGCCAAAATCTGCTCCAATACCCGCACAGCCAGTTTCACCCTTTGCCTGGCGCTCACACACACTTTGGTACCAACCTGAAGTTTTGACCATAGATTTTTGCCTTTCATTTTAAGTCTAGAACAGTTTAGAGTTGTGCCCCTGTGCTTTTAAAGCATCAAAGAAAATGTATTTATTACCTGAAGGCATTCTGTGCATTCATATATTAGTGCAAGCAAAGTTGAAAAATCTGAATGTGTGAATATATATTAAAAATAATCATTTGTAGAACTTTAAACACCTTTATACTATTAACGGTGTTTGCATAAATGAATTCCTATCAAAACTTTTGAATCTTTGTTTCTCCTGCATATACATGCAAGGACCACAACAGCTTTGCCCACGGCAGCATCAAGGTCTCCTCCCCTTGCCCAGCTGCAGTCACACAGGTGCTTGTTTTGGCTTGTGCCCTGCTCCTGTTTCCCTGATTTGAACCAAATTTTCCACAAAACATGACGCACCCTCCTCCTACCAAATACACAACACACTGCATGAAGCATCACGCAGAAAGGCTGCTCTGTCTTGGCTGGATGTAGCAAACCAGGTGAACCCTTCAGCAGGCCAGCAGTTAGACTACACACTATGTGCAAAAACAGAGATTAAAGAGAAGAAAAATACTGCTTTTACCCAGGTCTGGCATTTAGATTATAAGAAAAACAGTGATTTTCATGTCGAGAATTTTTTCCATGCTTTACAACTGTACTTGTATTTAGTTTGTTTTCCACAACTTAACTTATCTGTCTCTAAAAATCTCTGTATTCTCTTTCCTCACGTGGCTTTCATTAAACTTAGCTCACGATTTAAAGGTATCGTGCCCCAGCAAACACTGCCCTTGCTAACCGAGAGCTTTACGAGCTCACAGTAGCTGCACAGCTCCTGGTCACCGCTGCCACCAGGCTGCTCAGCAGTTCCCAAACCAGCCCAAGGACAGCGCAGCCAAGCGGCTGCAGCCTAGGATCCTTGGAGGCCGATGCTGGATCAGATAAATCCAGCACTCGAGAGAAGGTCAAAGCATTAGTGCTCAGGGAAAGCCCATTTTGGGGAAATGGCTCCTGCACTGCATAGAGGGATACCAAATAAGAGCAGAGACCACAACATGAAGGGCAATAAAAACATTGTTTCTTCGCTATTTTGGGGGAGGTTGTTTGTTTGTTCTTCCACTCGTGGGCCTTTAGGAGCCTCTGCCTCTTGGCTAGACGGTCGTTCGGTTTTGGAGGGAGTGCAGAAGACACAGCAGTTTGTGCTGTTGGAGCAGCATTGTTTTAAGGAAGTATTTTAAGAAGCTTTAAGGTTTATTGCTGAAGAGCTTTTTTAAGGAAAGCCAATGAGAGTGAGAGATGCAGCAAGGAGCAGCGTGGGCAGCTGGGAAGGTTGGCAAGGTTGAAAGGAGCCAGGCTGCTCCCACAAGCACTTTAACCCCAAGACCAAGAACAGGGTGGGATGAACCAGGAGAGGGAGGGAGCAGGAGAAGGACCCTGGGATGGGGCAAGGGGGAAGCTCCTGCTCCCCTCCCTCTTGCTCGGCAGGTGCCCAGGCACCACACGAGTTGCACTGAAAACACTCCCTGGGCTCCGAGTGAGTGTTCCAGGCAGCGCTGCGCTGCCAGGGATAAATTCCGAGCACTGAAATACAGAATACAGCAGAGGGACACTATGCAACAGGGCTGCATATACTACCTGGAAGTTGCAACCAGCCAGTCTCAATTCCTCAAGGAAATCCAAGGATAATTCTTGGAGACTCACTGAGGCTAGAGCCAGAATCTGAACATTTTGCAGCTCAGCAGGTTATGGCTAAAGACTGCAAAGGAGTTGCCTTAGCTTCCACAGCGACAGATCTAGGATGCAGACAAATAAAGCTACCTGACATGCAGCATCTCAGAAATACACTAGGTCAGGGTAGCATCATCCTGTCTCATCCTTGAACACACACAGGAACCTGATGTGTCCGTTCAGACAAGGTTACTGCAGCCATAGAAGATAATCTGCCATCACATCTTCTTTCAGAAGCAGCCTCCCGTTTGCCTCTCAAGATAAGATCACGCTGTAAAAGCTTCTCTCTCAAAACTGTGAGGCCAAAAGAGCAGACTGGTATTAAACCTATGTGTTGAATCCGTTTTGCTTCAGATGCCGCAGTCCACTTGGGGTTTGCTCACCTGGGGAGGTTCACTGGAGGACACCTCAGCGTGGTGTCCCCAGATGGCAGCAGCAGGGACGTGCCCCTCTCGGGCGCCTTATCCACATTGTCAAAGCACTTTGCTGTAAGTGACAGTGAGACGGATGCCATAGAAAAAACAACTGGAAATAGCCAGGAAGGGAATGACAGAGGTAGAAAATGCAGCAGTGGCCATTCTTAAGTCTATAAGATATCCACCTACCTAGCCAGGGCAGCCCTCCCTTATGACTACCCTACACCACCTTCCTGAGCTCATCTCCAGCTGGGATCAAGAGTGCAAGGAGGCAAGAGAGCATCTCCATCGCCTCCCGGCCAGCCCCTGAACTCCGCTGCACACCATGCTGCAAGCAGGACTGAGTCACATGTGAAGCACGGAGGTTTTTTATCCATAGATTTCAAAGTGCTTGACAAAGAGATGAGTGTCTTTACCACTAATCTCAGGGACTAAAAAAAGGCAGGACAGGGAAAGTTAAGTGAGATGTCAGGTATCACAGATGTAGTCAGCAGAAGTCTAGGAAAAATGCCCAGACCTTTTATATATTCTGCTTCATACATCTTCCCACACACTTCACTGCCTCGTGAACCAGGGTCAGAGCTTGCCTTTTCTGTGCGTCTCCTCTTGGAAACCAGGCAAGTTCATTAGTTTATCATACGTCAGTAAGATGTCACAGGTGTTCCATATGTTCCAATAGCAATAGCACAGCAATTGTATTGCTCCAATAACTGCCTCCAATAATTTAAAATAACTGCTCATTTACCTAGTTTCTAGTATCATTCTAGTCCTGTCTTTATTACCTTATTTGCATAATTGGTGAAAAACAATTTACAGTTGTTGAACATATTCTGAAGGCTGTGGGGAAATCTGATTTCTCTTCCTGCAAGACAGTATAAGAGAACATTAACTTGTTTGACGGAAGTTTGAATATTACAGATCAACCATTTCCTTTAAGCTCTTTTTAAAAGCACTTTTCTGGAATTTGTCATTTACAATTGCTAATCAATGACTCATTTTCTCTTCCCATCCCCCCCTTCCCCCCCAAGTCTTAACTATGGTTTGAAAAGTAAAAATCTTAAGCAAGACAAAAAACATAAAATGCCATTGGTAAACCTGCATTTGCGCAACCGGTAAAAAGATTTACAAAGATAGGGTAAAATAAGGCTGGTAGTATAACACTTTGACAGTCTTAATCTGAGACAGTATTGGAAATGAAAACATGTTTAGTGACAGATTCAAGTGCAGAATGTAATGATTTGTGTCTGTTTATCAGAGGTAATACCATCAGGCTAAATAAATTCAGGTGAATAGCATCAGGAGTCAGAGTGAAATATGAGGAATAAAATAGATTGCAACAACTCAGGACTTTGTAACTTTTGCCAGTTAGCTCATGCCCTGGAAGCGAGGTCTCTCAGAACTTCTAGTATGTCCAAAAAAGTGTCTGTGTACAAGCAAAGAGCATCGATTAGGAAGGTGTCTGAAAACCAGCAGGAAACCGTTGCATAAAACCTAGCTGGAAGGTACAGGGCCGTGTTAACAGAGGGCAGTGAATGATCCATACAAGTTTGTGGAGCCTTGTAAACTTCACACACTGAAGATTCATTCTTATGGAAGAGAGCAAAAACAAGGAGTTCGGAAGCATAACTGCTGCAGCAACCTCAAAGCCACACCTGAGTGTTGGATGTGATTGACTGCTCTTTCTAATTGCTCTACCAAGACATAGATAGATGCTTCTTTCTGTCTGCCACGTAAGCACATGAACACAGACACCAGGAAACACAGTATCTCCCAGACACTTGAGAACAGGCCAAAAGATTCAGCTCCAGCTTTAACTGACGGTTCCGACTGATCTGCTTCCTAATTCCTCATGACAGCCTGTGCCTCAGATCCCGCTCCTCAGTGTGTGCACCCAGGCTGCTGATAACCCTGGGGAGTGCACAGAAGCAATAGTTTAAGTATCCAAGTACTGATACCACTTTTAAAAGCAAGCTGAACGCCCGTGAGGATGAACTCTTAACAAAGGAAGTAATTACAACAAACCAGAGCTGAAATTGCAGTATGACTTTTCCCATCCTTTTCATTTTAGTGCCTACATATTACCGCAAATTTCAAACCTCGAGTATTGTTCTCCTTTTGTCCCCAAACAATACACACCACCACATATTTCAAAACGCAGAGGACTCTTTAATGACAACATAATCTTATCAAGAGAGGCAGTTTAATTTGCTGTCAGCAGACAGCATGAAAAGGATATAATCAGATCACATTTATTTGTGCCAATAGCATTTTTCAGAGGTTTTAATAGAAAGCGTGTCTTATCTTCTCAGATTAGTTTAGGATTAAGCTACCTGAGAGCCATAATTGCAAGAGTGAGATGAATAAAGTGAATTTAAAGAGAGACTAAAGTGAGAGGAGTAAAAGTTTATTTAGCTTGATAGTATTACCGCAGGTAAACAGACACAAATCATTACACTGCATGTCAATGTGTCATCTAAACATGTTTTCACCTCCAGTGCTATTTCAACATGACAAGATGTTATACTACCTGCCTTACTTTACCTCCATCCAATCTGTAAATCAGCATAACTAATATTGAAATTTGTGCACTCACATTAAGTCACTCCAATGATATAATAGGGGGATTTGGGTCTGTGTACAAAAGTCATCCTATTTTAATTTCTTTGATGTTCATTTTACCCTGTTTTTCAGGCTCTTTCAGTCTGAAACAGCCTGCACTTTTCGGACAGCAGCTCTGTCCGAAGGGCTGGTCCTCCTTGCTGTGACACCCCCTGCTTTGCACCTGCTTGTGAGATCCGCAGAGGAACTCTAGTTCAGGCAGCAACATGACTTACACCTAACAGCCCTGCCCAGGCCTGGCAGAACCACCCCTGCCTCCCTACATCCCAGGGATGCCCTTTGTAAAGGCTCAGACCAGCTAAAAAGGAAAATTATCTATCTTTTACTGCATGGTATTCCCCTCTTGTCTCTCATTTTCATACAAGGCACTGTAGCAACGCTTTACTTAGGCCCAAATATATATTTGATCTACTGGTTTGACCCTGTCTAGCAAATCAGTTATCTTATCAAATAAAGATATAGGTCTAGCTTGACGCAATCTGCTTTTGTTAAAAAACACAGTGCATTTTATACAATTTTCCATATAACTATGTCCTTGATTACCCTTTCCCCTCAAAGGGTGTTCAAAGACTTTATTTAGTATTGAGGTCAAACCTACATAGCCCTTCTTTAGCCCAAACACTTGCAATCTACTGTCTTTGTCAGCTCCTCCAGGTCAGACAATGCTCTATTTGTGTGGTTAGCTGGGCCATAACTGTGCTTTTCCCAGACAAATGTTTTTCAATAAAAAAAAATAAGCTTTCAACTGAATGAAAACACCCTTGGAACATTCTAACTTTTCATTGAAATGTCAAGCATATAAACCCAGAAATATTTTCATCCAAGAAATCAAAGAGCTACCTATTGTAAGTGTTAATTTAGTATCTCATGGGGTCTGTAGTTCGAGTCCTTTGCTGTGATCAAAAATAGCATCCCTGGATGTGTCAAGAAGTGCCACGAGAGACCCAGAATGGTTCCCAGCATCACGCTCTGGTACAGAAAACCATAACTTCGGCCTGGGCAGTGCATGGCACGTGAGCTAGAGCAGCAGAGCCGCAGGCCAGGGAGGGGGGAGAAAATTGTCAGCTACGCCAGCATGAAAAGCAAAGCCAAGGGTGTCATATCTGGAACAGGCCAACACCTGGGAGAAATGAAGGAAAACTGGCTCCTAGGAGCTTCCTTCAGGCCATTTAAGTCAAACTAGGAAAGGATAAGCGCATTTAAGTCCCTCACAATATGGACACTAACAAGTTGTCACATTATTGCCAGCTGTTAAGCATTCTGGATTAAGGGAAGCAGCTTCCTGGAGCCTGTGCCCAGCCTCTCTCCCTGCCACCTCGTGGACACTCCACAGGAGGGGCCTCTGTCCCCACAGGACTGTCCCATGCAGAAGCACCAGGGACACCCTGTCCTACCACCCCCTTCTTAGTTGCCCCTCTGTTTTCCCAGGTCCCCTTACTTGGGCAAAGCACTAGACTTACACCAATTTAATGATAGCCTCTATGTGGTTTAGAGATACTCTTCCAGTATAAGAAAGGATTGTCCACGTGTATAATCGCATTCTGGTTGGTAGAGACAGGTTTAAAGAGAAAAATCAAAATGACTTTAGATCCAAGTAAACACCTTATGCACAGCAGCATCTTCAAGATCATAAGGGAGTTAAGTGTCCTCTGCAGTTTGTTGACAAACCTGAAGTTAATGATTATAAATGAGCAGAGGCAGCCCAGCACTGCCACCCTCACCCAGGAGCTACAGGTCTGTGCTCAGAGCTAATGAAACGTGTGTCTTTGGCACAGAACGAAGGGGGGCTTAAACCGCTGCCGAGGGAAGTGCAGCCCAACTGGAGCTGTAGCAGCTCGGCACAATCGCCCGCAGTGACTGCAGGGCCGCTTCACCCTCCTCACCTCCTCGAAGAGGCCAAACACACTGTTTTTAGTAAATAAGGACCAGCTAACTGGTCCTTATCGTGATTTACCACTGTTGTCTGCTTCGCTCACACATTTTATCATTAGTCACGTTATAGCAGTGAAATTACTATCACATTTAATTGATCTTTCCAAATCCTACACCAAAACACTCACCAATTCATGGTAATTCTCCCTGGCAATTACCATGTCAGAGCTATCAACCACTCCATCCTAATCAGTGTTTCTCTGATACCATAAGGCTAATCATAATGCCATACCAAGAGTCTTACAAAACTTATTTAATGCGGGTCACTTACCAATCAAACTTGTAATTTCACCCAAGTATAAAATTAGATTTGTCTGACAAGGTCCATTTTTTCCTATAAGAGCATTCTCAGCAGCCTGGTGTTTAGGCTAAATAGATGCTATCATCGCTGTGGTACAGTTGTCTTTCCCTGAAACACATGGGGTGAAAAAAAAGAGTTCAAAATCTAGGACCAAATGCATAGCCCCAGGGTTTACATTTACAATATTTGCTATACTGAAGGAGGTTTCTAGCACCAATACCAGAAATAAGAATGTATTGCCCATAATTTGTACTATGTGTTTTTAAACAAATTAAAAATAAATGGTGATTGGTTGGGTTTTTTTTTTTACATTTTTTGAGAATTTACAATTTTAAACCTGTTTCATATTTAGTTCCCAGAATCCACAGTAAGTGCAGTGAAGACAAACACAACCTAGTTTAAAACCTTTTCTATACATTTTAGAAAAGATCTAGTGTAAGTCAGTAACAGTCTCCAGGCACAGCCAAGCATCTTTATTGGAGCCTTTTTTCTTTATTTTATCTAGCAGGACTCGTGTGATCTTTGAGCCAGCTCACTCCCTGGCACACACTGCTACCTCTGCAGGTCTTGGGCAGCACCTCGATGCCAACAGGGTTTTACCCAGCCATGTTACCCACAATCCAGCAAGCCCACAAAAATGAGACTGCTGCGGCCAAGACACCCACCCCGTCTGGGGTATTTAATGCATTTTTGAAAGTTTCCACACTTCCTACAGTCCTCCCTCACTCCTTTTTTGTTAGGATCCCATCATGGATTTGATTTTAGAACCAATCAAGGTTATTGTCTGCCAAGGAGATAGTGTGAGGGGAGAAGGACGCAAGAAGCAGTGAAGGGAAAGAAGCCAAATTAAAACAAAAATATCTTTCATAACCTTTTTTTCAAGCTTCTTTCACCTGAAGCATAACAAACTGAGACATGAGGTACGCAAGAAACGGGCTTAACCTTTCTGAAATAGATGCTTGACTAATACCTGCAACATCTCTAATAACACGTTGAAATAATCCATTACAAAGAATTACCAGAGCATTTTATGCTTTAGTCAAACACAGCAATGACAACATCACAAGGTCAGACTCCCACGTGCTGTGGCAGACCTGTCAGTTCCACCAGCAGAAGCACAAACAGAGCCCTCCAAGCACATCTTGTAGGGTTTAGAGGGGACTTTTCTCACCCCTCCAGCAGAGCTAGGACTTGGCATCCCCTGCTGTCCCTGCTTGCACAGCTGTAAAGTGCAGCAACACGCGAAACATCTTTTTGCTGAAGGCTCCATGATCTCTTCAGGCACAGAAGGCCAGTTTGAATACCTGCCGTTAAGCTATGCATCTTTTGCCCAAAGCGAGTGTCCTTTAAGATTGTTATTTACTGTATTCTGAAATACAACAAAAAAACAGGGAAAAAAGAAAGAAGTAAAAGACTTTGCTATTTTTGTACAGATAATCGTGATTAATCATACAGCTAATTGTGACAGTTTTGCCTTTACCAGAGAGTCACTGAGGCATCAGTTTGTTTCTCCATTTGCGGCAGCATGTTTACAAACACTCACGAGCAGCGTTGGAACCGCCTGCGCTGCTGCTCCCAGCCTCCCTTCACACCACTACCTCCTCCGCCAGCACCGCCACCCAGAACAGCTTCGCACAGGAATCTCTCTTCTCAGTGGGATCTTCTTTCACTTGCAAATTGCACCTTTGTAGCTGACAGAGCAGCCCCTGACGCCTCGGCAAGGCGGAGGATGGAGAGTTGTCAGAAACAGTCTATAGGTTTTTAAGGCATTTTCTCTGCTTTTGCACAACTATGTCTAGGTAATCACAAAGTACCCAAGTTCCTGAGCAAATGCCAAGAATCTTTCACTCTTGGAGCAGTTTGGTGCACTGGCTTCAGCTCAGGTCATGTCACCATAGGGCCATGGCAGGAGCTCCACTGCGCCAGGTCCAGGAGCTCTGCGGGGGTAGGACATCCTCCGCACCTGGAGGGCTCCAGCTGCTCTTGCCCCACTGCGTCCCACAGCCCCCTGGCACCCAGCTCTCCTCTCCCAGCAGAGAGGCCGCAATTGCCACCCTGACACTGCTGTCCACAGGGAGGGATTGCAGATCCCAACAGTTGCTGCAGAACTGGCCCTAATGCCAAGTCAGCAGCATCCTCATACATTCGCTTTGTTTGCAGAGGGGCCAGGATATATAGACTATATATATAAATAATTCTGGAGTGAAATTGCCTTTTATGACTTCCATGGTCATTAAGATAGTTCATTTTGTCAAGCTTGCTGATTTTAAAGTTTAGATTTTGTTGCTAGCTTTGGTGTCATATATTACCTACAAGCCCATAGTATTTTTACCTTTTTCCTTTAACTGCATTTCAGAAAGCATCTCCCAGCTGTGCGGATAGCTGCCTTCCATACCCTTATATCTTCCTGATAAAACAGACCTTGTGTTTAGTTGCTTATGTTTTGCCTCAGGGATCTGCTTTTAGTTAGGTCTTAGACCAAGATTCACTTCACTCAACTTTAGATGACTATTAATTAGGTAACAAAGTCTAAATGAGGTGTTTGGGCTCCTTTATAGTCAATAAAAGGAGAGAATCTCATCTCAGCTTCAATCCACTCCAATTAGCTCAGACACTGCAGGATGGAGCTCCCTCCCTCGGGACTTGCCTGTTTCTCCATATCGATATCAAAGACGGGAAGATCAGCAGTGATCCGGGTTATCCTACCACCAGGAGTCAGGGGAGACCATTTCAGTTTTGAATAGTAGACAAACCTACTCAGTTTTGATAAGAATTGCACATATGTCACCAAAATCCTTTTCCTGCACTGAACCAAAAGGACAACTCTAATGTTTTCCTGTAGCTAAGCTGGCTTTCAGAGGCATCTGCCAGTGCATGCAGAGGAGGCTGCATTCAGGCATTTGCCTTAATAATGGGTATTTCCTTTGCACTCCCCCATGCAATAGCTATTCAAAACTATCCTGTCTGGAACTTTATGTGCTTTTTATAAAGCTCTATGCACAACACCACTAACTTCCATATGGCTGATGTCACCAGTGCAATACAGCTATCTTGGAGGAAGAGAGGTTAGGTGGTTGGGATTTTGGGGGTAGATGTTCTTTTATTTATGTATTCATTTATTATTACTATGCAGTTGGTATCAAGAAGGATTTTTCCTCTTTTAATTACCTTTTGTAATCTGCATCTCCCAAAGTTTTCTCTAGCATTGATTTGTCTGGCATTGGTATCTGTTCATGTGTTCCTTCCTAGTCATATAGGACTATTACCCCATCCTTTCACATGCCCTTTCCTTTTATTACCAAAGGCAGCTGCATTACCTTCATCACTTACATAAGCAAGTCCCTATTTATGCCTCCAATATTTTTCTTTGCATGGAGGTGTTAAATTTGGGATAAAACAGACTGCAAATCACTTGAGCAGAATGTCTCAATTTTCCTCTCTGCTTCGGCAAGCTTACAACTAAAACCTCACAGTCTGCAAATATCCCAGATTTTACTCAATGCATCTTAACAAACAAGCCACTTTTCAGGCTGAAGATACTTAACCGTATCACTGCCAGCAGAGATTACATGCATCAGCTCCATCCTTCTTGCCCCGATCTGTGCTACACCTTCTGCCTCCAAGTCCAAAATAGCAAATTTCCAGCCCTACTCCACATAAAAGCCAGGCTAATTCTCTGGGTCTGACACCATGTCTGGCTCCAGACCCTAGAGGGAAAGTCAGACAGAACAGGATGAATCGAACTAGTTATTACCACTAATTTCCCCCATCCTGCCTGCTCTCAGACACAAGAGAGAGACAGAAACAATGAATTTTAAATGATTCAAATATTGTGAGACCCATTAACATGACTTTACGTGACTACAGCCCGCTTCAGTTTATCTGTTGTTGTTTAGCCTTTCAAATTACAGCGACAGTGAGGGAATCTGCTGGGGTTTTAATCCTCTCCACACGCGAGATCGGAGCCCCAGGGCACCAGAGCAGAATCCCCCAGCAACCGGCTGTTCCCCCCAGCTTCCTCCATAGCACAGATTAGATTATTCTTAGATGTTAAATCACTGTCTAGATCTCACAGGCCTCTCAAACATACCCACCTGCTCCTCTAATAGTGAACACTTAATACTAAGATACAATACATAGCAACACCTTGCCCTTTTCAGTCAGCCTGCACTGGTGACTCCCATCTTTTGAGGACACTTCCTTGGTGCAAGGGAAGGGTTATCCTCTCTTGCAAGAGTCGGGAGGGAAGACTTGTCTGTGGACCTCTTCAGTGGGCAAATTTAATCTGCTGTGCACTTAACACCCAGAGCCATCCTCGTGCCTCCCCAGCCTGGGCCATCACACATGGCTAATATCAAAATCTTTCTCTCTCCAAGGAACAAAGATCATTTGTCCTTAAGTCAACCATTTTGACTGGGCAGAAATTGTATGTCTTCCTTTGTATCCTCTATTCATGTGTTTCACCATAAGTACACTTCTAACTCAAATTTACTGATTTAAATGAAAATATTCACAAAAGGGGCCCTTCAGAATAAAAGGCTGCAAACCACAAGAAATTTTTAAAAATGCAAAAAGAAAAAGCTCTGGGAGGGCTGATATTTACCTCCAGGGACTTACGCCTACAGAATAAATAACACCTAATAATGGGAGATAAATGATAGACTTAACAAATGGGTATTTATAGCACAGCTTGCTTGCTAGCTAGGCAAAGATGGTCTCTGAAAAGTAATTTTGTAGCATAATTTTGACTGGTATCACAAAAACCCACGTTCACTGGGGACTTTAGTAGTTATTTTGGCGAAGGATGATCGCTTTGGGGGAGCAGGCAGCACAGCTTAGGCCCAGTGCTGGCTTTCACGGAGCCAAAGCAGAGCTACCCTTGGCCTTTCCAACTGCCGCCACCTCTTCTGCTCTCAGCATTTTCTCAAACGCTCTCAACCAGCCTTCTCCGAAAGCTGCAGGCAATCCTGCGAGCAGCCAGGACCTGCTTTTCTTCCTCCGATCAGGATGAAGCATCAGTTACTGAAATGTCAAAGGCTTTTTTACAGAATGGAAATCCTACATATTGCGTAGTATGGCCAGTGACAGTAGTGTTGCACAAAGATTGCCTGACCGTTCTTATTTTAGGAGTCTGCTCTGAAATATTTACGATTTTGCTAAACAGCAGCTATCTGAGGGGGAAGTTTCCATGATGGAGGTTTTAGGCAGCACAATTCAGGACAAAAAAAAAAAAAAAAAAAAATCCCATGCTTGACTCTGATGAACCCTCAAGACATTAAGTGCTCTGTGCTTAGAGTAAAGACCTCAGATGTCCCCCTGGAGATGTCTGCTGCATTTCTCTGAAAGCCCAAGCTAGACCACATGGGGAAACCAGGAAACGCACCTCTGTTCACACACTCTGAAAGAGAAGAGCTGCTAGAGGCGAGTTGAGGCCCCTCGCTCCAGAGCGTGATGCTCTTTGCTAGGAGGTTTACACTTGATTTCTTCTCATTTTTAAAACAGTCCTTGGGTAATATCTACTTTTTTCTAATCAACTGTTTGAATTATTTCTTGCTGAAGATGCTAGAAGATGCAACCAGAGCAGCTGGAGGGTGCTAGGACCTCTGTTAACCTTAAAACATTTTAGACTCACAGCTGATATAAGTTTCAAATGCCAGTACTGTGCACAGATTGGGCTTCCTCTTTCATGCTGAACTGAAACAGGATTGTCTGCAATGCTACAAAAAAACTGTGCCAAAAATCAAGTGAAAACATTAAGGTGCAAGTTATTAAAACAATGACAATAGGCTAACACAAGCTAAGCTCTTTTAGTGGGCTTGCTGGTTAACTAAGGAACAAAGCAGTAAATAGTTTATTACAGCAACAGAAGCTCCTCAAGGAGCACAAGAAAACTGCCTTCAGTTTGAACTGCATCTCAAGATGTCGCAAAGTGAGGGCGCAGAAAGCAGAGAATAAATGTGCTGGAGCAAAGCAATAGGCAGGGGCCTTGGAGGGCTCATTGCAGCCCAGAACGAAGCTTTCCCTCCGTAACCACTTCCAAACAGTCAGACACTTACAGAGCAGTTCAGCTCAGGAATGGGGTGACTAATGCTCTTCAGAGGGGATCCCCCACTGCAGCCAGCTTCAACATCTCTTCCAACATCCAGGCTTCACCCCAGCGCGTGTGCTGCTGCCCTGCACATGGAGCGTGCAGCGCTCAAGTGACAAGAATGGGTATAAAGCTCACCAGAATGTTAAAAAGCTGCTTAGAAGTAAGGCCTAGCTGAGAACTCATCAGATTAAGGAGGAAATATTAATTCATCTTGTGTTACTCCTGGGAGAGAATAAAACCAGCAGGTAGGATGGGTTCAGCCTTCGCCAGCAGCCTGCGCTTTTCACGCTGGGTCCAACAGCTCACTTCAGGCACCTCAGGTGGTTTACACTAGCAAAGCCAGTCCCGCCAAAGACTAAAAACCTAGAACCAGACTCCGAGCTCCAGTTTTACCCTTTCACTGAGGTTTTCTGACATGCTGAGAACAAAACAACTCCAAATGGTGGCTTGAGCACGGGACCTTCAATAAAGGCTCTCAATTGCTTGGCACTTCAGGAGAGCTTTCTTGAGGTTTCAAAGAAAACTAGAATGGATTAGGAAAGGCGTGCTTGGTTTGATGTTACTTTCACAGAAGCAGAAGGATCTGAGCTTTCCCAACAGTTTATCCCATGAGACTCTCACCTCAATTCCTAGACCATGGTTCCAAGCAACTTTTATTATGCAATCTTTCTTGGACTCATCTTTCATTTTCCATGCCAATTTTGCATGTGGCCTTGGTTGAAATAATCATATTATCTTTGTGACAGATGCAATTTGAAAGAAAGTCCACAAGTGCATGCATGCACACACACAGAGCTCAGACAATAAAACAGCTTCCCCAACTGAATTACATAGCACAGAGCCGATTATCTAGCCCTCTGTTCAATAACAGAGAGCATCAGGTTGCTTTACATGACTCTTCTCTCAGGAGCTCGGGTTTGTGCTAGGCATGCAAAGCAGCGATGAGCTGTAAACAATAACAGAAAGTGAGGAGCTAAAACAGCCAGGTTTAAGATCCTTTCTTACTAGCTCAGTACTTCTGCGACAGAGCCGCGAGTCTGTATTCGGTTCACATTGTTACTTCTGTTTTCCTCTCCTCCTTTAGGAGCGAGGGGGAGATGGAGAGAGGAAACGCAATCAATAAGGAAAATTCTCCCTAGCAGCAAGAATGTGTGGCAGGCCGGCTTCCCAAACAACGCCGAAAATTACTTTGTGAGTAAAAGTAGCGAGAAGGAAGTCAACTTGCAGCACTCCTGGGAGAGCTGTTATTGACAGATACAAGGATGATATAATTGCCTTTGCTGCCAGGCTTTTCTTTTATCTCAGTAAAGCCCCTTTGGATGAAAAGATCAGACAGACAGGTGTGAAAAGATAGCATAAAGCCTGTTCCTAGCTTATTTACATAATTTTATATAAAGGAGCATTGATGTATGAAGTGTAGAACAAATGCATGAATACTGAAAATAAATATCACAGAACAACTTGTGCACACTCCCAGCAATAAGCAAGCTTAATATTTGATGAAATACACCATCTATGGTGGAAGTGCAAAGGTTTTACGAGAAGCTGAATGTTTAAGAATGTTCACCACCACTTTTACAACAAGTCACTCAAAATTATGTCTTAAGTTTGTGTAATAGTTAATATCTCAAATGGGAGATATTCCTTAACGAGCTCCACAGATACCTAAAGCCCATTTTGACCCACGCTGGCCCCCCGCTCACGACGACGCTGCCCGAGTGGTGCAGCCCCGTGGCCAGGCTGCTGACCAGCCCCAGCGCCTACGGCGTAAGTACCCACCGCGCTCAGCAGCATCGGAGGGGGAATCCGAATCCTGCGGCGCTCAACACAACGCTCTGGGAAAGCCCCCTTGCTAAAGTCTGCTATTTTTAAGGCTGGGGAGGTCTGGAGAAGTGCAGCTTTGCGTCCTCAAGAGGGATGCCACATTTTAGGTGGTTCATGTGGGTTTTGAAAGTATTGGCTGACCAACTCTATTGACATGGATGATATTTGCACACAAAAAGGATCCTGAAGGCCTGAATAGCAAGTTCTTCTGAGCACTACCCCTAGAGCAGAGTATGGTGAGCAGCTATTTGTTCTAATTAACACCAAGTGGAGATCAATACAGTAAAATAGAGCAGGGCAAAAAGAGCCAATAACGAAACAAAATGGAAGCGGAATTGCCTCAGGGCTGCTCTTCAATTGATCATTATCAAAGAGCTTCCTCCAGGGTCTCCCTTCCGCTGATGTTTCTCCTTGTTTGCAACCCTCAGGACCACCTGAAGGACGAGGACACGGATTGCATCATGCGTAAGGACGAGCTGAGCGCCAGCTACGAGGGCCCGGCGCATGCGGCAGCACAGGACACGGGCTCCCCACGGCCCCCAGGCATGGAGGACGTCCACGAAGGGGACCTCGGCCTGGGCAGCTACAAGGTCCAGCTTGAACACGCTCCAGCTCAACCCCAGCTGAATTCATCAGCATGAACAGTGCAATTTAATTGCAAGACACACAAGGAAAAGACATAAAAGGCCCCCTATCATGCAAACAAGAGGCTAGAAAAATGTCCTAGGCACATAAATTGAAGAAAACAAATTTTACTAATGCAATCCTCCTTCCTCTACAGGATAAGTTTATCGCCAATATACATATATATATACACACACACACAACAGTGTTCAGTTTTCTGGGGCAATTCTTATGAAAAAAATACATTACAACTGTGTAGCCTCAAATAGAAAGACTGTATCACACCCTCAGTCACACACACAAAAAAGCCTTCAAGTGCCTGAAATCAACCAGAATGGAGAGTCGATCCACACATCAGTCACGGGAGGTAGGAGCAAGCAGGTAGCAGCTCTCCTGCTTTCCAAGCATCAAGGTAGATCAAAAAACCCACACACAAAGCAACAACAACAAAAAAAAAAAAAAAAAAAAAAAAAAAAATCACACACATAACCCCAAACAAAAACAGGCTCGGTATCAATGCTAGGAGTTAAACAACTTGAATTCAGGTCTCTTACTGCTAAATTTTCTACAGCCCAAATACTCTTTAGGAGCTGCCTCACACAGTGTTCCCAAGATCAAGTTTTTCCACATCCATAACAGAGGAAAGTGCCCTCATTCCTGCCTCTACCTAGTGGGATTTTGAAGCTGCATCTTCCACCTAACTGAAAACACACCAACCTCTGAGCCTGAAGACTAATCTCAAAGATACCTCATCTGCTGAGGGGGTCCTGCAAGGTCCAGATAAACAGAAGTAGGTGGGGAGGGAAGGGAAGAGGATGAACAAGTAGACATGTAAGCACAAGGCTTGGTAGAAGGAATGGCTGCTCCGGTAAGTGTCCCTGGTACCGCTTACACTCAGGTGGGAGAAAAGGGACACTTTGTCCAATGACTACCTTGTACGAGGAACACTTAAGACACTGCAGCATCTCAAACTCTTGGGAGGCCAATCTCCTCTATGCTGACAGGGCACGGCCTCTCCCACGCAGCCGCTCTAGGGGCACCTCACACAGGAGGGCCCCCTCACCTGGCTATGGGGCCTGCAGACTGCACCAGGGCCCCTAGCACAGGCAGAGGAATGAGACACAAACTAAGGAAATCCAGGACAGAGCCCTTTGGGCTGCGATATTAGACAGGCACGACCACTATTTAGGGAGCAATTATTGCACAAGGCACATGAGACATTACAGCTTTGCAGGGCACACAGCTTGTGTGTGCTGGGAACAGTTTTGTTCTTGTTCCGTAGGAACATTTTAAACATATGTTTTGATTTCAGCATTTATTTGTTTTAAGGAAAGTGAATTGTTTCTAATCAAAAGCTCCTATAAAATAGCTACGTCTTGAAACTGGATACTGCGAGGACAGATGTCTCTTTCATGGGACCATGTTGGTCCTTCAATCCTGCATTGGTCAGGATGGCAGTAGATACAAAATCAAGAGTAACATTTTGGCACGGAAGCATCACTTGTGTCCCCACAAACCCAGCAACTGAATAGCCATCACACAGCCAGCTGCCGTTATCCAGCCTTGCACAGGGCAGCATTTGCATGGATCAGCTGGATACTGCAATGCAGGCACAGGGCCAGGCTTCTGTTGTCAGCCCATTGCATCTTTGACCACCTCTGAAGCTCCAGCTCAGGCCTTAAGCTGCTTATCACAGAGCATGAAAACGTATCTAGCAACAAAGTTAAACCAGGAGAACTCGTAAATCAGGTCATTCTTAACACTGTGAGCAAGAAACTTGTAATCTCTAAGAACAAGAGAAGTCATCTCATCCCCACAATGGAGCATAAAGCTGAATAGGTCTTGAATTTACCATAAATGAGAGCTGAAATACAAACTTAAGTATAATCAAGTTTTCATCATTTTTTTCCAACTAATTACCTACTGGTTGGATATGATTCTAGAGCAGCTGCTTAAAGAAGGAATTTGAGCACTAGAGCTCTTTATGCTGTTATGAAATGTCAGAAGCTTAAACCAGCATTTTATTTTCCCCCAAACACTAATCAAGGAACTTCAAAGGATCTTAGTCTTCACATGGTGTTAAAAATCAGGCATGGTAACAAGTCTGGAGAAAGAGTAATGAATTTCCAACCTCCCCAGGCTTCGCCAGGCCTAGCTGTATGCAGTGGGAAAAGACACACAGGGGTGCAAGGAGGGAGGGAGACAGGATGAGCAAGTTTGTTTTATGGTTATTTTACATTATATGGTATTACTTTGCATCCTGCAGCACAGGATAGGAGATGGCAAAGACCACAGACAGCAGCAGGACAAGCAGCTGGAGACACACACCCCAGTGAGGGGAAAGCCTGGTAGCAGAATGAGAAAGAAGTTATCATAGGATTAACACAGCTCTGATCTTCTGATCTCAGTCCTCAAAAAGTACTGAGTCAATCTCTGCCTTCCTTAGGAAGCCCATAGATGATAGCGAAATCAATACTCCGCCCCAGTATCATGAAGATGCTAAACAGTTTTTCACAACAGCTACACAAACTGGGAATGACAAGTTCTTCACCACAAGTCCTGCTCTTAGGTCTGCTCCACAGTGTATCCTGCAGCACAGCATTTTTAATGGTTTGTCTATTATGCCTAATGCCCAAATGTCTCAGACTTGTGAAATGTGATAAATTGAGAGATTTGGGGCCAAAATTCTCCAGTGATCCAAAGAAAGAGGGCGTAATGAGAACTCCACAGTCCTCTCCACTTGCCTTGAAGGCTCCTGGCTGCACAGCAGCTTGTTCTTCGCGTCCTCACAGGCCAGACCGTCACACCGGGGCTGGTGAGGAGCTGCACAGTGTCCTAGCAAGATGTGGACTCGTCAGCAAGGAAAATATCATTGCTTTCAGAGAAAAACAATAATCCGAACTACAAGCAAACCTGAAGCTCCTATTAAATAACAATAAAACTCTGTGATCCATTACACTATTCAGCTTTGCCATTTCCTGATTTTAAGATATTCTTTTCACAGCTTATGGTTCGGGAGAGCCAAAACAACATTAGAACAGAAGATGTATTTGTATTCAAGTAGGAATTACTGACAACTAGTAATGCTACACGACCGTTTAAACAAAGTAATGGATGTTAAGAGAGGCCTTTAATGTTAATTTACAGTTCATAGGCTGGAGATTTAAACTACTTAATATCACACAATGTTTGACTGAACATGCAAGTCACTCATGATAAATGTGAGGCTGTTCTTCCCATCTGACTTAATCTAATAAAACACTGCTTGGAAAATGAGTTTTAAAACACACTGTCAGAGCATAGTAACTATATACAAAGGCCAAAACGTTAGAAGAGATGGAAATTTGTAATAACTGAAGTTTTACACTGAACTGCAGAGCGCTTTCTAACTAAGGCCAGAAGCGGCAAATGAAGCCTGGATATCCAGAAGAGCCCGCACACAAGTGACCCTGCTAAAAATATCAGGTTACAATGATAACTTTCCCAGAGAAGTGCAGCATCTGGCAGCCTCGTGGAAAGCGTGGGCCATTAGAAGTAAACACTAACCCTGCTCTGGAAAGAGCTCAAGCTTTTCCATAGTAGCTGCATTAGGACCAAGCCTGGGAAAGCACAAGGCCTTATGCGAAACTCAGCTGCTCAAGTAACAACACAGAAGGCACCAGAACAACTTGCATTGCTTCCAGCTAGCAGCTCATCTAAGTGCCTTGCTGGGCTGAAGATGTCCCCTCATCTCCACAACAGGATTTTCTTCCCCCTGGAAGGCTGGTCTGTGTTTTGCTATCAACCATCAAGTAATACTGAGTCTAAAGGGTCCCAATTCCCACACACAACCATAAATGCAGCAATACACATGAACACACCTCAGATGCACACTAGCTTTACACAGGTGCATTCAAAACTTCCCACCAAGTGGAGAACCCCTGGGATACAATATTAATTGTGCACTTTAGAAAGCAAAGAAAATATCCTGAATAGCACTTTAGAAATGGAAATGTGTTTCCTCTAAGACAAAGTTATTTTCCTCTGCTTCCTGCTAGTGAGATGGAAAATGGCCCTTTTCAACATCTTAGAGCAAACCACTTCAAAGCGTTTTAAATAACTTAACACAAGCAAGCTCATCCCTGGCAGCATAATCCCAACAGACACAAGTTCGGCTTGCTGAACTGTGAAAGACTTGTCAACATTTTTATTTTATAAACAGTCTCTCAGAACTCAGAAACTCTCTAGTTGATCCAAATTTCCAGAGCAAGCAATAAATTAAGCCATAGTATTGGTCCCAATACCAAATAATTTCCAGATCTGAAATCCCCTCCTTCCTTTAGCTCAGTGCCATTCTCTTTCCTAGTAGATGTTACTATTCAGGAGAATGGCACTAAGCATTTGAACATGTTTTCCTTGAATACTGTTTATATTTTATTATTTATCATCCACTTATTGTGGGTCATAATTAGATATCCAAGTGTAAGAAAGAGCTTTGTCTGCCAATGGGATGTTTGTCTATTTCTTTATTCCTCCCAGATGAAAGCAGCAGGACAGCCAGGTGCAGAGGTGGCGGGCAAACATCCCGCTCAGCAGCCTGGTGCGGCAAACGACATTTCCTCTAGCCCTCCCGTTGCTAACCCTCTCCACAGGCTCTTCCTGCCCCCAGCCCGCAGGTGCTGGCACAAACTCTATGGAATGACTCCACGCAAACACACTTCTTTCCACTGGTGTCAAAGAACAGGCACAATTTTCCCACCTAACTTCTTGTCACTGGTCACTATCATTCCCCTTCAAAAGGGACAAGAGAGTAAACAACACTTCAGGCCTCAGGACTACAAACCCAAGCAGGTCAAACTGACACCATCCTGCCACAGTCCGGGCAGGGCTCCGGATCCTGGTGCTGGCATCGGTAGGGGATGCTGGGGCATGTTCTGGTCGTTGCTCTACCTCATTCTTTGTTGCTTGGCCATCTGCCTGCATGCACAGCCCAGCACAGGCAGAGGGGCACAAACAAAATAGTGCTGCTTTATCCAATGGGAATTTCAGACTAGAAGAGCATCACTGCTTAGCCATCTAGATGCACAACAGAACAGCTTTCGCCCCAACAGGGTTCACCGGCAAGTGCGATGGCCCAGGCCAAAGCTGCAGTTTTAGAAAAAGAAACAAGAATCAAGAAGGACACGGAAGCAGTTTCCAGGCTTCTAATGTAGTTTAGGTGCTCTGCTAGGGTAATCCTAAACCACCTTCACCACCAGTCATGTAATTTTGGCTTCAAAGCCTGTAAGGAGTATTACCTACATCCATTTGTAACCAAAGGCACACATTCCAACTAAATTTCCCAAGACCAACCCCTCTGTAGTACACTACAGAGGCTTTATTCCTGGACATATACAGCTATAAGGCCTTGGAAACTTCCTTCAAATCACTCCAAGGAAAGAACTGCGAGGGTGCATCTCGTGCGCCACTCTGCATGTGCCAGGACACGCTCTGAATGTGTCTGCATAGGCAGTGCAAACGCCACCTCCTTGTTCAGGTTCCAGTGCCTTGCCTTACCCAGAAGTCTGAGGAGAGCTGGTTATTCCCTAGGTACTTAAATTATTATAGGACATGTTGTTAAGACCTGGTTAACAGGGCTTATTAAAGAAAACCAGGTTTGGGTGCCCTTAATTAAAAAGGTCACAGCTCATTTCTGATTTAATGACTCATCTTCTAGCATTTAATTAGTTGTAATCACAAGTATTTTCTAAATGACCTCAAACACTTACATTAGGTGTTTTATATAAAAATAAACCTCTGGACAGTCTGAAACAGGAGGGGGGATGCACCCACTGCCCCTTCAGGGGCATCTGGATTCTCAGAAAGTCAGCCAAGCATCCGCGAATTCGCCATGCTGATAAATGCACTAAGCAGGTGAGCCGAACTAGCACAATCAGTATGACCGGGTCACTCTGGTGTTGGGAGTCGCATTGGGGAAGCTGAGGATTCTGTCAGTATCATGCAGCCTCCATCACACCTCTCCCACTTTGGTAAGGTACCTGATGGAAAACAGGCTGGGGTACAGATAATCCTTATCATCCATACTGCTCGATCCCTTTTGGAAAAGCTTTCTAAGATTTTGCTTTGTGTTAAGCTATCCTGAGATTATTTTTCTTAGCAGTGAATCTAAGCCTAACCTCATAAAATTCATAGTCTCTAAATTAAATGATACAGTTTTCAGAAGTGATGAGCACCCCGTTGCTCATACTGGAGCCCAGCACAGCATTCAGCCACAGTGAGATTAGTGCATAGGAAGTGCCAAAATGCTCTATGCTCCCAGCAGGGCCTGGAAGTAAAGCAAAGGCCCAGCACTAAAACGCATCTTAATCCAATCAGCACAGTAAGCTCCCTACTCAAAGGGCAGACCTGCTTTCCAGCGCAGCATGACTCAGCCGCTGCCTAAGGAATAACCTGGAGACCTGAGCCGTGCTGACCCCGTCCCGAAGATAATCAATAGTAAGAATTACAACACAGAGCTGCCCACGGAGCTCCTTAGGACACGGCTGAGTCCTGGACGAGCACAAGGCTGGTGAGCGCATCCTTCACCCGGCACCTCAAGCCCTTGAGCGAGGCCACAGCGAGCAGCCTGCGCCGCATCCAGGGGGGCCGGGACTCACATGGAAGTTCCAGGTGGGCAGCCAGAATTTGTCCTTCACAGCTGCTCCAGCAAACACCTGCACTGCTGTTGGGCCTCCTACTCATCACAGCCTTAACTGACAGGGATTTTCTGAAAACCTCACCAGCAGAAACATATCCTTTTAGGCACAGCAAAGCACACCTAGAACCAGGGATTTTAGCAAGTGCTGAGCAGTGCCTGCAGCTCTTGGATTCTTTGAGGTTTTAACCACCAGGATTTACTCATGTTGGGAGCCCTGGTTGGGACTTGGTTTGTTTAGGTTAAGCTTTCACCATCTGTTCTCACAGGCCCTAAGAACATGGAGGGAATATGAGCAGCTACACACAGTGCAATTTATACTGGGACACACTGGGCACTGCACACAGAAAAACAGCTCCTGGGATCCTCGAGGCTTCTCCTCGGGCAGGAATCGAGATTGGAGCTCTGAAGCTTTGGTTTTGCTGTGGTTTCACCGCAGTGAAACCATTCTGTAGATTACACAAATTTGCTGTCAAGCAGCTCCACAGCATTAAATGAAGCCAAAACTAAGCCAAACTCAGTGGACTTATAAGATTTTCTAATTAAAGATAAACCAGCTAACTTCTCTAATACCTTACCTACCTGCACATAGTCCATACAAAAATCATTGTGTTATCCTAGAAATTAATATCCCCAATTTATTACAGAGTTAAGCTACTGCTGTGCTAAGGTGAGTCATCGTCAGGTGAAGGTGGCAGCATCTGAAGGTGGAGCTGCCCAAAAGCATAGGAGCTGTCCCCAGCACTCAGGCCAGTCACACGGGTCTGCCAACCACGGCAGTGCCCTCCTGCCGCCAGTGCTCCTGCGCTCCCCAAAGGGAAGCCCCACGGCTTGGGCAGACCCTGTGGCCCAGGGTCCATCACAGGGCCGTGCAGCCCATACTCCTCTTGCACGGGTTGCTCACCTTCCTGTGCGCTCTTGGATGAGGCAGAGCAGCTTGAAAAGGATTGATGCCAAGGTCGAGGTCAGCAAGCTCTGAAGATGTGCAGGTCTAACCATGAACCCTCTTGCCCCAGGACTCAGTCACTTCTATATATAATATTGTCATGTCTCACCAGGGCAGCCAAAGCCGGTACAAGGGTTCACAGTGCAGAATCCGAGTCCTCTGTTTTTGGCATTCATTGACAGCCCATTTTGTGCCTTACATTTTACTTCCCCTCAAGTGGTCTCTGCCTCTGCTGTCCCACCACAGTACAGACTACATCTAAGCTGCAGGGTCCAGAGCAGCTCAGGCCATTTGAAGCAGAATCAATCAAAACTACAGCTCCAACACTCTGCAGTCACAAAGCACCTTTACAGCAAAGGCGAGCAGTGTGCAGTAATGTACTGATCTCACTAACAGCTCACATCAATACTAATTGCTACTGTGTTTTGACTAGTTTCGCTCATTTATTTCCTTACTGCATTAAATATTAGTATAGTAAGTGATTTCTATTTGATAGTGCATGCTATATCTAAGTTTAAAAGTAATACTAGAGGTCAAAATAATTACTAAAATACTGATTCAGTTCCAGAAGTTTCACAGAGCAGAATTTCAGGTTTGCATTACAGTTCCAAAGGGGCAGAAGATCTCAGGTAGGAGGAACCTTCATGGATTTTCTCCCACCACCAGATGGGTCCTTAACACTCATTACTGCCCATCACACAGCCCCAGCTCTGCACTGGCAAACAGCGCCCAGCAGCCCTGGCCGGGGCTCCAACCCATGGACAGATAAGGCAGGAGCAGCATCTGCCGCCCCAGCCACCCGCTGCCATTTATCATGTGAGCCCAGCTCCTCGGAGCAGCTCACTTCCCGTCCTCTGCCCAAATAAGCTCTTCTCCTCAAGAATAATCTCTTTTCCATGACAAGGCCTCAAAACCCCCAAGGGTTTAATTTGGGAACATGACAACAAAGCCAGGAAGCTCCCACTAGTTAAAGGAAGGAGAGATGTCTATTAATAATGTTCATGGTGCAAATGCATCTGTTGAACTGGAGCTATGCCTGAAATTAAAATGGGGGGAAGAAAGTTTCCTGCATAAATTATTCAGTATGAGTTATACATCCAGCTGCATATAGCTGGCAGATTCCTGTTAAAAACAAAAATCACAAGTCATTCATACATGCTGTCCACTTGGCAGATGCATTCATTTTATCCGCTTAGACAAAAAAATGAGACATTTTCAAGTATTGCCTCCTTTTATGTCCAAAGAAGTCTATAAAATAAGAACCAATTGGAAGAATTTGGCAAGCTCCCCAGTTTTTTTTAATCCCCCAAAAAAAGTTTGGAGAAGAAAAAAGAGAAAAAATCATTTTTGAAAAGACATAAGACATGAATTCTGTCCCCAGTAAAGCCTCGTCTACTAGAATAAGAGCTGGTGTGTGTTCTGTTATGTTGACATATACGAAAACCTATATGGATAAGCAACCCTTCTTTGTGCTCCACCTGCCCTCACCCGCGCACAAGCTCTGACCACGGGGAGCAATCCCATGTCGGTGCCTGGACTCCCGACATCCCGAGCAGGACAGCACGGAAAAACACCCCAGAGTGGCCGTGTGCTGCAGAGCCACGTGCTCAGCACCTGAGGGGCGCATGGGCAGGCAGCTCTAAGCTGCTGTGTTATGCAGAGGGGTTGGAAGAGCAGTTATATAAAGTTCCTGAAACAGAGTTTATTCACAGCTGTTTCCTTGCCCACCGAACCCTCACCGAAGGGAACAGGCAGGATGTTCCTCGCTGCAGTGCTGCATCCTCGCTTGGTACTGGCCCGCGGGGAGGGAGGCAGCAGCCACCACCTTCACTGCAAGGCCCATGTCCAGACTCCCGATTCCTCCACCCCAGAGACACATAGCAAGAGCAGCTAATTACTTGAATTCATCCGCTCTTACCAAACACCTCGGCGAGGCATCACACTGAGGGGCACGCGCGGCTGCATGACAAATGGACGAGCGAGCACACCCCCAGAAGGGGGCACTGGCCTGTGCCGCAGCTCAGCGGGGCACCACGTGCAAGCAGGTGCCTGTGAACTCACAGAGGGGTTCGTGCTTGGACGAGCCCAGGGCTGCAGAGGGGGGCAGCTGCTGCCACAGCCCAGGAGCAGGTCCCACTGAGGCCATCTCTCCCTCCTCCAAGCCCCGAGTCCCAGTCACACCTCACGTGTGACCCTCCTGCTCCAGGGATTCGCACTCTTGTGTCCTGCCTCCTGCTCCAGACACAGGCCCCGAACACCCTGGCTCTGCTGACGGGTGCTGCTGCATGAGACAAGGCTGAAACTTTCCTTTCCTTAATTTCAGCCAGCTGCTCCCTGCATGTTGCTCATCATTATGAAAATGAAGCCACTCTCCACTTGGCACTTACATCCTTCAGACACTCCAAGGCTTTAATGCTCTCACATGAAAGGAGTTTACACAAATAACACCTTTTTTTCTCCTCTTCCTCTTCTATTTAAACAGCCTCACCCAAAGTTCACCAGTACGAGCAGGAGAAGCAGAGCTCAAGCCACAGCTTCTCCCCACTTCTGCTTTCCAACAGGAAAGCGTAGGCAGCCAAGCAGCGCTCCGAGCCCTCCACATCCACCAGCCAGGATAAAGCAGTGAAATTCAGTCTCGCTTAGGGCGACGCTGTCCCTCTGCACAAATACAGCTCTCCGGGTTCCACCTCAGACCAGGGTCCCACTGTCTTGCATGGAATATTCCCCCCACCCAGACGCACAGCACTATCCCTTCATTTCACGGGCCACCACAGCATCCCCTTTGTGACCTAAAGGGGAATCCAGCCAGTTGTAACACTGCTGCCCTTGGCCAAGTCAAGCACAGACCAGATTCACCATTTGGACTTGCTTTGAGGGTTGCTCTGCCTCTGTGGAGCAGAAGCTCCTCTCCTGGTGCCATCCCCTCCTCTGTACCCAAGATCTCCTCTCGCCACAGCCTCCAAGCCAGCATCATGCCCATCAGAAGGGTCAGGGAATGCTCTATCCCACCCGCCAGCATCCCCTTGGCTCCGGAGCCATCTCTGCCACTGCTGTTGTGCAGGAGGAAAGGGCAAGTGTCTGGGCTAGTTCGGGGTCTGCCTTCACGACCAACAGTTGCCAACTGCACACCAAGCGCTCCTGAAGCAGAGCCAGTTCAGTGGCTGTGATTAGATAAATTGTGACCAACTGCTAAACCCTCCATTGCTCAGCCAAAAATCCCTCCTGCTCGCAGTCACCTGGAACAGTGATTGCTGCCAGGTTCCCCTAGTTACACTGGAAAAGGGGGGAGTGCCTGGGAATCAAGCAAGGAAGCCTGCTGCCTCCTTATTTTTCAGGTGTTCATCATCATCCAAAGAGTAAGCATGATGACAGAAGCCATATTAACTATACTGCCCATCTCCCACTGCACACATCAACTATTTCCCTGACACATTCCTATCCATTTATTCCCCAATTTATTTACCCTCATCCTCCAAACATGCAGATATTCACTGCAATAGCCAATTTTGACAGCGAGAAAACTCAGGGGTCCAGTCTCCTCTCTCTTTCATCGTGAGTTGTGCCAGAGCACCTATGGATTTTCACTCCTCATTTACATCAGTAGAGACCATGGAGAGGCTGCATCCTGCAAGGCACTGGGTGCCCGCAGCTCTCGCTGACGCATGAAGGTCAATAGCCCTCAAACTCTTACTCCAATTAGCAATACAATTAGCCAGGCACAGCAAAAGGCAGATTAAGCCTTCCCTGCACATTGAGGCACATTTGAAAAGATGAAGTAATACTTGTGTTGACCATGGGTTACTGCAATGCTAATAAGCTCGTCTGTCCTCATGAATAGGAAAATAGGAAGCCCAGGTCCTTTATGAACTGAAGGCTTGGGCTTTTTGTGTGTTTAACAGCTACAAAGGGATTTCTTCCTCCCACACTTACTCTGAAAATGGCTCCATAGCACAGATAGTCTTCATAATGAAGACTATTTTTGCTAAATCTTAATTTTTGTTTTTTTAAAAAAGAAAAAAAAGGCTACCAAAAAAAAAAAAAAATCAAGAAACTTGTTGGGGAAGCTGCACACCACAAACTTCCCAGCAAGATTTTCCCAGGAAATTCCCATCCCTAGCATACAGCCTCCCAATTCACCACCAATGCCTACAAAGTCGACACAATAGCAGCCTTTCAGCATGCAGGGATGAAAGCAAGGGGGTCACCTATGAGGCACATGCACAGCGCTCGCCCACCAGCGAGCTCATTAAGCCCCGCGTTTAACGAGCTCGGAGCAGGCTGCACCCAGGGCTTTGTCACTGCCTGGTCTCTGCTAACACGACCAAGGACAGGAGCAGCCCCCGCTCAACAACCGCTCTGGCTACGAGCCCGGGTGATGGATCACTGCAACCACTAAAGGTGTCATTAGATTTTCCTCTATTTTCATTACGGCACTGAGGTTAAGGACAGTTTATTCTTAGAGATTGTTTCCTTGAAGTGAAGTTAACCTAGGTAATTGGTTACAGGGCTTGCGCTGTCATATAGCAGCAGCAAAAGGACAAGTTATTCTAGCTACAAACTCCTCTTATAAAGCAAGAAAAGCCAGTGCAGTCCAACCTACATACAGAGTGAGCATGATGTTTTCCATAAGCATCTCAACCCTGAGGCCCTGCAGGGGCATCCTCCAACACAGGCCAGTGCCCGGGCCCAGTCTGTCCCGCGAGCTGCCTCGGCACAAGGCAGAGCACTTGAGCTGCAAAGCACTTCCTAGCACTGGCATCTTGTGTGCAAGGGCTTTACAGTGTCTTGGGACTTAACTGATTAAGTCTGTATATTCAGAGGATCGTCAAATCACACTGTTTTACAGCTTAACACCATGCGTTAGATGAGAGCCTTATTTCATTGCAAAGAATTAACAAGAAAAAAAAAAAAAGAGGAGAGGAAAAACCATGGGCACTGCCCCTTAAGCGTTGCATTCTCTTCTGGGGAGTTTCTCAGCATCAGAGAACCATGCAACATGTCCTGCTAACCCAGCAAAGGGAAGAGACAGCAGCAGGAGACTCCCCTTCTGTCTCAGGGAGAGGAGAAAAAAAAAAAAAAAAAAAAAGAGCCAAAACAAGGCACTCCTAACACCATGGTTTCAAGCGAGAAAGTTAACAGTACACACAGTCCCCATCCCCACAAGCAACAGCCAGGACCACCTCTAAGTACCTGCATCATCATGTGGAGCAGCACAACCCATCCCAGCCTTTCCTCCCTCCCAAGCACCACAGCTTTATTTATTTATTCTGAATCTTTATCTAAACTGAAAACTCCATGAAGAAGAAAAAATTTGGCAGAAGGAGAATAGATATTGGGAAATCTGTTCCCAGTATTTTCCGCATATGACTAATAGCTGCTACTTTAAGAGCTGGATCTGTTTCTTGTCATTTCCCAGCTATTCCATACTCTTCACCTATGTCCTCCTGTTTAAGCCATAGCATATTCCTTCCTTGGACTCTTACAGACAGCTTCCTTACAGAGATACACAAACACACTTCAAGTGCAAGTTAATTATTTTTTGGAGTTCACTGGGCTCTTCTGCCACTCAGAGCACTGGGTGCCCCGAGGCTCGGCCTCAGCCAGGGGCTCCAGGCCTTCCCAAGCACAAGTAACTCGCATGTCTCTCCCCTGCTGCAAGGAGGAGAAAGTCGGGGCACAGAAGAACTTAATTATTTGTGGAGAGTCACCAGTGTCACCCACAGCTGATGCAGCTCCCGCAAGAGCTCTCCCCAACCACCAAGTGCTTTTCCAGCCTGCAAGTGCTATTTACTTAGCCCAAGATGGGCTGCTTCCACCTCCTCCTGCCCCAGCATCCCCTTCCTTCCCTGCTCCAGGCTCTAGGAGCAGCACAAGCCAGGGGCACCGGGCTGCTCGTGTCCTCTGTGCTGCTCGCTGAGCACACAGGCCGGGCCGCAGCAGTTCATGGGTCCCGGCACAGAGCAGGGCTCCAAGCAGCAGCGCCGCTGCAGCGCTGCGTGCGGCCTCGCCAAGCGGGGTGCCCCACAGGGCGGCCTGGCCAAGCACAGCCCCCATCAGCGCCAGCGCGTGCCCGGCTCAGTGACGCTCCATGAGCTGGTCCTCAAAGACAAGCTGCTCCTGAGCCACCTCCCAGCAAAACAGGCTTTCCAGGGAACAAAAATGCTACTCGTGGATCCACGTCAAACTCAACAAATAACTTTTAACTCTGCACACGTGAGAACACTTTAAGACGAGTTTTTAATTCTGAAAGTTTCAAAATGAGAATTAAGTATTCACCTCAGAAATATCCGGGCATCTTGGCTCCGCATTTTCCAAACTGAAATTCATCTTGTGGGAAACTGCATTTTTAAGAATAAATTCCAAAGAGGGAAAGAATAGGTGAAATAATCAAGAATTCTTTTATGCTTCAGCTTTGAGAAGGAACAAAATGAATCATTTAACAACAAAATGATCTTTTGCTTGTTTCCTGTTTTGTTGAAAAGCAGGAGATCTGTTTGTTTAATCTACACAGGGGGGCAATTTTTCCACCTTTTTTGGCCTTTACATCAAAAGCCCAATTTCAGCAGCATTTCTAGACTTGAGGTCTGCAAGCCCTTAGGCTCCTCATGCCCTAAGACTCTTATTAAGCACAGAGCTGCTAAGCACACACATTTCCACAACCCTAAGCCCAAAGATACATTAGACTGCAAACTCTCCAAGTCAGGATCACCCCATAACCACCTGGAACAGCTGGGATGCTGTTGGAGCAACTAGACAGGGCAGCTGGGAGGCAACACAGCAGAAATCCTGTCCGTTTCTGCTCTCAAGTGCTCCCTCCCACCACCAGCCCACACAGACCTACTAAATAAGAACAGGCAGCCAACTGCCACTCTTCCAGACTCCCATGTTGCTGAAAGAGCCTTTAAAACACAATTCAATTACCAAGAAAACACTGGGTATTGGAGTCTGGGTAATGCCTCAGCAAACGCAAAGGGATGAGCATGCATTTCCAGAGGAAACGTCCCACGCCTGCACAGCCAGGTGCCGATGCCACATCACTTATAACAGCGAGCCAGGCCTGGGCAGCTTCTTCCATGTGCTGCAGGGGTAGGCGTATAGGCCTTGCTTGTTTATTTTTTCTACTGTTTTGACAGCAGTCATTCTGAAATAGCATCCAGGTTAAGGGCTGTTTTGCAAGTCAGGCAGTTTGAAATCAGATCCAAGCTCAACAGAACCAGATCCTCGAAGGCATGTTTTTCCAGCTGACACAGAAATATTCCTCTTTTTCTCAGGCATTAATTAGAGCCATGTCAAACTTTAAGCGCTGGCTCTGCAGAGTGCTCACAGGAACTTCAGCGAGGCAGGGACAGGCACACAGTTATTTGCTCTGCCTAAACTGTCACCATCCCACCGCTCCCACGGCCACGTGGCTGTTTTTGTCAGGTTCTTGTATCACTTGTGGACTTCTGTGCCTTGCTTCATGTACATGAATGCTTCATTGACAATAAGTGGAAAACACAGACCCTCAAAGAGCTAATGAAGGCCATAACAGAAGAAGCATTTTTGTTGTTGTATATTAAGAGGTTTAGGGATGCACCAACCTCTCCAATTTTTTAGCTGCCTGAGGTGAATCTAGTTCACCTGACACAAGCCAGGGTGGGACACACACACAGTGTTTGGGGATCAGTGACCTCAAAAAGGCCCAGGGCAGCGCATCTACCAACCATGCCATGGGGCACATGCAGCTCCTAGTGCCTCCAGCCCCACATCCTGCTTCTCTCCAGAGAAGCGGGACTGCAGGCTCTGCACACGCTGCCAGAGCCACCCAGGCGAGGCTCATACCACAGTTAATCACTCAGCCTAGAACAGGAAGCAGTTTAATAGCTGTGCCTGAAAACTCTTGGAGTCTCTTCTGCATTGCTGCTCCTTAAAAACACAGTCTTGCAAGACGCAGCACATTCCTCTGAAACGGCTCAGAAACCTCCCAGAAAGCTGCTGACACCAGCGGTAAGCAGGAGGTACTGAAGACCCCTGCCTGAAGGCTGTGTGCCTCACTGGAGTGGGTGTTTGAGGAGAAACCCCCAAGTACTGCAAAAAAAATTAAAACGTGCTTAAAAATTAAAACATAAATAAAACAGAACTGAGTTCAGCAACCAGGTTAGAATCTTTTTTTTGCACAGTCTGTGTCCTCACCTATTCTTCTATAGAATAGATTAGCAGGTGAGAGACTAACATACTCTATTATTGCAAAACACACCGATGCCCTCAAAGTGCAAACGTGTCAGCACATTAATGTTCTTCCTGGTCCATTTTTCAGGGAGGAGATAGTCCCCATGTGGGACAAGACTGTCACTATCAGTTCCTCCCTGAGGAGGCCTGGCCACAGCCTGGCCCCACATCCGTGTCCAGCTGAGCTCCCCTCAAGGGAGCCCTGGAGCAGCCATCCCAGGTGCTGAAGTTGGGGCAAAGGCTTCACGTCTTCCCCCTTCCTTAAACACATCCCTTAGATTTCTAGCACTGAGCATGGGCTCATTTATATTTCAGTGCCTTAGATGCCTTACACAGCATTCTTTCAAACCACAGTAACTTTCACTGTTAAAGCAACACATGAGTCACAGCTCTTTAGAGAAAGAAACCCCCTTGTGTCAATATTTATTTCCATCAGTGTTGGAAGCGACACGTTCCCTGTCCTCTCAGGGCTCACCATTTCTTGTAACACCACAATTGTTTCAGCCCCTGAACCCTCTGTAAGGGTAATTCATGACCACATTTAGCTGAAGTTTGATCCTTTCAAAAGGAAATTTGAGGCGGTCAAGCACATTTTGACACCGCCTTGCAGCTATGTGAAAGAAAATCAGTTATTTCTGAAAGCAAGTTGCATTCAGGGAAATATTTTCTACTGCAGCCACACAATCGGCTTTGGAGTGAGCAAAGAAAGGGCTAATGCAACAATATTTCACTTAAATGTGTGTCTAATTGTGTCATGTCTATTTTATTATGATAAATAGAATTTTTATTCTAGTTAATACAAGTTTTAGGGAAAGAAGAGACAAGGTTGTACTTAAGATGAACTGAACTACACCCTAAAAACAAGAATAATCCACAAACAAGACCCTACCTCTCAGTCTTGAGTCTATCACCCACCAATTGAATATATTTGACCACACTTGACAACCAAAACTTTAAATTGCACATGTTCAGTTCTGTATAAGTTGATCAGAACTTCTCTGTGGGCAGAACTCACTCCTGTTTATCAGAGAGGCACCACATCTCACACATGATCAAATTCCAGAGGTCCAAGAGCTACAACAGGTCAAGGAGCAAAGGTAAGAAATTCTATAGCAAGAGTAGGAGTTGGTACTCAGGTTTACTGCTATATCCATTTCATTAACTCCTATAATTAACTTGAAAATCTGGAAGTTTTCACAAGGAAAGCAAGCAGGATCCTTATGTGACTTCTGCTGCCGTGAAATTGAAAGTCATCCTCCCTCAATTACTCTGGCACAAGATGACAGCCTGGCAACAGAGGGATGTGGCTTGAACCAAGGCACAATACCCAGGGATGAGGAGGAGTATGCAGAGTATAAGTTATCAGAAACCAGGGACAACCATATCCCCTATCTAAAGAGGGTCTTTAATTAGAAATTTTAATACCTTTGTATTCAAAGCAATCTTCAGACGATGACAGGTCAGAGCAGTATTAAGGCATATTTGCTGGCTTCTCTCTAGCAAGAAATGAAACAAGAAAAAAAAAAAAATCACATCTTTCCCATGCATGGTTATACTGTCTGCCTCAGTTCTTGTGGCTTTTCAAGGCATACATTTGTTTTATGTTGTTTGAGCTCATTTCTGCCCCTTCACCCCTTTCTGCTCCTTGGCAGGCAGTTAAGCGCTTCCCCCAGACTATGGTGTAAATTAGAGGTCAAGTTTTTGGCTTTTGAGGAGCATCTCGCTCCTCGTGGCGATGGGAGCCCAAGCTCAGGGCACGCAGCCTCCGGCCCCTCCAGCACAGGGTGCCCGGGGGGCTCAGCGGGGAAGGGAGGGCAGCCCTGAGGCAACCCAAGGTACCAGCCTAACCGTGGGCGGGCAGCGAGTCAGGGGTTTACAGCAGAGCTGCAAGAAGTAGAGTCAGGGCTGACAGCACACAGCAAAGAGCAGAGCAGGAAACACTTTTTCAGGGCCAGGGCAGCCAATTAAATAACTATTTTCAGCGCAATGTTTCATGCTCTACATGCAAACACTCCCCAGCAAACCTCCAGAAAATGATCCTTTCCTCCTACTGCATCTTTACAATAAGGAAAACAAAAACAAACAAACAAGAAAAAACCCAAACAAAACACTACGCACAAAACACACACATGCATTTCTGTGGCCAGTTCTCCTGCTACTGGCAGGAGTTAACAGTTCTCTGTGCAAATTATATTTTTAGGGAGAGAAAAAGGAAAGCAGCCATTCCTCTGCTATGCATTACTAATTAGCTCTAAGTCAGGGGGCCGCAGAGGGCGTGGAGGGGGTGTTAGCATCAAAAATTGGCAACACAGAGGTGTCCCGACAACACATTCACTGCAGCAAGCTGTGCAGCGACTGCTGCCAGCCTGGGGACAACGGCTCCCTTGTTCTCCAGCGCGAACCGAGTTGGGAGCCATCGCAAAGGGCTCGGCAAAGAAAAGGTAACATTTCTGCAGATTCAGCTCACTTTCCCTGGTTCTAGAGAGGCTATTTCTGTTCAGAAGAGGTGTTGAGCTGCTCCCCCCACCCAGACACCATTATTGCCAATGATAATGGTTCCGCCAACTTAGCATACGCCAATTTTAATACAGCTACCTAATTCTGTGAGATAAAGCAAAAAACGCATCCTTCATCTGGTTAAAAGGACTGGAATTAAAATGAGCAAGGAGGTGGGAGAGTGATGCTGGGTTGAGGTGTCAAATGCTTTGAATTGCCTTTTGGAAACCCTTTTCTCCCCTACTCTTAATCTTAAGGCCCTTTAGGCCACGAGGCTCTGTTTGCCCCTGCTGCATCGCTCTTTGCAGGGCAGCAGTAGTGCAGAATCTAAGCCCTCCTCCTCCTGCCCACATGTGCAGCAATGAGGCACATCCAAGACTAGAGAGGCTCAGGAATACTTTCATATCCATATTCATTTTGTTCTAATAAGCCTAAGAAGTGCCTTTCTGTATCAGGGGAGGACAGTATTTGCAGTTCTTGCTTTTTAAAGCCCGACTGGCAAAGACAGTCTTAAATTTAGTTGCCTCACGTCAGTAACATAGTAGCACAGTAGAGTCCTTATCGGACAAACTAGATCCACAAACATAGAATAAACAGCCTGCTCCTCACAAGACTTCACAGTCAGCCAGCAATTCCCTTTTATAAACACCGCAGCCCTCAGGCTCTTCCCTTCCCTGACCCTGCTCCGCTCTCTCATGTCTGTCCAGCTCCTCCCTCTATCTCAACCCATCCCTCTCCAGGGAGGGAAAAACTCAAATAAGAGGTAAGTTCCAATGCAGGGGCTGCCTGGCCTGCTCCAAGCAGGCAGGTTCAGGAGCTCTGCAGGGGCTCCCTCCAGCACCAGCTTCCAGGGGAATCATCCCGCGATCCCCTGGAATGCGGCACAGGAGCCTCCAGCCAGCTGAGCACCAGCAGCACTCGTGACACACAAGAGTGAGAAGATCTGCAGGGCAGCGCTTGAAGCACTTGCGCACTGTAACGCACGTAAGGTGAGGTTTAGATCAGAGCATATTCCACTTAGAATGCCAAGCCTATTTGATCTATATACATAAGGTTAGGTTTAGATTGGAGAACGTTCAATTTTAAATGCCAAACCTATTTGATCTATATCGTCAACTGATTGCTCAGATTAATTATTAACACTGTGCCACTGGCATCAGATTGCCTTTTTATCTGGAAACAGGACTGTAATTTATTTTTTAATCTGTCTTTGGTCAAATACCCAAGCATATTTCTTGTGCTTTTAAATGAACTTGCCCCGCAAACAGAAGCGGGTCCTGTTCTGCATTCAAGCCTTGTCAACGTAAATCAGTGCTCAAACAACACGCTCATGACACTTCTTTTTTTAAACTTATTTCTAGCTCTGCCATTATCAGCTTTCGTGCTAGGCTGCATTTACTGACAAAGAGGGACGTCCCTCTGGCACAGGGGGAACAGGCCACAGGGCTGAAGTCCCTGATAATGCACAGGCCCTCCAAGCACCTGCTAAAACCCATCATTTCTGTCACCAGATTCCTC
>JAWLRI010001075.1:975867-1000328 GCA_034781795.1 Crypturellus tataupa
CAGGGCTGAAGTCCCTGATAATGCACAGGCCCTCCAAGCACCTGCTAAAACCCATCATTTCTGTCACCAGATTCCTCTCATGAGTGGCACAGACAGTCCAAGCCCCACACGTTATACTCGCCCTACCTTCGCTTCCCTTTGGTATCAACCCCAAATTGACAACTCTAGTGCTTAATTCACTGTAAAAAGCATCGACTACAACTAGCACTTTAACATAGGATGCAACTTGCAGCAAGGAGGCTGCTGGTATTCACAGGCTCAGATTTGGTTAAGTAATTTTCTGTGCAGGTACAAAACTTAGAGGTTTCTTCAAGAGCCTTCTGAGCCACGGCAAGTTGGACAGGGACTATTTCAGGAAACCCCAGTTTGAGGAAGGGGGGAGAGAAAAAAAAAAAAAAAAAAAAAAAAAACAATAAACCACAAAAAAAAAAGACATGCACACACTCCTGCACAGTCTATTGATGCATCTTGGAGCAGCTTCATCCTACAAAAGCACAGTCCTAAAAACAAGATGTAGGCTTATTTACACCTCATTTTTTTTTCCTCCAGAAGTTATGCTTGCTTCCAGAATATTAACAGTCCTTCAAGTGTTTGTATCAACAGCTTCACAGAAAAACTTTTACCCATCTACAAAATAACTCAATACAAGTAGGTAACAACAAGATTACAAGATACAAGAGCAATAGCTCCTCCACTAACATGCTTGCTCTCATTTTGTGAGGCCTGGTACAGGGACCTCATGCCCAAACACTTTCTAACTTTTTCTTACTACATTAGCTGCTTCAATAAAAATTATCATTTCAACCTATAAGTTTTATATCTCACATCTGAGTGAGATGTCGGACCTAAAAACCAGTGTGTTAACACTACCCAATCCATACTTCAAATTATGAAAATCAATACACTAAAACATCAGATCCTCAAGTCAGATGCACGATGATCAAAAAGTAACGGAACAAGAAGTTGCCTCTCTAGGTTGTACGAGCAGCCTTCCAGCGCATCTTCAGTAAAGCTGCCTCTTAAAGGACCTGGACAGAAATGTATTTTCCCTGTTAACAGTCATTTCAAAGCCGAATTGCTCCTCGCAGCTGTCTTGGGCACTGCTGGGCAGCAGGAACGCGAGCGCAGCCGCCAGGCTGCTCCAAGAAAGCTCTGGCATCTGGAGCACTGAGGGCACCCAGGTCCCAACATGCCCTGCAGGCACCATGTGTCCAAGACAGGGCAGAGACAATAGCTGAAAACCTCAAAATAGACCCAAACTGCAGTCTGAGCAGCAGGGTCTGATCCCTGCAATCTATTCACCTGCAATATTTCCTTATGCTCAGCAGCAATTTGCCTGTGCAGAGACGCTCAGATATAGGTTTTCAAGACTAAAATGCACCACTCAATATTAACAGATTTATTTTGTGGCATTTGCAATGTCTGCACACCACTTGGTTACAAGGCTTAACTATGGCTAATGTCAATGCTAAGGTGGCTACAGCTTCACAGCCACATTCTTGTGCCCTGACATTGCCCCCAAGCCCTACACGCTGCAGCACATCCTCTAGCACATTAAGTAGACCTAAGGACTGTGCTCAGCTCAAAACATGTCTCAAGAGAGGCCAACACACAGCACGTGCCGATGCCAGGTTACTGATACCTGCCCATCATCTCCTCATCTCACCCCTTACAGCAAGGGGTGTCTGGCACAGACATGGCAAGGGAGCGGGTATTGATGGGGAAAGTTGCTAGCGGAGAGAAATTTTATCATTCCTCATACTCAGTAATAGTTCTTTTTAAAAAGAACCTTCAAGGTCTTGCGGTAAGAATGAAGACTAAGAAAGAGTCTGATGAGAAGCACTTCCTCATACTGTTGCTAGTCCTTGTGATAACTAGCAATATTTGCTTTGGTTGATACCACACAGTATGTCATGATACAACTATGTGCAGTGGTAATAATCACTAATTTTGATGCTAAAATTATAAGCAGATTTCTCATTATCATTTTATTCTTAAGCAGCAATGCAACTGCACATGCAGTGCTGCTTATTTTAGGTACTTAGCTGGCCATAAAGATACAAGTGTGGCACATAAATACACAGAATATATTGTTATTACAAAGGAAAGAATTGAGCATGCATCATCTTCAGAATAAAAAAAGCACCACCACAGCACACAGATACAAGGATGTGTACACATCAAAGTGGTACCATGCTGGCACTGCTTGCTTCCTGGCACTTTGGCAGTAGCTGGGCCACCAGGCCTCTGCACAGCCTCAATCCCCATTTACCTGGGCAGAGGGTACAAATCTTGCCTGCTCATGCCTCTCTCAAAACTTTTATAAAACTCAAAAACAATAAAAATAAAAAGCTTTTAAGTGACTTTGAATTCTTCCGATAAAACCTTAGATAAATAGTTGCTTACAAAGCAGTCATGAGTGAAATATTTAAAAAAAAAAAAAAAAAAAAAAAAAAAAAAAAAAAAAAAAACAACACACCACTAGCCTGCTGTACCAGGTAGGTAGTACTAACTCCTCATGCTTATCCAGAGGCCTGGGAAATCCTTTATTAGATTATACACACAGGCAAAGATTAAGTCCACTTTAATCAGTGAATTTCATTTTCTTACTGCCTTTCATAAAAAGAGATAAAACCAGATAACAATAATAAAGAAATAAGTTATGACAGAGCTGTACCAAGCAAAAGGCAAACTGGTAATTCAACGAGCTTAAGGCTCCTTTGTTTGCAAAGGAAAGGAAAACATGCCAATAATTGAGAAAACTAAGGAAAAAAAGTCATAATGAAGCAATTCTAGAGCAGCCTAGCCCCAAAGGATGGAGTCAGAGGCCACAAGAGCTTGGGAAGCTGCACAGGAGAAGACAACCAGGTTGTAGCTCAGTCCTTCCTCCACATGGGCCACTTGGCCCACGAAGCCCATGGAGCTGCAAGGTGCAGAGCGGCCCCTCTCCAGCTGCCTCCTGCAGGCTCTGAGCCCGTCCTTGGCGGGACAGCCCAGGGACCAGCTCATGCTCCCACCAGGGGCTTTGCTTTCCCAACCATTCCATGTTCAGGGCTGGGACCTCCAGGGAGTATCTTAGAGTTGGGAACTCCAGGGAGTATCCTAGGGCTGCTGCTAGGAAGAGAAGCAGCAGGCAAAGCTGTTAAAATACACACTTAATCCCCGGTAAACATTGTACCCCAGCACTACCAACCAAGGTAGGCAGCAGGAGAGGGAGCCCCTCTATGAAGACATTTCCTGAACAGCTGTTTTGAAAAAATTTCTTTCTACATATTGCTTTGAACAATATGGAGATGCTTAATTTTATTTACATGCCAATAGCACAGACAGATGCCTATTAATTAATGTTACCATTGCTTAATGTAAATTGACAGAATAAAATAAAGTGTCCAAGAATATGCACAGCTAAAAATAGCAATAATGAGTTTTGAAAGCCAGGAAGGAAGTTTTTGTCCATTAGAAAGCAGCCCGTGAGGATAAGAGCCCTCTGCCAGGAGACGAGCATCAGCCACAACCCCGTCTTATCAGGACGTAACTTGTCAGGGAGGTTCCCCTGACATCAGAGACCACAGTGAAGCAGGGACACAGTGTAGGGACAGACCAGGGTGGTCAGGTGCCATGTAATACCCAGCAGCAACAGAAATTGTGATGCAAGTTCCCAAAGCAGGTGCAGGAAGAGTCTACTCAACTTTATCAGCATGAGGCCAAAGTAAGCAGTTAAAGACCCTTGAGGAAGACAGGTTTAAGCTGTGTCATTGGCAACACTGGCATTAAATTGAGAAGTGGAGGACAATGAAAAATGAGCAGACAGACAGATAAGTCTCCTTTAACAATAGCCTCTGCTAGATTTCAATAACCGAGATACTCAAAATCCTTTTATAGCTAATTTAGGACTCTAGAGAAGTGACAGGTTCACAGCCCTGAATACTTAAATATCAGAGGAACATGAAATACAGAATATTAAATAGGACAATTTTTGCAGGCAGTGCCGCATGATTTCTCTTTGATGCTAAAAGGAGGACATTAGCTGCACGGGTAGATTTACAGAGGCAGGATCTGCAGCCATCGGTGTCTCACCAGACAGGCACCCAGGAGCCATCTCAGACGCTACGTAAAAGTGATCACGGCAGCCAGAGGCGAGTTAAACATGTCTGGTACCTGCAGACATCAGACTGGAGTTGCTCTGGAGTGTGTGTGTGTATATATCTATATATATATACACATATACACGCACATATACATACATGTAGCAGAGTCCTGCAGCAGCCTGCAGGCTTGGTAGCTTTCTGCCTGCCCACCAAGAATGGAGCAGTGCTTCTCACAGCATGTCTCCAAGCAAAGCTCACCCTTGGGGCATCCCTTATTCAGGGCACAGATGTGACAATCGCAGCCAAGTGGTTTTGTGGGGTCTGGATCCTGAAGGGGATAGGCCAAGAAAAAAAAAAACAACTGAATATACAGATAGAGACTCAGAAAGGAGAAACTTTCACAGCAAGTTAGCAGCAGGCCCGTCTCAAGGAACATGAATGGCTTCCTTAAAATATCAACCCTGGCTAAAGTGTAACACTTGGTGGCAGAAAAAAATAATTACCTAAGGCCATTGTAAAAATGATTTATGATGTGCACATATTCCTAGTTAAAGGTAATGTAGGAAAGACGAGCTGAATCACAAATAACATGGAAAAGTACTGAACAGAGATAAGTCTGACTCCACCAGATTATAACTTCACTATATGGAGAAAGGTATCACACTGTTCATAAAACCTGTGTGGTATAACGACATGCCACCTTCCCTACAACAAAGCTACAGAACTTTCTCTCAGGAGGGGAAAAAAGAAAATCCTACAAGCAAGGCTCAAAAAAAAGGCTATGTTAGGACATAAATGTAGCATTACCCCATTATCTTCAGAAGCACAAGATGACACACACCAACTTGTGACCTTACCAGAGGAGTACAGCAAGGAAAAACTAAGATGGTTACTTCAATAGTACTGAAATTTTTAAATTATAAAATCAAGAAAGATTAATCACATTTACAAAGTGCCCTTAAAATCAGCACTGATACAGAGAGCATTTAATTTATTCCAATATCTTAGACTACAGAGACTTCCAGGACAAGTTTTTTTTGTACCAGCACGACCCACAAAAATACTCTTCAATACATATTAAAACCTCAGGCAGAGAAAACAAGGAAGAGACTGATATGCAAGAAAGTCTGGTGCTGAAGAAGGGAAAACTGATTTTAAGGGAAGCAACTTGAAGAAAAGATGTATCAGTTTCTACCGCAGAATAAAGGCCGCCCCCCCAGTTCACATGCGAGCAGTACAGGTGCGTGTGTACAGGCTCCTCAGGGGAGGAGGAGGCTCTGTCTGCAGAGGCAGAGCCTGGTGCTGCTGCGGCTGTGCGGCTTCGGGAGCCGCCTCGCCAAGCACCGCGCTGTGGACACACGCAAAGCGGTGCTGGATTGCAGCTACTGCTCCTCTTGCGCACACCCCGGAAAGGGGCTGAACTCTGGCATTCGATTGCATTTTTAAAATCTGAATGAGTAAAAGCAGCCAAAAATAACTCACAAAAGGTCAAAGCCCAGGAAGACTGAAATCCCACTGATTTCTACAATATTAAAGGACAATTTAAGATACTTCCAAACACAGCATCTGCAAAGCTGATTCCCTCATGTGCTTTCAATAACCTACACACTGCCCTTGTATGGTAGATGGATTACCACCACCAACTACTTGCTCCTCAAGTACCAAAGACTCCATCTTTCACAATACATTTTCAAAGAAAAATTTTTAAACTGTTTCACTTACAACACTCTGCAGAGCTATAGATGTCATTATGTTGCTGCACACAGACATCCAGCAATGGGATTGTGCCCAAGACCACAGGAATCAACACATCAGAGATCGGTACCTCTAACAGCTCCTGCACTCGGCTCAGCTCCACACTTGGAGCATCCCCCCAGCCCCAAGCTGCAGAGCTGCATCACAGGAGCCAGGACAGTGCCCTTCTAAAGCCTTGCAGGGCTCATGGTTGGGAAAACCACCCAGAAATAGGTGTTTGGGGCACCCCTGGTTGCATGGCTCTCCCAAGAACATGAAGGGAGACTGAACTGGTACAGTCTGGGCACGGTGCCTCCCCCCCCAGCAGCTCTGTGCAGAGGCTGCAGTAGCCACATCCACACAGGCCCTCCAGCAGTCACGGTAACATACATGGGGCCACCTCATCTGCCGCTGCCACGCAGGGGTCAGCACCAACCTGCTCAGCAGGTTCCCTCGTGCTGCCTCTGCCCATCACCCACATCCCCGCACGAGATCAGTGCCATGATCTAGGTTAACCAGGGATTATTTTTAACGCAGTCCAGCTTGCTGATCCAGTTCAGGACAGGCACACTGAGGCGGCTGGCAGGCCAGGAACACAGCCGAGCCCTGGGAAAGCTCCTCTAACCACAGGGGCCCCAAACCATGGAGTCAGACATACCCAGGCCCACATCGCCACACTGGGGCTGGGAGACTCCTCCTGTGCTTCTGGCAAGGCGGGCAACACGGATGTGAAACTGTGTGGCTTCAAGAGCATTGTGATGAGACGGCAAGTTTGTGAGGCAAGCGCCACATCACAGAAATCCCCTTGCATAGACGCAACCCTACCGAGCTCCTTGCAACAAGAGTAGCTTCACACTGGAAAGTAGCACCAACCCCTCAGGCCTCCCCGACACTCATTTTATGGGCAGCAAAGGGTTAGGCCTTTACGAAACAAGATCCTGACCCACTGCAGCCTTCAACAGGGCCACCGCATCACACATCGCCTTTTGCTATGCTAAGAATACTAGAAAAAGACAACAACCAGATTTCAACAAAAACAAGCACAGAAAGCACCTTTAACTCAAAGCATGCTGGAGGGCTTTAGGACTGCAAACTCCAGTCTCTATGATTCAATTCATCTGCTTCACTGTTTCCCAGCAGGATGCGCTATGGGGTCTTGTTCATCAGCCATTAGTCAAAAGTTAAGTTCATATCTCTCTCTCTCTTTTTTTTTTTTTTTTTTTTTTTTAAAACTAGGTTCTCCTGCAGGTCACAGTTCTCCTCCAGTACTGCAATCTAGTAAGCAAAGATCTCTGAAGATCTAGAGACTTCTTCCAAGGACTCCAACAGAAGAAACTGAGATCCTGTATTTTAGACGTTGCTAAGAGAAGACCACTATCAGTAGCAACATATTTAGCAGTGAGACACCAGTATCTCCACTGAAAAATGTTTAAGAATCCACAGAGGTCTTTGAAACTACTGTTTTGAAGTGAACAAATCCAGGATCTGCACTACCAGTGGTTGCAGCTGTACCACACCAGCCTCCAACAGTTCCAGTTCACAGCTGTTGGTCTCCTCATCCACCTACACGTTTGTTCAGGAAGTTCCTTCTCATCTTGCACCGGATGAGTCTCACCTCTCCTCATCCACACTCTCCCCACACCTCTCGCCCTGCCTCACTTGCTGGCTCACTGCTGCACAAGGAGCACCCAGGCAGCTCAAGGGAGCAGGAGACCTGGCATCACTGCCTCTTTAGCCATTTGATACCTTCAACCACACACGCCAAAAGCTACAATTAAGAGAATTTGAACTTCCCCTGCGCAATACTTTGTCACAAAAGAGCAGTTTGGATCCCGGCCATACGTTCCTAGAAACCAAGCACAAGACACGAACCTCTGTCCTAGTTACAGAGGCAGATCAGACTACCCAGCAGTCGCACGATCAGTTGTCTGCCTGTGCTCCTGAGGCACCAGTCTCACCAGCTCCCATTTCCCCCCAGACTGTCTCCTCCCTGAAGCACAGCCAAAGGCTGCTGGTAACTTAGCTCACGGCCCATCTCTGCTTTCCTCCACACAGCGCCTTGTTTTAGGGCTAGTTTCCTTCTGCTCACAGACAGATAAAAGACAGCAGCCCCAGCTACCACCAGAGCAGGGTTGTACCAAGGCTAGGCTGAATTAGGAACAGTTTCTTGCACAGGCCACCGCAGCACCATGAGGGCAGCCCCATCAGCACCTGCAGGGCCTTCCTGCCATGAGGAAGGAGACAGAGGCTTGGGCTGGGCATGGGAAACTGGCCAGCAAACAAAGAGCTCCCAGCCCTGATACCAGCCAGCCAAATGGGCTATCGGAAGCCAGCACTCAGTACTCGATTTCAGCCGAAATTGCTGATCTAATTCTAATAGACTGAAAAATAGCATGGATGTCCATTGCTATGTACCAGTCTGTGGATAATATTTACACAAGACTTTAATCTTAGAAAATAAATATGGGCAAAGGAAACTATTCCTTCTTACCCACTAAAAGGTTATTTGCATAACTGCCATCCAGAATTCAATAGTTTTTTTTCTTCAAATAGAAATATACAAAGAAATTCCTTCCCTTCCCGCACAGGGGATGTGCCTTCAATGGCTATTACCTTTACCAGTTTTTGGGTCAGACACAGAATTATCTTTACTTACTGCTCTAAATCAACCATGAATGCTCCCTTTGATGGGGCTGTTCCTTCCTAACAGTTTTTATTACTCTTAGTCATCTGCTTCTATTGTTTACTTTGGCTCTTGTCTTGTATTCTTAAACAATAATTGGGTTTTGCATTGATTTCAGTAACAATATAGTGAGGAAAACCACTAGTCACAACACAGCATTATCTGACAGCACCAACTCACAAGGCCCCGAACAACTGCTCCTTATATCCCAGTTGTGACTTATCCCAGAGATGGGGCCCAAACCTCAAGCCCTAATTTCTCCAAGTAGCTCTGGACAATAAGAAACATGAACACGGCACAAGGTTGGAGTAAAAATCAAGTTGCAAGGGCTGAAGGATTAATCTGTGGAAGATGTGTTGGACATGGGCCATTTCCCCCCAGGAAAGCAGTGGGCATCACCTCTCCAGACCACCTGCTTTAGGCACAGGGAAAATACCATAAATTCATTCTTGTTCCTTTGCAAGAGAGAATACTTCAGACTTTTATGCTTTCCAATACAAAAAACAAGTCAGCTCCAGACCTCACGTTCAGAATTACATCCAAAAGGTTAAGATGGCCATTTACATGTAGACTAAACTACATTTAATAAACTACTTTTGCATAATGCACATATTCATACATTGCACACTATTTCTACAGAATCAACTCTTGCAAAGTGCAGTTCCAAAACCAAGTAAGCTGTGTAGCTGTTATTCAGTAACAAGAGCTGAATTCAGAAGTACAAGTTCAAGTCATATGCACATGTGCATATATTTAATACATACATGTATGTCATACATATAAAACAAATAGGCTAATTCTATTCCATATATATTTTGCCATTTTGCAATAAAATTGGAACACAACTAAGTTATTTCAATAACCAGAAATTTGGGCTTTCTGGAGACATGACTTCAATTTACATTTTTTTCCCCTCCATCTCTCCAAGTTTAACTGCTTCAGAGAGATATAACCATGTATCTGCTTGCACAGACATTAAACATCTTGTGGACCTATTTGAAAATAGTCAGGTTATGAAACTAATCGCTACACCAAACCTAACCCATTGCAAGTCAAATATTATGAATGAAACCTTTGCCCAAAGGGAGATTTTTCACAATCAGTACATTAACAGCAGTTTATCAAACCACTGTTTTTAAAATAATAATCTTTCTACTCAGGGAATCAATCAGCAATCACTTACATGACCTGGGATAAGAATGGCATTGCCTGGAGATATGCCGTACTTTTCCATACTTTGGAATGACTGGCATTACTTAAGAGGTATTTGTTTGCGCCACTTCCTATTCAAGAAAATGTATGGCATGAGTAAGAGTGACCAGAGCTGGGGGGGGAATAAAAAACAAAAGAGCCAGTACAAAAATTAAGAACATGTAAAGAAAATAAGCTTTAGCCCTCTGCTGTTTGCAGAAGAAAATAAAATTCACTGAAGTTCAGCAAAATTATCACAATACCTTATAGCACAAAAAGCAGCAGAATCTAATTTTAAAGCCAATAAATAAAATAAAAATTAAGGATACAAGAAAAATAAAGCCAGCTGAAACACTATTAGCCCAACTGTTGTTTTTAGAATATAAAAATATACAAAAACATAAGATAAGTCTACATACTGATTCATTTTCTGTCATTTTACACATTACTGAGCAATGCAAAGGAGTCAGGGGGTTCAGCATTTCCGCATTCCCGAGTACATTCGCATCTGCAGCCCAGCTCTGAAGCATACGCTCAGTTTGATCTAACGCACGCTCACCAGATTATCACCACAGTTTAATTCATGTTATTTACAATTGGAAAAAGCACCACGATACGTAGAAAACAAGTTATGCATGTTCATTGCACTTCTCTCACTTAGACCCATGAGTGATGATGATTAGAGCTGCACTCGCAGAAGATGGAGAGCAGTGGACAGAGGCTGGTGCGGAGCTGCCAGCCGGCACTAGTGCTGGGAGCCCCATACAGCCCTGTGCCCTCTCGCCAAGGGGTCCACGGGGACCTGCCCGGGCAACTCGCCTGCTCCTCAGCGACTCCTGCGGCACGGCGCTCGCGGGGGAGGCAAGGGAGCAGATGGCAGCGCCGTCCTGGAAGATGACATGTGTTCCCAGAGCTGGCACTCAAGATGCATTAAGGACCGTTTGATTTCACAGAAACTTGGTCTCACGCTGTTCATTAGCCTGCTGCGGATGCTCATTACCTCAGTCAGCCAGAAATGGCTTCATTCCGCTGTTATAGCCCACAATTTCATTTTTCCACTTCCCTTATTGCCTTCCCAAGCAACCCAAATAATTCAGACTGTTTATAATGCTGGAAGTGGAGGGTAGGGGAGCACAGAGGATATCACATGGTTGCTGCAAATTCAAATCCTACCCACCTGGGAACAGCACGACCCTTTTTGGAAGGTGTTTATGCTAGATAGATTTAAACCCCAGAACCCATAAGCTAGTGTTTCTCCAGGAAGAGAATTAACTAGGCAACATTTCATGCCTAACTCACTGAATTCATCAGACACATGATTTAAAGGTCTACACATTACCAAGCTCAAGTTCCATGATTCTATAAGCAAAGGAAAAGGTTTTATAGGTAATAACTACCCTCTTAAACATCATTATTCTCAGTTTATAGTTTCAAGAACTTTCTCTTAAAGAACTTCTTAAATCTTTAGGACAAAATCCATTTAAAATTGTAATAACCAAGAAAAAAATACCAGGAAGATCCCTAACTCCGAGAGGTTCCCAAAGTTTCCCCCTTCTCCTCACATACCATTAACATATCTAATGGTCACCTTTGTACTAAAATCATTTACATCTAAAGGTCAAAATGGGTATTTTCTAAATAATCTAACAATGTTTTTCAGACAAAATTGCCTTTTTTTTTTGCCAGGGTATCCCAGTCTCCTATAGGAGGAGCCTGCACTTAGAATGAGAGGACCAGGGCCCACAGGAAGCTCTCTACTTCTCCCAAGTACCACCAAGCTGCTTTGTGGAGAGGCATCGGCACAACAAAGAAAAGCAGAATCCATTGCCCACAGGGAGTGGGAACACTGGTTATTTGGCTAATTGGATTTGATATAGCAAAATAGCAACATTGCACTACCAGGACAGGATCCTTGCAAGATTAAGTCTCTGTTTTGCTACTCAATACACACATAGTAAGACAGTCCTGACTTTTAAAAAGTTTAAAAAAAAAAAAAAAAAAAAAAAAAAAAAATCACTTGGGTCTCAGAACGTGAAACCCACATACTCAATCCTGATCCCAAAGGTAGAGCAGGAAGCTTAATTCTTCTGCTCAATTAAATAAGCAAACATCTATTCAGTGTGTTATTGTCGAATCGCTACTATGTTTTTAAGTGGGTTTCATATGTTCCAAGCTAGCTGGTCTTGAATTTGGCATTATTAGGAGCCTGCTGAACTCCAGCCAGAAATATCCATCCTTCACTAAGCTGAAAAGGCCATTCCTCCCTCGGCCCCATCAAACCACCAGCTGATTCCCCAGCGTTACCTCCTGGAGGTTCCTGCTCCCCGGCAGCAGGACACAGCTCAGCAGCACCGTGGCCGCCTGCCCATCGCACCCCAGCTGCAGTCGGGGCCTTTGAGATGAGCAACATTTGAGAATATAATACACAATCCACCCCGAATCATGGCTATAATGGCAGTATTATTTTCAGTCACGTCACTCAAAAAATCTGCATATTAGAGGCTCTCCTCCAGCTTTGCAGCCAGAAATCGCAGGGGAGAGTTGTGCCAGGCATGTTCCACACAAACCCACCTGCACTGGGCACACAGACAAGTAGTGGGGCATAGAGGCAGCCAGGACCAGGCTGTGTTTTTGCGCTAGGCTGCCTGACTTGGTTTTTCCTTTGGGAATGCCAGAACCAACTTTTTTTTCTCCAAAGTGATTTTCTCCCCCACCTCGCAGAGTCAAGCAGACTGAACTAGCACTTAGGTGACTGTCACGGCCATCACTTCGCCAGGTCTCAGGCTGTAATCCATTACTGAAACAAATACTGCAAGTGAATTCAATAGATCAGCTGCTTAGCTTGATACATCCACTTGCCAAGCAGTCCTAGCTCTTCTCAGATTCATCGTATTGACTTTCTGACAAGAGATGTCACCACCACGAAATCACAGATTTGAAGCAGCAGATAAGAAAGTGAGAGTGCCAGACCTGCAGCGCCAACTCCTACGATGTCTCTGAAATAACAGGGGCACTCAGGAAACTAGCTGCTCTTATAAAGTAAATTAGGAACACATTTAAAAAAAACACTGTCAGAGCAGGCTTCCAGCAACTCAACCTGGAAACACTGCTGGAGACGGGCAAGGTTCCTCCTTGTCGGTGTGCAGAGCAGCCCTATGTCTGTGCATTGATCACACTGAGTTTCTCTACTACCAGAAGTGTTTCCTTGCCCAAAAAGCTGCACCACCGTGGGGGGACACTACCCTCACCATGTGGGCAAGGAGTGCTGCAAAACCACACATTTATGAGGCAGGAGATGAGATGATGGCAGCCTGGGGACACAGTCACACAGTAGTACCGAGGCCTCTAGCAGCTCTGAGCTGAGCAGACAACAGGATAGCTCCAGCACATCTGAGAGTCATTACAAGGATTTCATTTTCTGCTCATGGAGGGATGTACATGCTCCAGAGCCTGCTCAGCTCGACAGAAAGGCAAGAGGAGCACTGTTATCATGCAGCACGCCTCATTAAAATGAGAAGGGGAATCCCTACAAACAGGACATTTGCCACTTCCACTATAAATCTCTGCTCAGCCCTGCCCGTACCTCTGCCCCAGCAGGTCATTGCCATTCTGCTGCCCAATTAGTCCTCCCCATCCCTTGCATAAGGGAAAATGATCTTCATTTCTGCTCTTCAAACACTAGGTCATATACACAGCCTCCTCATGCACCACTTGTTCCCTGATGTCTTGCATCCAGATAGAAAGCGATTTGCCCCTAAATTACCTTAAATACAGTTATTCCCTTAGATGAATGTTATGTGAGAATTAAGCATTTGAGTTAAGACCATACTGCAATCTGAATGTAAGAGTGTTTTACTAAGCAATGTGAGCCCTGTGTGCCCAACTACCTCCAGCTCCTTCAGCCACCAGGGACCTCTTGCACCGTTTACACACACCAGCCAGGCCCGCACATCCAAACCCACACAGCAGCACTGCTGAATCATTTTTAACACTTCCTGGGAATATGACCTAAGTGGCTGGGGGACATTTTTATGGATGCATCTCACATCCTCTGGCTATTCACATGGTGGTGGGTCCAAAATACAGAAGTCAAGAGACAGTGCAGGCTACAGCTCATGCTGCCACTGGAGCAATTGCCATGGTTTTACAAAGTAAAGGAAAAAAAACAAACAAAACAAAGTAGAAGCGCTACAGTGGTGTATTCAATGGCCTACAAAATGAAGTTGTTCTGAACACACACAAGGATGCCAGTGGGCCATGCCTGCTGCCATTACAAGCTGGCAGATGCAAATTATGCATTGCTTTCCCCAGGGTAAGAGAGAACTGGGTTAGGAATGGTAATAGCCTTGAATAATAAGGTATTGAATATTCATGATAGAAAAGTCATACATTGAACTTAAACACACTTAAGAAAAATAAGAATAAAATAAAACACACACGGCGTGTTGTGCCAGGCATGCTCAGACCTGCTGGCAGTACTCTGGGCACTCCTGCCCAGCCCGGCAGCATTGGGAGCTTCTCCTGGCCTCAGCACCGCTAGACACCCCCCTTCTGCCACCAAGCCCGGCTCAGCCGCTGGCGCAGAGCACCCACGGCAGCACCAAGCCTCAGCGCCAGCCGCCTCCAGAGCCCTTCACGCTCCCTCGAAACCTTTACAGATGACTCAGAAGAAACAGAAAGAGGAGGGGGCAACTCATTTCAGCTCCAGTGCCTGAATGCAGAAACAGCACTATGAACACTCAAGACTGTACTTTTATTCTATATTTAAGATGATTAACAAAGTAGCTGTAAGGGGTTTTAAAACATGAACTGTTTTAAATTCATCACCTGCCTGTGTCGTTAACTGCTCTTTTACTGAGATCCTGCCCAGGTCTTTCAGATCTTTTTTCCACATCATCCTCCCACAGGGTGAAATTCAGCACAGAAAAAAGCTAGGCATTGTCTGCTCACTTAAACACAGACAAGCCAAGATTCATAAGCAAGAGGCATCCAGTTTGCTGTTTCACCCAATAGTTGCAGACTGCCAAGGGACCTGCTGCCCGAGGTCACAGCAGTCAGTAGGACATATGCTGTGAGGCAGCAAAAGGGATTTTTCTCACCATCTCTAGGTAAAAATTCATTAAAAAGAAGTAGAAGGAACCTTATTTGACACCATGAGAAGCTCTTAAGTCTGCAATGAGGAAAAAGTTCATCGATTTCCTGAGCTGATTTAAGCAATCTGTTCCAATACAGCTTACACGCTACGCTCTGGCAACAGCCAACTGCTGGCAGGTGCTGAACTTCAAAGCAGCTTTTTTTCTTTTTTTTTTTTTTTTTTAAATGTGAAAAACAGAGACACACAGCCAGTTACCACCCCAAGCAAAGCACTGCTCCAAATCGTTAATTATGAGGAAACTCATTAAGCAACAGGGAGCCCGCACTGCTGCAGAGACCAGGATGAGGCACCGCAAGGAAGCAGATGAGCACTCACCTGCTCAGGGGGCACCGGTGGGCAGGAGAGCAGGGGAAGGCACACGGGGCAGGGCTGGATGCACTGAGAGCCTGTGTCACCCCACAGAGCCTGCGAGGACCTCGGCAGGGAGGGAGCGCAGGGGAGGCTGCTCCTGCATGGGAGCAGAGGAAGAGGGGCATCAAACACCGCCCCATCTGCAGCCCCAACGGTCCCCACAGGGAGAGCACCCAGGATCCCCCTGCCATGAAGCACCCACAGCCCTGCACAGCCCCAGGAACACCTTTATCCCCCCCAAACCCACACAGCCTCAACAGCAACTGCATCCACTCCTGGCACCTCCCTCCCTACAACACCCAGGCCCCTCCACACAGCCCAAAGGACTCACCCCATCTCTGCCACTTGCTCTAACCACCAGCTCCTCCACAAGAAAACCAATCTCCTCCTGCCCTCTCCCTCCTGAGCTCATGTCCCTGCTCCAGCCCAGCCTTGCAGCAGCTGCAGCCCCTGGGGCTGATTGCAGCCCCCAACGAGCAACACCTGTGGGCCCAGCAGGGCAAAGCCTGCAGGAGGGTCCAACAGTGGGGAGGATACAATGGCTGTCATGGCTCTTTGGACCTACTGAGGAGAGTACAAATGAAATGATAATGGAAGTAAAGGTGTAGAGGGGGACACCGAGTCCAGCAAAGAAGCAGGGAGGTACCTGTCTGTGCCCATTCTCACAAGGGACTGCTGCCAGTCTGGGCAGGGGGAAGCTCCCACTGTGTCTTCTCAGCCGTGTGTGGTGTCTCCTTTCCGCATCTCCCTAAGCAGCAGCTCTATCACTCTGTCCTGAGGGTCCGTGGCTACACCCCTGGGCGGTACCAGCTACGTGAGCTCCACCTGAAGCAAAGCAGAACTGAGGGGGCTCGGGGTGCCTTCCATGTGCCCCGCAACTAAGGACACATGGGCAAAACGAAGCAGTAAACCCGCTCCGTGCAGGGCGTGAGACACCTGCTGTGTTTTCCCCTCTCCTCAGCACCAAGGCGGTCGCTCTGGGCAGGTTACTGGCCAGCTTCTGGGCACTTACCGGATGGGAGCCGCTGGGCCAGGCTGCTCAGCACCTCCTCTCCCATCCACGGGGCCCTCGCAGCGGCAGCGCCCTGGGCAGCGGGAGCTCCCTCAGCACCCATCGCCCCAGGCAGGTCCCCTCGCCCTGCAGCAGGAGCCATGTGCGGAGAGCTCCACACACCGAGTCTCAGTTAGCAGATAGCAAGCAGGGTGCCCGTGTAAAGCAGGAGAAAGGGACAGTACAGTGAGCCAAGGGAGGACAGCGAGCGCGCGGTGAGCACTCTGCGGGACAAGATGGAGGTGGTTTTTAATTGTAAGGAGCCACTCTGAAATGGTCACGTGAAGCACACCCAGAGCCACCACCTCCACCGAGTGCAGGTCACTCCAAGACACCACAGCAGGGGTTTGCAGATATGAACTCCCACTCTGCACCTGCCAGCCCTGCACCACAGCTTCCCTGCGGCCGAGCAGCACGTTTGGAGCAGGAGTGACAGGGACACAGGTGACGACTCGTGGCACCACAGAGGCTCTGCAGGTGACAAGGAGCCGGCTGGGGTGGCATCGGCAGGGTCGGGTGCAGCCATCGTGCCTCACTTGAAGGAGAGGGCAAGCAGACAGGTGAGGTGCCTTGGCCCCGGGGCGTTTTAGTGAACAGAGCAGCAGTGCGACCCCACCAAGCACCTGCGGGGAGCATCGAGGCAAGCAGTACTGGGAGCTGTCAGCAGCGACTCTGAACATTACACAAACAGTGTGTGTGTCCCCCTTCCTCTTTTCTCCTCATCTGATAAAATATTACGAGACATGCACATGGCTTGAAGCAGATAACTACTGATAGTCCTGGCTGGTGGGAGAAGGAGCCATCTGGCAGATGGAGAGTAAGATGGTGCCAATTTAACAAACTAGGTTGCTTCTTGCAAACTTACGCATGGAGGTCTGGGGAAAGAAATACTAGGACAAAAGGTCAGCTATTCTGTTTCTATCTATACCCAAAGTGGACTGGAAAACCAACAGCATCCAAACAGTTATGAAAATGGTACGTTTGATTCATCTTAAAATTATGAACAAAACTGGTGAATCTAAAATGGTCAATACTTGAAGTGAACTCCTGCATACCATGATTAATTGTAAATGGTTACAGCATACAGCATCAGCATATTTTAATCTTATATCTTTTAAATTTTTATCCTGTTTTTAACATGCAAATGATATTATTCATCCTCGTCTAACCTTGCTGTGCTGTATCATTTATTTTCATCTGTTTTCTTCAACAATATTTCTTTCTTTGTATAGCAGAGAAAGAGCAACTTGTGCTTTGCATTCCTTTCCTTTCTTCTTAATGAATTTCTTCTGCCTCTGCTCTCCTCTTCATCACTCTTGGGTAAAACAAGGGACATTGCTGGATGCAGTGTTCTAATTATGAATCCACATTTCTTCCGCTCAGATCACTGCTCATTAACTATTTTGCTGCTTTGCAACAGATGAGCTGCAGCTGATGCCTACTGTGGTTAAGGGGAAGTAAGGACATACCCCTATTAGCACTCATAGCCAAAAACCAAAATCAAGGAACAAGAAATTTATGTAACCGAATTAGCAACTTGGGGTCAGTTCTGCACAAACATCATGGTTCACCATGAGGACAGTCAAGCCTTGGAACAAGTTGCCCAGGGAAGTTGTGTGATCTCCATCCTTAGAGGTTCCCAAGAGCTGACTGCGTAGAGCCCAGAGCAACCCCACTCGTCTCACAGTAACCCAGCTTGGCACATGAAGTCAGACCAAGGACCATCTGAGGTCCTTCCCAACAAGAATTATGAGCCCACGATTTTCAGAAGCATCCTGAAATATAATTCAACTTACCCCTGCATAATATTCCCATTCCAGGGAAAATTATTTGCCAAGGCATTCTTGAAAATCCCTCTCAAAACTTACCAGCACATCTAGAGTTGATAACAATTTTAGCCATAGGGCCTGTTCCAGTTAGCAGCTCCAGTTCCTACTGTTGCCATCAGAAACAGGCCACTCAGCAGCTCACACAGGCCTGCCTTGCTTTCTCAGATCGCTTTCTTGTTAAAAAATTTCCATGTGGGGAGTTTCTGCAATCTAATTTTCAACTTACTTTTCAGCAATAAAGCCGTATTTTCAGTCAGCTACCCCCCAAAGATGCCATTATACGCTGAGACATGTTTGTGTTGTCTTGTACTACGAGACCTGCAGGCCATGCAGACGGCTCATGAGCTTCGATAACAGGATCGGAGACGGTGACCCCCCCCTACCCAGCCTCAGCCCTCTCCCACCACCCTGTCCACAAGAGCCCTACTCCATGATAACCAAGAGGATGCCAAAGCTCTCCGCAGAGGTCCCACTCGCGGGTTCCTCACACACAGGACTTTATTCTGTATTTCTTCTGTATTTTTACAAGCATTTTACTGCTTGGGTGCCTCACTGCAGGGGCAGAGGACATCTCATTCTCCCATTTGCAATGCAATTTTTATTATAATTTCTTTATTTTCATAGCTTTCATGATATAAATGTGACTGAGGAGTGTTGGACATGCCGATTTACACGCTGGCTTTTCACGCATCAGAGGAAGACAGCACATTTTATGTTTTGTACCGATTCTCACAGGGTTTGCTTTGGCCTGAAAGCTAAATACTCGGACATGTAGGCTCATTTGGAGACCTGATGCATCTTCCTTTCATGATTTTATGATGCCAGTAACTCCAATCTCCAAAGAAAAATAAACACAAGGAAGTTTTCTAACTTGCAAAGTTGAAACAATCTGTATTGTACAGAACCTACGCACTTTCTTCTCAGAATTGATTGTTTATGTGAAGAATTACAAACATCATGGCAGCCAAGAGTTGTTACTGAAATATAATAACACAACTCATTTGCTAACAATAAATCCAAATAGTCACAATATTCTTTTTTTCTTCTCTAAATGCATGTAACATGGTTTAATACCAGGGAAATACTCCGTGTATTTTTGGTTTTACAACACACACACATACACACATTTTCATAAGAACTTGCTCAGGCGCCCTGGTAGGAAATGCAAACCACATGGAGCCACTGCCAGGGTTAGCACCCCACGCACGGGGACTCACCCTCGCTTGCAGCCTCAGTATTAGATCAACTGCTTCCTTCACGTGCATAATTCCAGCAGAGCAACATTTCTCCTAGGCTCAAGGCCTTTAGCTTAAAAGGCATGAGAATAAGAAGAGTTTTGATGCAGTGGCATCCCCAGGGTAATGCGTGTGAGTGGGGCAGGTAGCACGTCCCCGAGTGTCACCCGGCTCACATGAAGCAGCCCCACAGAGCTTGACACATCTGGCACGTGCAGCTCCACAAGGACCCGCACCTGCCTTTAAAGACATGGATGGGAGCAACCTGAGAGCCTCCACGGCCCCCGCAGAGCACAGAACTAGGTCACACTTTAAGGACGCTTAAATACACCACAGCAAATAAAAATAAAGGGGTGGGGGAATAAAGAAAAATGCCACTTTCTTTGTCAGGGCCTAAAGAATGGAAAACATTTGTTTCAGAACTGATTATAATCACCAGGATTTCCTCTCCGGAGACCTGAGTTCAAATCACAACTGAAAAACAAGGTTTGTGGTTTTAAATTAGGTAGTTTTGCTCCTCCCCATCCCTGGACAGGGGATGGAGTTTAACACCTGGCAAGGAATGAAGAGAGCTGAAGAACAAACAACTTCCTATTTTTATTAGAAAGCCCCAGAGACACCTGAATTGCTCCAAACCAGTTATCTTCACCAGCCTTTGGGTGAGTTGCAGCATCCCTGCGCACTTTTACACTTAGGTTTTTAAGTTGATTCGATGTTGGGAGCACGGAGGATTTCCCTGTGTTTCCATGCACCCAGTGATTGGGACCCAGCACAGTAACTGTACCACTTTCTGTATCAGTTTGCAGGAGAAAACCACGCAGAGGTGAGCGCCGGGTTATCTCATCTGCGGCAATGCCTTGCCAGCTCTTCAGAGACACCTTCTCCCCCAGCTCCGTGGAGCTTAGCATGCTCCACATCTAGTTTATCCTATTGATTTCCCACTATCGCAAGCGTTAACTTCAGTTTAAGCAGCACACAGTCACTATTAAATCAGACAGAGATCAAACCCGGGCGCTGTTCTTCAAGCGTGAGATGTTATTTGAGTCAAGTATTCAGATCTCAGCTAGATGTCTCTGCCCACAGTAGCAGAGGTCTTTCATAACCACATCCAAATACTTTCTGATATCCTATTTTCTCTATCATTTTCCAGATTTTTTTTCAATTATTATGTTCTTTTTTAAATTCCTCTAATCCTCTTTTCTGAAGACATAGGATTAAAAGGACTAAAAATAGCCTCTTAACTGCTACTTGTTTACATATTTATTTTTTAACACAGCAGTGTCCAACACAGGGCCCGGACAACCATTTCACGAGCAAAATCCCACTCGCTTCTCGGGCAGCTTTGCCTCAAGGCTGTCGCAGCCCCTCGGTTTGGGGAGCAGAGCTTCGCACGGCTCCCCCTGCCCACCGAAAGGCGCCCAGGTCTGCCGGAGCAGCGCGTCGATGACTCCTTGCTGCAAGGAGGTAGGTGGAGCTCGCGCAGGGAGCAGCCTGAGCCGCGGTGGCTCCGCTGACACCGATGCTGCCGGCAGCGCGGGCTGCTGCTCAGGTGCCGGCAGAGGCGCAGCCAGCGCTCCCTCTGCACGAGCCAGGGCAGCTCCTCAGCACCGCTGGGACCAAAGCGCAATCTGGGCAGCTAAATCCGTTGGGCTGATACATTTCATATGATTAGGGGCAACTCCTGTCTGCTCTGCTCACCCGTTAGCTCCCTCCGAACAGAGAATACAGTGCTCTGGAGCGAGCACCCTTCACCCCCGCGTCAACACGCTGCCCGAGCAGCCCCATGTGCACCGCTCTCCCACGGGGGGTCCGAAGGAAGCGGCGCGGGTGGAAAGCGAGCTCCGCGATCCCAATTTGGGGTCAAGCAGATCCCAGCATTCCAACGCTGCCCTGGGACAGTCTGACACAAAACGCAAAGCCCGGGGTTTTCCCCACACCAGACGCCTGCCATCCATTCGGCATCACATTCCAGTATGTGCAGCACAAAGCACGCAATCCCACAAGTATCTTAGTGTGTATTCCCGTTATCAGACTAGCCGTCCCTTCCATCTCAGCCCTGCTCTCTGGACCTGGGGAACGTGTCCTCCTGGCCCAGCCCAGCCCCAGGCGCGCGGGGGCTCGTGTCGGTGCCGTGCCTGCTGCCACGGCAGGAGCCAGGGCGCAGATGTGGCCCTTGGCTGCGTGGCGGCCACGGGGCTTCGGCAGCCTTACGCAACAGCCTCACAGCTAGTTCATTAAATGTCCATTTCCCATTCAGAACAAGGTTAACACCTAGTGCCAAAATGCATCAAAACCTCACGTACCTGAGCAGGCACTTACCACCTGTTTGGCTTAAAACACCAGTATGAGAAAGACACGCTACAAGTCACTACAACACTTGCACATACATGCACCCAGACCGCCTTATCAGCATCCTGCCGTTATCAATTTATTCTCGCACAGCACTTTCCTTTTTCCACTCATATTCCTCACATTTGCTGAAGGCACAACACCCAGATAGGCAACGTAAAACGCACTTCCCGTACAAAAGTCAACAGTCTCCTAAGAGAGCAGCTTGGCAAAACTGCTTTGTTTAAATCTCAAGTTTCAAGATAAGTCTTCCCAAGAGCATTAGAGAACATCGCCATCACGATTAAAAAGTACTTGAGGTGTTTGCACTTCTCCTATGCAACACATCACTTAACCTTTAATAGATAGGGGCTTTTAGAAGGAAATTATAAAAGCAGAAGTGGTAAAAATCTCCTCTTTTTATCAAGTTTAATGGATGAGACAGATTCTTTAGGCAAAGCTCCAAGAAAGGAAGAGCCAGATCACCCTCTGGCTCCATCAGGGAGCAACGACAGCTCACGGCAACGAGCGTCCTAGCAGCACTCTGAAACCGAACGCTGGTCTCGCTCCATAAAAACTCCATTGCGGCTACAAATCCTCATCTGCACGCTTCCTCCTCCCTTACACACAAATACACTCTCTGACACTTACACAAAGGAGAATAAATGATTTTATGCATTTTTATGCATTTTTCAATGCTTCTCTGTTATGCCTGCTACCAAGGAACGTCAAGAGTATCTTAAATATCTTACTGTCTATTGTTAGCACTATAGAATATACATAATATATCATTTTATTTTAGTTTTCACACATACTAAGGTTTCCAGTATGATAAATGTCTTTTCAAATCCGGTATTTTTTTGTCACACAGTAGATCCACCTCTATTTGACAGTGACTCCAGGACATACACGTCAAGACAAAAATAAATACTGCTGTGATGGCAAACGTTTCAGAACTCTTAGGACACTGTTACAGTGGCACTTCAAAGACTCCTTAAATACAACAAAAAGAGACAACAGTTAAAGAGAAATTTGCTTTGATATAGCCAGAAAACCTGCACTACTTTTAGGAGATCTGTGCTTGTTCGTGCAAGAGCAGCCTCTCATCTTTGACCATGTCAAACGCTGCACTCCAGCCCTCCACCCGCACCCTTACAAGAGCCCTTCCTGCTATTTTAAGCAAGCATTCCTGTAAGCTCTACATAAGCAATGCTGTAATTCCCAAACAATTGAGGTAATTATAAAAATGAATATCATTTATTGTTTTGTTTATTACTATCATGTCTGAACAATTACTTTCATACAAAAGTCTGATTTTCAGCATTATGCCTTGCAAGGGCATCCCCTCCGCACCACGGGAGACAGATGTATTAGGAATTGTGCAAGAGTTTTGCTACCAGCCTCAAAGCAACAGCAACTCCATAAACAAGATCTTGGTACAGAATCACGCCTGGCATTTTGAGAAGGGGAGAGGGGTTTTACATATATGTTCAGTTCTGCTTTATTTTTTTTTAATTGTATATAACCCCTTGAAACACAAAAAAAAAAAAAAAAAAGAGAGAGGGGGAGGAAGGAAAAAAAAGAAAGAAATCATCGCATTACTGTATGTTACCCTTCAGCAGTTCTTTGGAGGAAATCAGAAAGCAGGCTGCTTTTCCCGGCTCCCTCCCTCCCGCAAGCCAGGAGGGCCAGGCTCGCGCGCCCGTCACAGCCGCGGCTTCCTGAGCAACGTTCTGCTGAGGTCCTTCACCTCCTCGGGGCTGCCCACCCGCTCGTAGCCCAGCAGGGCCATGGGCTGCTGGCAGTACTCCTCCACCTGCTTGATCTGCGGGAAGCTGAGCGCGGTCCTCCAGGCGCTCAGCGCCTGCGTGGCGTTCCTGGCCGACACCACGAAGGGCTTGAAGGAGTAGCCCGGCCCGCTGGTCATGTTGAGGGCGAACCTCTCCATCTCCGGGCTGACCGTCAGGTTGACAAAGCCGTAGACCTGCCGCAGGGTCTTGACGGGCTCCACCACCAGGTCCTCGTAGCGCACGGCCAGGTAGTTGCCCCGGAGCCAGTCGGGGGGGTGCAGGGCGGTCTGCAGGGTCTTGGCCATGCTGCTGCAGATGACCTCCATGGCGCCCAGCGCGTGGTAGTCCGAGCCGCCGCCACCGCCCTCCTTTTTGCCGCTCGTCTTGTGGCCGGGGTCGAGGAAGGGCATGCGGTGGATGCGGGGGTCCCGGCTCCGCACCACCTGCAGGCTCTCGCGGATGAGCCCGTGCCGGGACTTGATGCGGGAGCTGGCGACCGCGCGGGGGTCGCGCACCAGGTGGATGACTTTGAGCTCCAGGGCCGGGTCCTGCATGAGCGGGGCCAGGACGGCCAGGTCGAAGACGCGGACGCCCTTGATGACCAGCGTGCGGTACTTGTGGCACTCCTCCTGGAAGCGGCTCAGGCGCTGCGGGGGGCACTTCTTGCACACGCGGTCGTCCACCATGCCCACCACCTCCTTGCGGTAGGCCGGGCAGAGGGGCGAGGAGCAGATGACCTTGTTGGTGGAGGCGCCGAAGATGCCCAGCGTGGTGAGGTTCTTGCCGGCACCGGCCGTGCTGTAGAGCTGGAAGACGGAGAGGTCGCAGCGGTACAGGGAGCTCAGCATGTCGCGGGCCGCCCCTTGCAGCGAGACGGCGTCGCCGGGGTACAGCTTCTGCCAGACGTGCCACACGGGCTCGTAGAGGAAGAACACCTCGGGGTTCTGGTTGAAGAGCTCCCCGAAGAAGGACGAGCCCGAGCGCCAGGTGGTGAACACATCGACCAGCTGCCGCCGGGCGCTCTCC
>JAWLRI010001075.1:1005679-1016430 GCA_034781795.1 Crypturellus tataupa
GTGTCTCTCCTATTAAATCTTCCTAATGTAATTGCTCCTAACTTCACAAGAGATGACTTTTTAAAAACGGGACCTTGCACTAAAATAGTGAAGGCTGAGGGAATATAAAATCCCCCAGACCAGGCCCCTCCCCACCTTCTGAAATGCCCTGTTCTTTTTGGTGACACTGAGAAAGAGGAAAGACTTGCTGCTTTCAGATTTCATGGTTTCATCTGTGCTGCTGTCACTGGACAGTCTCCCACAGCCTACGGCAAGTACTGGCTCTGTTATTAAATATAAAGTTTATTTCTTCAAACAAATTTTCAGTAATTAAGTCCAAAGGCTAAATATAAACTTATTCTAAGTGTTTTGAAATTACATAAATTTTGATAGGGGCGGGGGAAGGCAAACACGAGTTACACTTTAAATCATAGGCTACAGTTCATACTTGACACATTAAATGCAGCTGGGGATGTATGCTAAAGAGTGTATATATATATATATATATATATATATACACACACCCACACTACCCATGGTTACCATATAATTCAATGTTTTTCTGAATAGTAGATATCACTTAGCTTTTATGCCAACTGATTTAGTACAGGAGAGGAGAAGGTAGAGAAACCAGGGAAAGTAAAAACAACTAATACAGAAAAACTAATTGTCCTGGAAACTTTGTATTTAACCCTCTGCTAAAAAGAGCTGCAGAGGCATCTTTAAAAACAAGAGCAGAAAGAGCAGGGCTGGGTATCTAAATGAGAATGGCAAGAAGTAGAGCACTTTCACCCACCATAGATAGGTCTGCTTACTAGACCTCAAACAAAGTCGAATTATCACCAAAAGCACTATAACATAATTTTATGTTGCCATCAGTTTCTTCCCACATTGGGAAGCCCAAATTTATTTCAAAAACTGAGACCTAGAGAGGTCCAAAATAATTTAAAAAAAAAAAAAAAAAAAAAAAAGAGGCCTTTTTGGTGAAATTCAAGTATTGGGTAACCTCCCAAAACCACAACTATACACCTACTGGTGCATTTCATCTGTTCCAATATAGTTTTGTTCCTATCATGCTTCTCTTCTCCCTTAGGCAAAAAGTTTCTAATAAAAGATCTACTTCTCCTTCAACAATTTTAAAAATCTTCGCTACATTTTAATCTTTGTGAGAAATAAAAAAAAAAAAAACAAAAAAAAAAAAAGAAAAAAAACACTTTAATTGGAAAGCTTGAATTTTACATCCCGTATGATAGAATGCAAACTCTTGTGCAGGAACATCTATTCATTTGACTTCAATGTCAGGTAGAGAACAACAAAATACATACCTTGAAATTTTCAGACTGTAAATGGCCTTGTATTGTACGGTAAGTAGCATTGAGATCAGAGAATATCTGACATAATTTTGTTTCAAAACTAGAATTAAACATATACATTTCTTTGGTTAAACTTGGTAATGTAAGTATTCTGCGGACACATATAATTCATAAAAAGTACCTGGAACACAGGAGTCAAAAGGCCTAGGCTTTGATCCCTAAAGTAGTCGTGAACTAAGCTACAAAGCAAATAAGATTACTATATATTAAATCACTTTTGACAACAACAGAACTGTGAAGGACGATATTCACATCTGCTGCAGTCTCTTTATACAGCCTGAAAATATTGGAGGAGGATAAAAGGAGTTTTACAGCCTTACATAAAACTGAAGTATTTTTTCAAAATTCAACTTGCTTAAAGCAAACAAACAAGACAAAAAAAAAAAAAGATTCAATTCAAATTATTCAGTGAGGTCCTCAAGGAAAGCACAGAGTAACACCTTCCTAGTTTCTCTAGAGCTTCTCTCACAATGTGAAAAACAACTGGCACAGTGAAGAAGTGCTGCAACACAAAATACAATCTGAAATCTCTAAGGTATTTACAACATACTGAATATTTCCCATCATGTTAAAATAAATTCACTTTACCATAATATAATCATAAACGTGATTGAAAAACTTCTTAAAAAATTTTGATTATTTTGCTATATATTAACTACAACATAATTTACAACCTACGTCGCTTTCTGTAGAGATGCACGTGGGTTCTCACTTCTGTGAGGTTCTACAGAAATGGTCACTCACACATAAGGTTATTTTATCCCAAAGCATCAGCTGCATTCATTTATATTCTACCGTGCTATATAATATACATTTTCACAGAAAAAAAGACGTATCATCAGTGTCGTACTTCATTGGTGTTACTGAGACACATTTAATCATTTATCTACTACCACATTCATGCAAACAGGTACATAAGACTGGATATAAGGATACACTTTTGCAACTAAGCACCCAAAATACTGTACTTACAATTTCCTATAATACGAAGCATTGGCAACTTTAGCTGAGGAGTTGTATAACACATCTGACACGAGATATAGTCTTGCAATCTACAGTAGAGAATGTTCAAATTAATATAACCTTAACTTTAAATTATCATAAAAATAGAATCATTCCCCTGAAGTGATACAAAATGGTTTAAAACTACCCAGTAGGAGTTACAACTACACAAGGGCAATAGCCATACTGTTAATAAAGATACTGATGATAAATTAGCAACTATCACGCAAAATGCACTACAGCTGTAACATGGAATACTCTCCTCACAAAGGACAGTGGGGCCTTCCAAATTTAATTTCTTATCTTTTAACAGGCTATTCTGGTGTTCTCAAACTCAGAGCAAAGCAGAGCACTAGTCACAAGAAGGCCCAACATGAATAACCTCACAGAAAACACGTGTGCTCAAGTCCAAGGTCTTGATACAAAAGCTCAATGCTGCCTGAAATAAAGCTGGCAAATTATATGCACGAGATTTCAAGTAAGCTGTCTTCCAAAACCACAACTATAACTACATAAATTCTCTATACCTTCTTAGGAAGAGGAGTCTTCAAAATGGACAATGACTCTGTAATGCAGTCTACAATTTCTTCTGCAGCTTCCGCATTATTTAGACAGAAAACCATTGCATCCCCAATATCGTTCTTACGAGGTGTTAATCCACGCAGAATTTCCTCCAATTTGTCTCTTTGTCTGAAATATTAGAGATGCAATACTTTCAATATAAAAAGTACTTCAAAGATTTTCCATTTAGAAGAGTTTGGAATTTTGAATATTTAGGACATAACAATGTTAAATATTTTTATAATCTGTTGCCTGAGTATTCTCAATGACTCAGCGGCATGCGCATGCATAAGCACGTGCCTGCTACACAAATTTCCACTCAAGGCTTATATATGCACAGTAATCAAGAAAAAAAGAACTGGAAAATAGCTAATGCAGGAAATTAATACCTCAAAATAGAAAATAAGTATCTTTCAGGGTTTAGTTTAAGCAAAAACCAAAATGGATAAATCTGAAGCATATAAAAGTCATCTGTTCTGTGAAGGAAGAAGTGTCAGACCAAGAAAGCTAGTAGAAAACAATTATTTCTTATTTTCCCACTCCATATGTATATAAATCAGCATAGAACAGAATCTTTTTGGTCCCTCAAAAATGATATAAGGAATAAATTATGTATTAAATCTTCCAGAACCATGACTGCTATCATAATTATAGCAAAAAGAATAAAAAATGGAAAACTCCAGGCTAAGAACAAAGTAGTCAGAATGACAGCTATGCATATACACGTGTATTTCTGCTACCATAGTCATCACCACCATACATGAAACACACAAAGAACTCTGATGTTCCTTCTCTTCCTGGTTATTAACAGCTGCTCCACATTTTAATTTCTGACAAGCAACATCAATAAAACGTTATTTCATTAGATTTTTATCATGTTGAGATACATGTTATTTTCCCACCAACAGATGGGAACATAAAATAGGAAAAAAAAAAATCTCATCCAATCCCATTCAAATAAATGACTAATACCAACTGGATTGCAAGTTCTCACTGCTCAGAGATGGCGAGTTTAACAAAATTCATGAAGTATTAGCCTTAAATATCATTCAACATATAAGGTAGACCTCAGGATTAAAAGAGCTTCTAATTAATACTGTGACAAGCATTGTAACATCTTAGGGATGATAAAACAACAACACCACAGAAAAGATGAATAGCTGTTAAAACAGCAGTAGAAATTGCTAAAAGTTCATACTCTTCCTTAAGTGCACCCTTCTTGTTAGGTTCCTCTACAAATGCTTCTGTTTCTTGTTCTTCTGACATCCCATGGAGGTATGGATTTAATGGTGGTGGCCTCCAAAATGATCCATTTTTGAACATACGGAAATCTTCTGTCCTCCACTTGGTCGGAGCATCTCCCTAAAAAGAACAAAAATACTGATATTTTGGCATACTTTTATTTTACTGTGCTTAAAGGTATGAACTGTCTCTAAAATTTTACTTGCCTGGAGAATTGAATAAAGCTTCCACCTATAGTATACATGGGCTGGAGTCTGGTTTTCAAATAAAAACCTAAATCAAAAAGAAAAAAGAAGACATAAATTATGTTACAAATGAATTTAATTGAATTATAATTTCAAAGGAAGCAATCAAGCAAAATGAACCAATACCCGAACCTAGTCCACAATCCCAACATAGCTGCCAAGCAATGTGAAGAGCTACTATTGGAGCAATCACAACTCAAACAGTGGAGGAACTCATAGGCATACAGTGCAGTTATTCAGATACCACAATAAGTGAATTGATGTTTCCTAACAGCAAACTCTGTCAGAAGAATGATAAAAATCAGGATCATTAAAAAAAAAAAATCCCCCCTATATACTCAATTTGAATTTTAAACAAGACAAAAACAAAACACAAACATTTGATCTTACTGCAAAGAAAACATTTGCATAAGGTCAGTCAATACTTCCTTGAAATAAAGTTTTTTAGAGACTACATTTCACAAGAAGTACTAAAATTATCTTCTTTATTGCAGTAAGGACAAAAGCTGGAAATTCTCACAACTTCACTGTGACAGCTGAAATTTAATTTTACTTGCAGTGAGGACAAGAAATGACCACCAGGTCTTGATAAAGACTGGAGACGAGGCTCCAGGAAGACTGGGCTTAACACTCCCTTTTAAGAAAAGTGTGTAACTGCCATTAATGACTTCAAATCTCACAGATAAATAAGAGTTAAACATTGTGTGAACGCTTATGTACATCAGTATTAATAACTGGAAAGTACGGGTATTCCACCCTCAATCTTCTTTTAATTATACAATTTGCAAAGTTTGAATTTCCATGCAAACACTGAGAGCTTTTCAGAAATGCAAACTATTAGTAACAGCTAAAATAATTCCTGCTACTTAAACCGACAGAAAAGGATAAGCACCTGAACATCGGATTGTTGATTTCTCGATTCATGATCATGGCTTCAAACATGGGCCCCTCCCGCACGACAAACTCTATCATTCGATGTATCAAAGCGAGCAAATTCCTACAACAACAACACAGTTAAAGAAAAATTGATTCAGACCTAACACTACGTAAAACTACACTCCACCTAAGACACTACAACTGTGCAGGAGATTATTTTGCTGTGTTTTTCAGAAAACAGTATAGAAGATAAGATAGCATGGAGTAATATTATTGCCTTAGAGAGACACGGGCATTCTACAATGAAAATATGCCCAAGAGGGGTGAAGGTTTAAGAGAATTCCTGAATTTCCACAGTTTAACCTACGACCATCTCTTGTTTAGTAAAAAGCTTAATAACCCTTACAAAAACACCCGAACATCAAAGTACATCTATCTAATAAAATCAGTAAGCCCTCATCTAAATTATCTAGATTGCATAGGAAAGTGTTAACCAAAGTTCTACTGATGCACACATGGCTAAATATTATGCTCAAAACTAAGCCAATCTTTTCAAATATTTAACAGAAATTCCGTTCAGATTTCAAGCTTTCCAAAAACACATTGAAAAGCAAGTAGCTTTCCTGATGCCAAATATGGCAGTGATTTTATTAAAATGTGGTCCCTTTGGTCAAGACTTAACTGTGTGCCAACAGAACAAAACTGTCCATCATTCCATGTCATATCATTCAATGCTTCCTACCTCATATACACAAGTAAACAAAATCAAAATTAAAAAAATAAAAATTTGCATTCGTTTCATTCAGCACAACATCCTGAGGCACATGAAAAGCACATGCGTAATGTAAATTTTCAAAGAGCATTTGAAAATACAGATCCACTTGAAAGTATACTAAAAGGAGAGATAATAGAGACTCTATAAGCTTTGCAAATTACTGTGATCTTGAGTTTCCAAACTTTGGCAATTATTTTTGAGAGAAGGAAAAAAAAAAAAAAAAAAACAGGATCCTAAATTTTCAAATACAGGCTAGTCTACAGCTACCAAAAGCTTCACAGCATGTGTCCTTTGAATGTGATGCAAATAAAAGAGTGCAGATTTCTACTTTTTTAATTGAATATTTTAGATGTAACAAAAGGATATTGGTTCTTTAAATGTATCATCTAAAATTTCTTTCTAGCAAATTTTAAGTTACAGAAATCCAAAAACTGTCACATTGAAAAGCTGCAGAATTTTCCATCACTAAGCAACAAAGGTCATTGGGTGATTGTTTTCTATCATTGGGAATATTCAAAGTCTGCCACAGATATAAAGTACTAAATGAAAAAATACTGTTTACAATTTAAAAGCTTGCTAATAAAAAGTGTGCCCCTACCATGTGAAAACCTGGCAAATGCTCTGGCAATTGTCTTCTACTAAGCATTAAAACTACATTTCCCTCAACTATCACACAGAAGAGCAACACATACCCACACCTCATTTCTTTTTGCTTTCTACAATCCCAGAAAAAGGACATCCTCTCAATAATTCAGCAGCCATTTTATTTAAAGCAGTGTTCTCAAAGTCTGAAGAGCAAGACTTTTTTTGTTAGATGAACTGTATTTGAAAATGTCATTCAAAAAAACAAATACAGTTAGCTTCCAAGCCTCTGAGCTTGAAACATGCACAGATTTTAAGGCCAGCTCAATATGACCATTTTTGGCCCATGTCTCTGCAGAACCACGCCACTGGATTTCATCCAGTTGTTCTTCCATCCTGTGCAATGAGGTTGCACAAGAGTAGCTTTTTGTCAAGAACATTGCCTTTGCAAATCTCTCTGATATGTAAAAAAGATTCAGTAAACCAAATATATGAAAGAGGTTGTTACTTGCATTCTGGTATATAAGGCACTATGAATTGAAAGAAAATTTCTGAGAAATCCTGATTGCACACACTCAGTATTTTCTGTTCTGTAAGTGCTAAGAAATATTTTAAAATGATTCTGAAATTTTTCAAACATAAATGATCACAGTTAAGTGCAATAATCAGTTAGAAGTTTTTGCATGATATGATACACTAAAATGAACTAAAAGTTGTCCTCAGGAAGCTAAAGAAAAATGAATCCAAGGTATTTTCAAATACAATTCAATTAATATGAGTTTCTTACCATATGACCTTTGAAAATGCTACAGTAAATAAAATGGAAGCATATATTTCTCTAAAAGTTAACTGTACTATTAAAAGCACAGTTTTATAAATACTTGTCCTATTATTCATATTCCAATATTGTTAAGATTTGTACTGGTCACTAACTATTCCATGTCACTACTCAACCAAACTGTTCTGAACTTCTATCAAAATTGCTGGTGCACTTAAGCATCTTAGAGAAATAAGTCAATACACTAACTGAACTAGCATTACAAATGTTTTCTCCCCCCATACACACAAAAATGGGACTACTTTGTGACAATTAAAACAGTGTAGTAAAAGAAAAAAGACGAGAGTTCTAAGTGCATTACTTAAAAACGTCATTTAGCTTAAGTTGGCCAACAAAAAAAAAAAAAAAGGCTTTCAGTTATAATAAAACCACATTTATTGGAGCCGATCGTACCAATGTCTGGTCAAAAACTGTATACTTTCCCAATCCATCCCATGATGTTTTCCTGGTCCCCCGCTGCCGCAGACAGTTCAGCTGGTGTTGCTCACCAAGGCCAATGTCAAAGAGAATTTGGTAGTCTTTGTGTTTTTATTTCTGTTTTATTTTCTTACTTTTTTAAAAAAAAACTTTTAAAACAGTGTTGTGTTCCTATGTCTAGGAAAAGGTTTTAGCTTAGCTGAGCAAGAGTGTACCTAGACCAGTGCGAAGGCAGAAGCACCAACAGCGACCAAAAATGAAAAAATAAACCTTAAACTGAACTGCTGACATACCTTCTTCAGTGAACAGAACTATTGCCCATTAAAAAAATAAATAAAAATAAAAATAAAAAAGGAAAAAAGGAAAAAAAAAGGGGGAAAAAAAAAAAAAAGAAAAACCTTATCAAGATCAACTGCATTAGAAATTGTACCATTAAAAAAAATAAAAATAAAAAAACACTACAGCCCAGACTGGATACAGCAATGTCCTAGCTATAAGCTACCCATATATTTAAAGACCTATAAAGGATGATTAAGACAAGCTATTTCTCACTAGTTTTCACTGACAAAATCATCCTGCACCTATTTCTAGCGTTCAAAAAAAAAAAAAAAAAAAATCTATTCCTCACTAAAAATAAAAGCTCCTGGAAAACGTATAATACAACAGTAAGAAACACAATTTTCTGTTGCGAGTGTTATGAAAGAACCATTGCTCAGTCAAGCCATTACCTTTTCCTCAACATCACAATTTTTCTTTAAAATTCCAAAGGGGAAATTTTCTATATTTAGATCAGTAATAATAAAGAAAAACATGTACCTTTCTGTTGGGATAACCACTTTGACTATGGCTTGCGACAGAGTCTGTATATGAAGTCACATCAGATAATAAACATAGAATATGTGAGTATTGTTAACAAGTAACAAGCAAAAATATACATATGCAATGAAAATACTACACATCTATCACAAGTTTTGCAGGCAATCACTGCTGTGAAGTTATAACTAAGCAATTACATTAAATTCAAATGGTTGTGTCAGTGAACCATAAAGGTTCACTAATTGCAAAGTATCAGAACATTCCTGTAAGAATGTACATTGATGCACTGAATAGGTACTACACTGAATATAATTAAAAAAGGAGTTTTTCAACTTATGAAGCGATTCTAAACTATTTGACTTGGATCACTTAGGTATTACTGGATTCCCAAGTCTTAAAAAAGCCAACCCTAACATTAAAGTGTCATTCAAAGAATCAACAAATTCTTACAAACGTAAATAAAATTGGTAATGTAAATAAAATTGGTTTGTGATTACAAGATACTTACCCTTCACTTTTACTCCCTCAGCTAACATTCTAAAAGCAAAGAGAAGTCTGAAAACTGATTCCATACGTAGTCTAAAATACTGATTTGAGGTCTGGACTAATTATCTTCTCTATACAAAATACACCAACTTTTCTAGTGTAAAAACAAAGTACCCAGATTAAAACGTAGTATTTCCTCTAAAGAAATAATTTCGATACTGCAATTTGGCAGCCAACAAAAGGGGGGGACGTAGGAGAAAAAAATCCAGGGAGCCTGGAGGGGGAAAATGATAGCCAGATTTAAAGCATCGCTAAAAATAAGACCCAGTACTGTGGCCTAACACAGACATGAGACAATGTTTCAGAAAGTAGGTTCCCTTGGGCTATAGCAGGGATCCAGTGAGTTTGTACGCTAAGGGCTGCCAAAGTCAGCCTGAACAACGTAAAACAGGGAAGCCACTGAAATACTGGCATAGATGTAGTACTTAACATGAGATATGGCCCAGGGTACTTTTTTAAGTTACCTTCTCAAAATCTTCCTTGTTTTTTGGTGGGGGTAACATTGGAGCATTAGGATTCTTCAACCTCTCCCTAGGCTGGGCATTGAAAGGCAGTCCTGACGGAGGTGGTGGAAGTGTATGCTCCATCATGGAAGGTGGAATATATATTGGATGTGGTGGTATAGGTACAGCTTTGCCCCAGCCCAGCTTCATTTCAAAGGACATAATCATCTTGCCTAAAAAAAGCAGAAAAAGTCATATTATAAATTAGATCTGCACCTGTCTATTTCTCCTTGTATGGGCACTGTTTAGGTACATTTCCCAAAGTTTACCAGCTTCTGCTTACATTGTTCGTTCATGTAACATTATCTACCAAACTATAACTTATGTAATGAAAGCCTATTGCATTAATTATTCCTACAATGGTAACTACAGTCCAGAACTGAAAAATATGTTCACCGTTTAAATTCTTTAACGCTCTTTCAGCATCTCTCCTGTTCATAAATGCAACAAAGCCACAATTTCTTTCTCTCGCTCTTTCTTCATCAGTTCTTGGCCACATAATTTTGACACTCGCTAATGGTCCGAAACGTCCAAATTCTTGACATAACATCTCTTCATTCATCTGCAGGGAAAAAAAATTACCAGGTATAACTTAGAATCATAGAATAGAATGCCTAAGGTTGGAAGGGACCTCTAGAGGTCATCTAGTCCAACACCCCTGCACATGCAAGGCCACCTAGGACACGTGGCACAGGGCTACATCCAAGTGGGTCTTGAAGATCTCCAGGGAAGAAGACTCCACAACCGCTCTGGGCAGCCTGTGCCAGTGCTCTGTCACACTCACTGTCAAGAAATACTTAGGTTCCTGTGGAACTTTTTATGCTTCAATTTGTGGCCATTTCCTCTGGTTCTGTCAGTGACCACCAGTGAAGAGAGGCCAGCCCCATCCTCCTCACCGCCTTCCTTGATGTACTTATAGACACTAATTAGATCCCCTCTCAGCCTTCTCTTCTCCAGGCTGAACAGACCCAGCTCTCTCAGCCTCTCCTCATAGGG
>JAWLRI010001075.1:1016530-1030663 GCA_034781795.1 Crypturellus tataupa
CTGGTGTCTGGGGTTATTTCTCCCCAGGTGCAGGACCGTGCACTTGGCCTTGTTGAATTTCATGAGGTTTCTCACCGTCCAGTTGTCTACTCTGTCCAGGTCCCTCAAAAATGGAATAATCCACTGTATTTCTACATTCAAATAAATGTCCAAAACTTAAGATTTTTCTCAGTTTCTTCGCACACAGGAACAATGCTATTCATAAACACTTCCCCAATAAAATCTGCCTTAAAGTATATAACCTAGTCACCTAGTCAGCTTTCTAAGAAATATGATTCTTCTCACAGATAGCTATGTATGGACAAATAATGTTACGACTGCCAGTTACAAAAAGCAAAAATGCTCAGTGGAAATTAACTTCTGCCATACCATGTACAGAGCATTTACTCAAATGAATACTGCCTCTACAGTCACCACTGCACCTATACGATTTAAAATAACTAGAAAAAAAAATAGCTACTGAAAAAAATGTAAGTGGGCCCAAACATGTCAATGCTGCACTTAACTACTTGGCTCAAAACTTACTTGAGGATTAATGTTTCCAAGATACAAATTTGTTGTGCTTGGATCTCCGACATCATGTGACCCTGGGGCATAATCATCCAGCACTACAATGAGGAAAAACAGGAAATAAAACCCACGCAGGTCAAACTTTACATGCACCTAAACAACAACACTGCACTGAATGAAAAAAGAATCTCTATTACCACCAGACGATCTGTTTCTTCTTGAAGGATCATCCACAAAATAAAACAAACACACACACAAACAAAAAAAAAAAAAAAAAAAAAAAAAAAAAATCAATGAAGTGTGTGTGTATATGTCTACACATATATATAAAAATATTGTCTCCAAGTTTTCTAGACCAAAAATAAAAACAGCTACTTACTTGAACGACGTTGGCCATCTGAATCTGACTGAGGTGGCTCAAAACGACTCAATCTACCTTTTGTTTTATGTCTTTCATCGCGCTCCTCTTGTATTCTACAAAAAAAGAAAAAGAAAAAAAAAAGAAATTCAACACAACAACTTGGTATCTCCGAGATTGTTCCAAAAAAAAAAAAAAAAATCACAAATATAAATTTTTAATCTTAACATTGGGATCAAATGCCACTATATCCCAAATTCTGTTGAATCAACCAGAATCTAAGAATCTAAACACCAAAACAACTCCAGATACATGTTTCCTTCCCCAAACTGCCACAGTGCTTTAAACTCAGACATAACGGGCTAAGTTCAAGAAGCGGTTTACAAAATTAGGAATGAGGGAAAAAGAAGTTATGGACCCCAAATTCAACTGAGAAAGGCCCACAGACCTTCCAGATGACTTGTCAAAATACACACAGCTCCTTACTGTCCTCTCCTGCTCCTATCTTTCTTAGCCATACCCATGTCAACTGTCACTCGGCTGAGTAACGGACTCTGCCCAGCACTTACGGGACCCCATCTCAGTTTATACTTCCGAGAACAGCAGTCCCACAAACTACAACTATTTGGTTACTTGCAGTATCACCTTAAATCAGGATACAAAAAAAAACTGTATACCAAGAATACATGGCTGTGAATTCAATTCATCTACATCAACTAATAAGCAGACAAAAATAAAGTTTAAAATAGTAGATCAGCCATAAATGTTTTTATAGTATTCTTTTTTAATGTTTATACATAATGTTATTTGTATGGCACTCATATGATCACACTCGTTGAGAGTAGCTCTTTCTCTGTTGTAGATACATTTAAAAAGGAAAGAGTTTGCTTTTGGAAGCTTAGTTCATCTTTGTTTTAAGTTTACATAACCTGACGAACATCTCAACTTCAGTTTAAAGGAGTCTTATTTCTGCTATATATAAAAATTCATTCCACAGTTCCTCTCGAGGGCCACTTAAGAGTCACTGAAAATATTTTATTCTTCCGGATCCTGGAATATCAGGAGACTTCAGTTAAGCAGCAACCAGCCATCCCAGCAAATCACACAGTCCTGAACACACAGCTACCGCTCTAGGTTCATGCTATGTTTAGAATCATGGTAGCTCCTGCTGCTAATGAAATCATACCATTCCACAAGTATCTGGTGGGAAAAAAACAATTATAATAATAATAATAACACCAACAACAATTCAAATATTGCTACTAAAAAAGTAACAAGACTGTGTGCGTGGTCTTTCGTTACAGTAACAACTAATTAGACTTACTGCTTTAATTCTTCTTTAAAAAGTTCCAAATTACTCTTTTTCTTTTCTTTCTCTCCTTTCTTCAAAGGCTGCAAGTAAAGATTTATCAGCCAACATTTCAGCACACAAAATGAAACAAAACATAAAAATTCTATGAATATAATGAAGTTTAAGGTAATTTTCATGCATTTTTACCCACGAGATTCAAATCAAGTAAACTACAGGAGAAAAAAAAAAAAAAGACTTGAAAACATTAAGACTGAGCGCTATCAAACACAAAACTAGAAAATACAAAGTTAGGAATAACTTAAACTAAACTTTATTACTTGTCACTACTACAGTGCAGCCTGTATGATCAAACACACTCTACAACATACAAATTTAAGTATCTGTAAAGTATTTTGACAGTCTGGTCAACTTGGAAATTTATCACAAAAGTTGACTACATCCCTAGTAAGCCTTCATGCTCTATTAGTATGTATATTTCCAATTATTTTATTCACAGACAAACATTTTATGTGAAAAGAATTTCTTTCCCTTCCTTCCTCTTGGCTGCAAGTCTGAAAAAAACTACTCAATAGAATCCTCAAAAGAATAATACTACTGAATTACGAAGAAAATGGACACTGTAATACTCTATTTTAAACTGTAATATATGCACCTTAACTAACTCATGTGATGCTCAATTTCTACAACATTGCTTTTATATAACCAGATTTAAATGAAAACGTTTTCAATAGGCAGACATACAAAATATTTATTGTGTTACACACTACAGCTTTGGAAAAACTGGACTTCCTACTCACCCCAGGCAAAGTTGTTTGTTTTTGTTTGTTTTTGGGGATGGTCTGCCAAATAAATAAAATCATTTTTACCTCATTATCTTCAATCACCATTGGACAGGGCAAGTGAGTAAACTGATTGCATTACTTGATAAGTATTTATGACAATTTTGAAAAGCAGTAATATTTTTACAATACAAACACTTGCATAAAACAAAATTGAGCTCAGCAGGACAAAAATGCTACAAGTAATTTCTGTAACTGTAGAGCTTTACATACAATGAGTATCAAACTGCCATCCAGTATCACCCCATTGTTCTCATTTTAATTACGTTTAAAGTTGAAGAGAAGCTAAACTGGGAATATTCACAATTACCACATCTCATTCCCCCACCCTAGCGGCAGTACCACAGATGCTTTACGTAAGTTTAAAGATTGTAGTAAGCTCTTGTTAAAGACTTTCAAGATATTTACAAAAAAAAAAAAAAATCACTACACATATGTATGAGTAACAGTCATATGTCAAGTCATAAGCAGTCAACACATGACTTGAAAACTACGTTTGGTCAAAAATAAATTGCTCCCAATTATTTTTATTTTGAAATCTCAGTTTAAAAACAACAAAAAAAGGCAGAAAAGAAACAATGCAGATGTCAAAAAGGAAAGAAAAACAAGGTTTTCAGCTTCAAAAACTTGCAAGATGCACAACTCAATGAGATGAAGGCAACTACTTGAGCATTATCAAAAAAGGAAAAGAAATAAAAACACTTCAACTAGCAAAGAAAAGTATGGATCAATAAAAAGGTCAAATTTTCATAAAAATACACACTTAAAACAATTGGTAGCAACAAAAGTTGCTTCTAAAACTTCAAAAATTCTCAGCATCAAAGATAATACTTTGCAACAGCCACCAAACATGTATTCAATAAAAGTGATACAACAAAAACCTATAGCACCCAAATGAGTGCACCATTGGAGAAATACATCATGTTGAACATAGAACTATCAAACCTCTCTCTTTTTTAGTTTTTTTCCCCCCTTTTTTTTTTTAACAGCGTAAAAAAAAATCCTAATTTCTTGTCCATTTATTATGTGATAAATGCAGATAAAATTATTCTGCAAGATCACACAGCTCTTTTAAAAAGTACTTCAAACTAGACTGTTACACAAGGAGTTAACATTTAGATAAGAAAACTTACAGGCTTTTTAGTTTCTATCATTAGGAGGGATGGAGGCTTCTCATTAGACGGTTGGCTTGGTTGATTTTTTTGATCTGAAAATCGTGATGAGGGCTTATAGATTTTACCCCTCTTTTCATCTGTTTCATGTTCCTCTGAAATTATTAACAAACTATATTAATTAATACCGCACAATACAGTTACAGGATAGAAAAGCGTTTTAATTCTTATCCATGCAACTCAATATATTATCTCAAAAAGACAAGAAAGATATGCTAATACAAATAGTCTAAATGCAGTATGAAGGGAAAGAACAAAGATTAGACATTTTATAAAAGGGCTTTTGCCCATTAAATTTAAAAGACAAATCTGGTCACTAGCTATGTACTGAGTTAAAGGACAGACTAGATTTTGGCATCATGTTCATTTACTGTTCCTAATGCAATGTATTTATTCTAAAATGCATTTAAAAGCAAATTTACACTTTCATGCAACAGTCAAAAGATCCCCTGCATCATCCCCTGAAAGAAGATGAGTTATACCTTTAGATGCATTAACGATTCCTCCTCTTACAAATGTTTTCACTTTATTACCATCACTTCCTTCAAAGGCAGCAAGGAATTCTTCATAAATTTCTGCAGCAGCCTTCTCATCCTCCTACAGAACACATGTTAATCTATTTACTATCATTATAGAACAGCCTCTACTAGACAACTTTTCTTAATTTAGCTAAGTGACATTCCTATTTATATTCTAGAGTTCATGCTATAACAAACTTCATCAAACAAGTTTCAATTTTAGACAAAAGAATCCAAATTACAGAATGTGGGCAGAGCAGAGCATCAATACTTTGAAAAACTAAGTCTGTACGCTCATATATCACTATTTACTTTGGCCGTTTAACCTTCAAAGATGCCAAACTGAAGTTTATTAAAAAGAAGCGGCATGAGGTTGGAGCTCTGTGTTAAGTTGAACATGACAGAACACTACATATTCCGTTTTACCCATTGTGACCAATCTGTATATGTGAAAATTAGCAGTATGATCTTTCTTTGCACTTCCAATGGAAAAATTAATTAAATTACTTGAGCAAGACAAATTCAGCACAAGCAGGCTACTGTTTTCATGAACACAGCAAGGAAAAGCCCACTGAAATACAGTATGCACTGTGTGTAAAAGGCTCAAAGACTAGAATTTTCATAACTTCACCCTTAGCAACTATAAACTACATATTTCCTAATATTAAGGACCTATCTTGAAAAAACACATTAATGTTTTACTATTTCTAAGTAAAAAACAAATCAATAGAGAAAAAGTTTTCCAACAAGAATATATACTGAAACAATTTCAGAGATAAGAGGTATTCCTTCCAATTAGTGAAATCCAATAATATAGAGCAAATAAAGAACTGAAAACAATCTGAAGTAATGACTGTCTGTATTTTGATCAATATAACAATCACGGGACTGTTGTCATTTTGTACTACAGGAAGACAGAGAGCTTAATGTTTCATGTAAAATGCAGAGACAAACCCTTACATTTCAGGAAGGCACATATGCTCAAGTTAAACATTTAAAATACACATCACTTTTGTTCTTAAAAAAATACAGTTTTCTAAATTAGAATGATGAAATTTGGAGCCTAAACTGGTTAAAATTTAATATCAAGCTAACTGCTGCTCCACAGACAAAAGCATTTATCATTACCTTCTTTTTTAACTCCTCTTGTTCCTTTTTGCTTAGAGTCCTTTTGGCAGCACTCATTTTCCCAATACTGAATGCTTTCAGCTTACTTTCCATCATAGGCTGCAAAAGGATCAAGTCAAAAAGAGTTAAACTGTTCAACAGAAACAAATAAAATAGTGTTATTTTTCACTTTAGTTCGCTTTGGTCTATACCAGAAGGCTTTTACTCAAACTTACTTAATTTGCAGATGGTTTAAGTATTTGGAAAACAAAAGAAAATAAATAAAAGACCAAATAGGTTTTCTTTGAGACGATAATTATCTAATACAAGAAAAAAAAAATCTATATTTTGAAAAAACATTTATTGTTAGCTTAATGAGAAAGCATTCAACATGCCATTCAGAGACGATCTTTGCTGTAACCTGAGAAAAATGTGCTGTAAAAGCCTAGAAAACTTATCACTACGCAAAACAACTTTATAAGTTTACAGAGAAATATGTTTTGCATTTTAATTACATATTGATCCTTGAAACTTTTCTGGAAAAAAAATAAAAAAAAAAATCAAAAGATTCTTCCAACTCTTTTGGCTAGAAGATTTTATAATGTCAAACAGACACAATCAAAAATCTAAATTTAAGTTGTGTATTAGCATTTAGGTGTAGTATTTTTGCCAGAAGAAAAAACATTCCTGAGGCTTTAAGCTAGCAGTCAAATGAAACAAGAAGCCCACACTTCACACAAATTCACTCTGCCTCAGATAATTTAATTTGCATTTCTCACTTCTTGAAACCCTGATCAAAGGAAGACTGCATGGAAAAGTCATTTCTGACTAGCATGGGCATTTTTGACTAGCTATGAGAGCTAGCTAAAGCACTGGAAAAGAAAAAGAGAACGGAGATCACATTCAGAAGACATGGTGAGAGGGAAGGAGAGAAAGATGAAAGACTTCTCTTGAAAATTCTGTTTAACACAGTAGGTCATAAAGCAATAATACAGAAAAAAGAGGAGAACATAAGTTCTTATCCTTCATCCTCAAAATTATGAGGATGAACAACCAAAAATAAATGAAAAAAAGTCAGATGCCTATAAAAAAAAAATAGGAAGAGTTTTCTGTGGAATGGGTTTTATTTCTAATATCCATTTTCTACATAGTACCTGCTCACTTAATATGAAACATCACTGTGAATAAAAGAATCATTTCAAATAATAATCCTTGTTGAGTATCACAAATACCTCTTAGATCTGTGTCAAGCACAAGCTTACCAGTGAAATTAAAGAAACAATGGGTCTCTGAACTTGTCAATTACAGACAAGCATAGGATCAAAATGGTTTATATTTCTTTGAAAGTTTTGCACCTAATTTGAAGGGCAACATTCAATTACAAGCTAACGCAGTGTTGTATGTGGACTCATCTGGTTTATGATGCTTAGCTTCTCAGCATGAGTTCCTCCTATGACAGATTTGTCAGCCGGTTTTCATGCATCTACATATTTTGCAAGTTAATAAAATCCCCTTGTCGTAAGACAAGCAATAAACAACCCAGGCAAAACATGGATGCATTACTATAGCACAGCCACACTGACAAACAAAAATACTGCACTTCTACCAAAAGCTTATCCTGCCATCAGGAAAGGATACAAGCTACCTACAAATCTAGTAACATAGCAATTGCAGCAAGTTTAAAAGCTCTCGCACTAAGATCTCAGTTTAGATACAGTCTCAGAAAATAACCTTCTAAGTGATCGGAGCAATATAAAATTGACATAACTGCAATTCACATTCCAGTAGACAATTATAACATTAATATTAACCTTAGGTAGCTTCAAAAAAATAAAAAAGTAGAGCCACAGAATCCCGAAAGGCCTACTTTCCTTAAAAAAGAAAATAGGAAAGATCATAGCAGAGGGAGTAAAGTAGAAGACGAAAGACAGAAAACTTCCTGACAAGTTAGCAAGTCACTGCATGTATGAAAATTCCAACATTAACATTTCAATAACTATAATATGAGAAGAACACCAGCCAAACATTCTTACATTTTTCTTTAAGTATGTTCTAAGAGAAGAAAAAATGGAAGTTTAAATCAGGGCCATATGACTTCATTTTTGAAAAGCCAACTGTATCCAAAACTCGGTACAACCCATTGTAATATACACTAACTCTAACAATTACTTAGCCTGTATTTTGAGATGTACATCAATATAAGAATTAAATGTATACAGTCTTTACAACTTCTACCTATTTCAATATCCATTATTACTGCGGTATCATTCAGTATAGTTTCATACATTAGCAGTTTTTTAATTTTTTTCAAGGAACATTCTTAAATGTGAAAATGAATGCTTTATTTAAAAATATCTACAAATTACATATCCATTTATATGCACCAAAGGTTGACTGTAGTAAATAGTATTTCTTTAGGGAATAACGGGTTTATTTTGAGGTTCTGGGCCTGGAGTTTCATTTTCTAATCTTGTGGACTTACATGGGTATCCGCAGAGCCCGTGTTATGTACTGCATCTGTTGCTCTGACCTGGGGAGAGAACAAAGAGGAGGTGAGGCAAAGGAGGAAAACCCCAAGGAACAAATCCTGTTTTTTCCTTTGGATATGACTTTTGTTTCAGCTTCAGCATTCAAACACAAACATGCAAGAACAAAGATAATACTTAACAGATTTCAAGCATATAGCTGAGAAATGTCACAGCACAAAATCTCTATATAAAGAAAGGATTAACAACAGATTATCTTGCTATAATTCAAAATATCAACATTTACAAAGTTGGATTTTATAAACTCACTAAACCCATTAAACTCACTAAAACCATTACAATTGGAAAAAGGAACTTTGTTAAACTGAATCTGTAAAAGCCATCATTGAAGTGCTTTATTTTATTTCCCTTCCTAACTGCTCTCAGTATGTTGCACATTGATGGATTATGGCCACCTCAGGAACCTTGATTTAAGCCTTCCTTCTGATATGCACTAATTAAAATTTTCACTTTAAACTATTACTGAATTCTTCAAAATGCATAATAGTTTCAAGTATGCACATGTAAAGTGTCACTTTCAAAACACTGCACTGAAATCACTACCTTACAAATCTACAACCTTTTTTTTCTTTTTTTTTCTTTTTTAAGCTTTGCTCTCTTTTCAGAAAAGAACGAATTCCTCAGTCACAGGTCTAAAATTGCATACATACCATGCATATATTTTATACTGTATATACACATATAATGTACTGGGCTACCACAAGAGCAGAAGTTTAATAATTTTAAGTGATGAAGAGCACTCCAACACACAGGACAGAAAAATACGTTTTTTAACTATGCAATGCCCAAATAAATTGACATAAGATCTGCTACTAAGAAAGAGCAGTTAGATATACAATTCATATTTAAATTGGAATTTATGTCCAAAGGCATATTAAAATTTTATTATGGATTTTCATTAACTGAAATTCATTCATTAGTTACAGATCATTAGCACTTTTCCTTTGAAGCTTTGTAGTTTCTATCAGAAGTAATAATATGCTATGCTGCTCTTCATCATTCCAGAACGGACAAGCAACAGATGCTACTTTAGAAAACAATTTACTAAAAATTGCTACCATTTCCCATCAAGCATTTTCATCAATTAAGATAGTGACATTTATCTTGAAAAAATATGTTCCTATACTACTTATAGTCAAATAAACCCAGAAAAAGAATGGAACTTGAAGGTCCAGCACTAAGTCCACCCAAAGCAAAAAAAGCTAACAACAAACAAAAAAGTAGGCACACATTTAAAAAGATAAAGCTCAAAAGTGGAGTGATAAAATGTTGGCTTCCTTAGCGTACTAGTAGGAGGGAAGACCTAATGTTGCTGAGGAAAAGGGTGCTTGTGGCAAAGAATTAACATTTTTCAATTCTCAGTACCCATGTCCTTTGGAAAGGATGAGCGCTGACCCTACCGACAAGAGGGACAACAAAGAAGGTGTCACATTCAGTAACAAATAGTAACAAAGTGAAATACAATGATTCTGTTTTAGACACAATATCCTAAGGCAAAACATGAAAAACTGAACAGACACTGAAACTGTTTTTGCAATAGAAGAAACTCAGGCTGCTTTACACAGCTTAAGACTTCGAATTACAGATGGATGGCAGCATACAAGAAATTCTGAGGGCCAAGAGCAGGCCTGTGACCAAGAAGGTCTGGAAGTCACCGAGCTGAAGCAGAGGGGAATTCTGCAACCTCCCAACCAGGGCCCACGTGCTGAGAAATATATCACCTCCGAGCATCAGAGCAGTAACAGAATTTCAATTAAGGCTCACTCCAAAGACTTGTTCTGAAATAAGTTTTAGTTTACACTATCAAGTTTATAGACTTTTACAGAGTTCCCACTAGCAGCTTTGTGGGTAGCTACACTATTCTCTTCAAAGATTCCTGGTTTTAGGTCTTCTATTCCCATCTTAAAAATGATTCATAACTTTGGTACTGCTTTGACCCCCAGCAATACCCTGTGAAGCACGAAACAGACACAACTCTTGACAAACTGCAAGCTTGTGAATAGCAGCTATTATTTATATATAATTCTCATAACACTGGACTTTGCATCCATTTGCACTTGAATAATGAAGGGTTAAGGTATTTTTCTTAAGAAGAAGATCAACTGAGTTGACTTAACAGTATCAAAGGATGTTGCCTACCTGTGTTGAAAGCCAGAATAGGATATTTTTCCCTTTTTTAATTGTGATTAACTCTGCCGACTAGCAGTTGAAATAAAAACACTCAAAGTGCTGTTCTGCAGTTGATGACTTCAGAGATACAAGGATAAATCGCTTCATGTTCAAAACATTGACAGAAAAATGTGATGGTTTTATCTTTCAGCAGTACTGCCAGCGGAAATAGTCTATAAATCTCATCTTATGTTCATCTCTCTGCCCCTGACACTCTGCACGAAACTTATCATTCTTTACTAGGTTATTTTTGATCACTTTCTCAGTCTCTTTCACTGCACAGGTCCCTTAAAGAACATCACCAGTAGAACTCAAGTAGCAGTGCAGGTTGCTTGCATAAAGTGCCAGTAACATAAAGTCTTGTCAAACTGCAGTCTTGGAAGGCAGATGGCTGAAAGCTCCTTTACTGAATATAACCAAACTTACCCAACTTTCAAAAGGGGGGGGGGGGAAAGATTATATAAATGAAATTGATGACAAAGTCCTATCAGAAAAGCAGAGCACAGAACTCGCTCATATTTTGACATTTAAAATTTCTTCCAGCTTCACAGGGGCCTCCAAATAAAATAGAAGAGAGAAGATTGTTCGTCCAGGTCTTCTTTCCTCAAGGTAATGCAAGTGCCCATAAATCCAACATAGTTTCCCTGGATTTGACAATCTCTGGATAAAACTGGCACAATCCCATTATTTCACAAACGCTTAACACTTTCTATCCACCATCAACACCCCCCTCCCCCCCCCCCTTTTTTTTTTTTTTTGCTAAAACTGGTGCCATCTAGTGAAAGAACAAAGTGCAACAGAATTTGCCAATAAAATCCAAGCACGGGACTGTACCCTTCAAAATGTTGAATGGGATCTTTAAAACTGTAATGGCTGCAAACTTTAATTTAAATATAACTGAGAGCTTAAGGGCAAACTGTTTAAGAGAAAGTTTGGTATAAGACACTAACCTCTTCCAACAGCTTTCCTTGATCTTGTCCTCCTACCCCACAGCTAAGCATATAGCCACTTAGAACTAGATCACTCTTTCCGATGCAGCTGAACACCTAGGAAAAGGATAGCTGGGCAGGTTCAGCCAAAACAGTATCCTATTCATACCAGCTCCCCCTCCTCACAAATCATCTAAAAAGGGTAATGTGGAATAGAAAGTAGAGCTGAGGCTGGAAAACTGCCTTTGTCAGCCCTGTACCAAGAAAACACATGGAACCACAGTAGAAATTAAGATGCTAAAATGCAGCTGCGGGTGAGGGAAGCACCATTTCCCAAGCCAATTTTTCTTCCTTTTTTTTTTTTTTTTTTAAACTCTCCTTCTCTATCGAGCAGTTTCTGATGAAGCCAAGAAAAGAAACACTTCCAAACATCTACAACTTACACTTTATAGCTAATGTGTATACTCTTCACATGTACCAGAATAATACATACTAATATTATTCACTATTTAAATAGTTATCACTTAGAAGCACAAAAGTAAATGGAAAATTGTTTCCTCTTAAGTACCTGAAAGAAAGTACTATATAATCTTAAACTCAGATGAACAGGAACTGCCAATACTTATTCTCTCTCGCAGTAAGAAGTTAAGAGACATCTCCTTTTACACTTTCATCATTAGAGAAATTCTCCTGCTGTTTCATAAGCTGAACAATAGCACAGGTAAAGTTAATGCTCATCAGTTTCACAATCCTTCCAAATTCTTCATCTCATGAGAAGTCTTTAACACTTCTTCTACGAAAGCTGCCCATTCACCAATAGGCTTTCTTAAACATTTTATTAACACATAGCCTTACTCAAAATCCAAAGAAGTACGTTCTTGAAATTAGGGAATGTTTATAAAACACCAACCTTTACAATTGAAAATGGAAAACTACAGATTGATCCAAGCGGATAGCTTTCTCTTCTGTCATGTAGTAGCCAATTTGCACAATGTTATATGTAGGACAAGAAGACATGCAATATAGTCACTACTGTCAAAAGATGAAAGAAAAAATGGTAGCCATCCAAGCAAATAATATTTCAATACATTCATCCTGTCTTTTCCCATCTTAAATTTGTCCCTTGTTGGTATTTCAGGGGCAGATTTTGCTATCCCAGTCTTAAAGGAACAAAGGGATAGATGGTACTCTTGCAACACATTTCACAGAGAAGAATCTTTCAAATTTATCTAACATCACAAAAAGCAGCTACCAACACAGTCACTGTGACAACTGGTGCTCCTGAAGAGGCAGCATCTCCATGACCCTTTTCAAATAGTGAATCAAACAGATAATACTTGACTGAAATAAACTGGATTTTACCTTATAAAACAAAGTGATTGTCTAGACAGCCACCACATGTACTGATGGAGAGAAGCCTTATTTTAGCACAAGTGCTAAAGTCTTCAACTACTACAGCATAGCATTTAGCAGAATGCAGAAAATAAAATGCCATTCTCTTCTCCCCAGGATATCAGCTAGAAGCCAGAAAAGGAACATCTTGAAATTGCCATTAAAATATATCCTAGGGAGTCTATAAGAACCTATGTGCAAGACAACTTCTTTGCAAATGCAGTTACTCTTACACATGTTTAATTTGACATTTTCTAGTAGGCTCACTAAGTTCAATGGGATAGCTTTGTACAAACAGATTCTGCACACTGCAGAACAGAAAACTAGGACAGAAAGTTTTTCTAAAATAATAACTGATTTAAAAGACTATATATATATTTAATATGTATAAACTCTACAGAAACTGCCAAAATGAAAAAACTAAGGTAAAACTTTGGTAAAAAGGGAAGGATCATGTGAATTGTTTTTGTGTACCATGTTATTGGATGCAGTAATTAAAAAGTTACTATTCTATATCTAATTATACTTTTAAATCCCAAAACGTCTTCTTTCCCAGAAGCCTCACTCCATAAATTAAGATCTACTGTGCTATTAACCAATACAGATCTGTCTAGATCTTGGTTTCAGTTTCAAGTCAAAGGTAAGATGCAAAGAAATTTTTCTGACAGTAAAGTGCAGTAGATCATAAAGAACCTCTCTCCTAAGGATCCCAACAACTGAATAAACATCAAGAGAGCTTCACAACTCTGACTCAGTTGTTTTCCTAATAAAATATACCTTTTTTTTTATTTTAACAGAATATAAAAATGGTCAGCAATTATTACTGTATATTAACAGGAATTCCAAAACCGGAACACGACTCCTCTCCCTTCACTGATTTACACAACTAAAAAAGACTGGAAAAGTTATCAGGAAATAAGTTACCTAGGACTGCCCTAGATCTGCAACCAGAGAGCAAGGGAATGTCCCCAACCCCCCAACGTCCCCTCCAGCTGCCTCCCCCCGTGGCCTCCGGTACCTCGTGGCCCTCCCCGTTGCCTTCCCGCGTGGGAAGGTGCCGGGCACAACACCCCGGGCCCACGGCAGGGCCCGAGCGCAGCCTTGGGCCGGCCCAGCCCGCGCGCGGTTTAAGGAAGAGCCACGCGGGGAAAGCGAGCGGGCGCGGCGGGCAGAGGGCGCCGCTCGACCGCGACCTTGTGAAATTGGCGGTTTTACGGCAAAACGAGGCAGGACCCTCGATCTCGAGGCAAGAACCAGCAGCGGGTGACACCGCGCGCGGCG
>JAWLRI010001075.1:1040164-1065138 GCA_034781795.1 Crypturellus tataupa
GGCCGACGAGGCGAAGGCGGCGGCGGCGGCGCGTCCCGCCGCTCTGCTGCGCTGGGACGAGGTGCCCGAGGACTTCGTGGAGTGCTTCATCCTGTCGGGCTACCGGCGGCTGCACTGCTCGGCGCAGGAGTGCCTGGCCTCGGTGCTGCAGCCCACCAACGAGACGCTCAACTTCTGGACGCACTTCATCCCGCTGCTGCTCTTCCTCAGCCGCTTTGGGCGCCTGCTGCTGCTGCGGGGCGCCGGGGACGTGCCCTTCCACCACCCGGCCCTGCTGCCGCTCTGGTGCTACGCCTCGGGGGTGCTGCTCACCTTCGCCATGAGCTGCACGGCCCACGTCTTCAGCTGCCTCTCGCCGCGCCTCCGCGCCGCCTTCTTCTACCTGGACTACGCCTCCATCAGCTACTATGGCTTCGCCAGCACCGTGGCCTATTCCTACTACCTGCTGCCCGGGCTGAGCCTGCTGGACGCGGGTGCCATGAGCCGCTACGTGCAGCAGCAGCTGGGCTGGCAGCTGGACTGCAGCGTGCCCATCGCGGCGTACCGCGTGCTCGTGCTGCCCGTGGCGCTGGCGCTGGCCGTGGGCTGCACGGCCGCGTGCTGCCGCAGCCGCGCCGCCTGCTGCGCCTACCCCTTCGCCGTGCGCACCTTCGTCTTCGCCATGCCGCTCAGCATGGCCTGCCCCATCATGCTGGAGAGCCTCCTGTTCGACCTGCGCGCCCGCAACCCCACGCTCTTTGTCTACTTCTACCGGCGCTACTTCTGGCTGCTGGTGGCTGCCTTCTTCAACGTCAGCAAGATCCCCGAGCGGATCCAGCCGGGGCTCTTCGACATTGTGGGCCACAGCCACCAACTCTTCCACATCTTCACCTTCCTCAGCATCTACGACCAGGTGCACTACGTGGAGGACGGGTTGGCCGCGTTCCTCAAGGCCGCCCCGGCTGCCCCCACGTACCTGGGCACCGTGGGCTACATGCTGCTCCTGACGCTCTGCCTGGCCGTGGTGGTGCGCAGGTTCCTCAACGTCACAGACCTCTGCAAGCAGGACTAGCTGGTCCGGCCGCCTCGGGCCGCTCATCCTCAGCCCGGCCCTTCCACGTCTTGGAATTGCTGCGAAACTGGGGCACGCGCACCTGTGGAAAAGCCAGGTCCCTTCTGCGGAGGGTAGCCGAGGAAATGCTGGTGGAGGAACTGCTCGTACTCGTTACAGTGCTAGGTTACCAGGGGAAGCAGGCAGCCGCTCGCTGGTACGTTGCTGCTTAGGGTATAAGCTGAAATAATTTAGTTCTGCTACTAGGAAGATTGCATGGACTGTGAATGCCACTTACTAATTTCAGAACAATTAGGTTTAAATCAGCTATGTTTGTGTGTGTGTGTGTGTGTGTATATATATATATACATAAATCTGTAGCTGTATATTTACTAGCTACACAAATATATATGCATATATATATATATATACAGGAAGACACACTTGTGCAATGATTACTCATAGACTTTTAATCAATTCCTGTGTGAAATTTCCTGGCAGATTATGCACTGACATTCATCTTCCTCTGTGATACTGTAACAGGCCTTTGCAGTCACATACTGGATTTTAAATGCACACAAATTGACAGCTCTGTATCATTTTTAAGGCCTTGCAGCCTTTTCAGCCAGGGAACATTATAGATTTTACAGAGAGATCAAGAAAGAAAAAAAAAGTCTGTGATTTATTACCAAATTGTCCACTGATGGAGACACTTTAATTGGACAGGCAGCGAAGCTTGAGTGGTTGCTGCAGCCACTCAAATACTAAAAGGAAAAGCGCGGATATGTAAAGTCACTGAGCCAGAAAGGGGTCAGACTAGTCTGGGGGCTTGCGGAGAGGAGAAGGGCCCTGCTTAACAGCACGTCTCTTTCCGCAGCTCGTCAGAAACATCTATCGCATTAACGGGGTAGCTCAGGGGTCGGCCCCAAATCAGTCCTATAGCGGTGAAGTCAGAGCCCAGGTTTTCTACCAGCCCTGTGGAGCCCAGCAGGAGCTCTGTGGATGTAAAGAGAGGAGCTGATCCATGAGATTTCATTCAAGTCTCTTAAGGAGTTGGGTGGAACTGACCTCTTCTGCTTGTTAATTAGAGCAGTCCATCAGTGTCTGCCATCCTCCAATTAATTGCACAACAAGATACTGCTGAATGTGCGGTCAGGAGGCAGAGCCTGGCCCTGGGAATGCTGTGTATTGGCACTTCCACATCGTTCCCTGCCTTTCCTTGCTTACTTATGCTTGCAGCTGGGTGTTTTCCACTCCTTTCTCAGTAGGTTTGGGGGGGATTCAAAGAGAAGAATTAGGAGATATTTTCCAAAGCAGTATCTTTCTCACCTGACATACAGCTGACTGCAGAATTACCTTACTCTCCATAATAAGAGAAACTTCTGTAAACTATATGCAGATTGCATGTAGTACAGGTGCATTTTGATTTTGTCTGCCAGGATAAGTAGCAAGTATGTGATACTACTACCCATGGGGATTACAGCTGGGAGTTTGGGTGAGGGACTGCTCGCAATACCCCATCTTCAGGGATAAGGGTGGTAATTCCTTAGGGAGCTCTGTGCCATGGCACACAACAACTTGGTGGCTCTCAAACTCAGCCTGTTTGTCCTTTTCGTGGAAATACTCTTCCACTTGTACCTTTCCCATTTCTACGGACACAGTCTCCAAACTCTAAATAAGTATTTTGGGTCCAGTTCCACAGTCTTTTGTAAGAGAAACTCCACTTCCTTTCAGTAGGAATCTAGGAAGGACTAGCGCTAGAGATTGCAAGGTCATGTCCTTAATATGGGTCAGAATCACCACAGAAACTGATAATTGATATGTCCTGTACCAATGCCAAAGCTTCCATGTGGAAGTGTACAAGCTGAAAGAAAATTAGACCCACTTCATTTTATCTTTTATCTCACTTTAACTATCACAGTGTGGACCTTGTAGATACTCGGTGAATAATGAGGAAGGCCTAACAAAAATACATATTATTTGTCAGCCACAATGCTGCTAACATATCATTTGTGGTAGTGTCATTAATGGTCTCTTTAAGAGATTGGTTTAAATGGAAAAAATAGGTGGTCCCAAACTATGGTCTCTGAGTTATCACTGATGACCCATAAAAAATACAGCATGGCCCTACATGGCTGTCTGTGCTTTGCTTTTATTTGCTAATCTGCACTTAAAAAAATTTAAAAAAACTGTATGTTACTTATTTTCATTAACTTTTGATATAATTATGGAATTGCTTTACTCAGCTGCCAAGAAAGCAGAAAAATGATCTGCAAATCTAGCAAAGGAAATCAGTTCATGAGACTGTCATTCATTGAAATGTGCTTTTTATTCCGAGAAAAGCCTGGAAACTCACAGGAGAAAACAAATGGACCAAGACCTGCAGTCATTTCATGCCATGAATTACCCTAACTGCAAACAGAGGCCAGATCTCTGAGATGTGCTGTGTTCAAGTTAAAATAATAGAGGCATAATAGTGAGAACTTAATGACTCATCCAAATTTCAGAAAACTAATTATTTAGTCTGGAGATACCACTAGCGTGCCCAACCATCAATTAAGAACTAAGAAAGAAATCAAAAAAGCTGGGGACAGCAGTTCTCAGCACTGGAAGACAGCTAAGAAACAAGCAACAGGAAAAGCCAAGTATGTAAAAAAAAAAGCCTTTAAAAATACTGTACGAAGAATTATAGTTGTGCTTGTCAGTCACAATGCAGAGGACAGCCCAAGAGCCAATGTCAAAAAGGCCATAGCTAACTTGTAAAAATACATTTGATATTTGCAGTTAGGCCACACAGGGTCGTCTATATATATCTCAATTACAGATAACAGTAAAAAGGTTGGATCGCAACCAACTGCAATTTTACTGGAATCCCACTGCTGTTGGTAAGAGCTGCCTGTGAGCCTCAGGCACACTGCAGATTTGGTACCAGGATGTGATATTAAGAATATTGCTTCATTTTAAGTGTTTCCATTTGGCAAAATGTTGAGGTATATGTATTGGCCTGAGTGCTTGGTGGAACTATATGTATGCTGGTTGCAAGCACTGCTCTCTGAGCCACTCACTGTAGGCTGTATGTGTCAGGAGTGAATGGGTGCAGGGAGATATGGATAGTTTTTAAGAGTTCTTATTAATGTATGTTTGTCTGTTTATTTAAAATGCGGCTACAAATTAAAAAGTTACAATCAGTGTGGAGAATATCTGGGGAAATGCTACTTGAGTGTCTGTATTTATTCAGTGAAGGACTTGTGTGTAGCTAATTGTTCTGTTTGCCACGTTCAATAGCCAGTCTTCATAAATATAGACAGAACAAAGGTCAGTTAAAAAGAGGTTAAAAGTGGAACAAGACATATGTAATTATAGTGCTTGAACTTGCTCTTGTAGAAGTGAACGTCAGCATTTGTGGCTTGCAAGGGAGCAGGATCCCTTTTTTGGTTTGAAAGTACCCAAGGATGAACATTCACAAGCATGTCCACAGCTTGGACAGCAGGTTGATCAGCAGAATCTAGAAAATGGAACTCTTTTTTTTGCATGAGCATTTGCCATGACATTTTACTACATGAATACCTGCCATGAGGTCTATACTGTGGTTAGGGAACAGAGGATTACATAGCTTGTCTGGAAAATATAAAAGGCTTTGGGGCCTTTTGTGGTCAAATCTGGGATGGGGATGGTATGAGCAAAAAGGACTGGCCTGAAAATTCCTATGTGTTTTTTTCCCTTTGGCCAGCACTGACCTTGAGACTGACATACCTATGCCACAGCGAGCCGGCTGACGGGGCTGGCTGGCAGCGCTGGGACACCGGGGACACTGGTGTCCCCTCTGCACCCGGCGCGTGCTGAGAGCTGCAGCAGCCCGGCGGCTGCGGCCGACACTTCCAGCCTCCCGCTGCCTTGGGGCAGGTGTGGGCTGTGAGCTTGTCTTTGCGTGGAGCCACCTCACCTGCCTGCTCCGCAGGAAGGCTCCCGCGGCGGCATGCTGTGGCCTCTCCATCTCAGTGGTGCGACCCGGGGTGTCTGTGCAGCTCTGAGCCGCTTTGGGCTGCAGCCCTGGTCTGCAGCCTGCAAACAAAGAAAAAGTTTCACTCTGCATGCTGCAATTGTAGAAATGTAGCAGTTAAGCTAGAAACATGTACTGCTTTTTGCTAGTATGATAGTCTTGTTTAGTTGTTCAAGTGTCATGCTTATTGTTTGGTGAATCAAGCTACTATGTTATGTGCTTTTTTTTTTTTTGTCAGCACTGCCCCTGCAGAAAATGAGAGTCTGCAAGTTTTACTTAATGTTTAAGTAAACTCTCTGAGGCAGCACATTCATAAGGTATTATTGCACTTAACTCAGCTGATTACCATCCACATGCCTTACAGAAGCAAGTCATACCTGCAGTAATTGCCCAGATTATATCGCTTTTCATTGCCTATGAGAGTTAAAATGACCAAGTGGCCTGTAACAAGCTGAGGAGTCAGGCACTCCTGAGGTCTAATCCCTGCTTTGCCACTACCTGTTCTGTGATCCCGGGCAAGTTGTTTCAGCCGTGTTCACTTCGAATGAACTTAATTCATGGAAATCACTGGAATTGTATCGGGGTAGAATCTGCCCCTCTGTGTTTCAGTTTCCTCATCTGTAAAATGGGGAGCATACACCTTACCTACCTCGCAGGGTTGCTCTGAAGATTAGCTCATATTCGTAAAGCACTTAAAATGCAAAGACCCTTCTAGGTGCTAAGAAGTATTACTGAACTCCGGCAGAGAGAATGTCATATTTTTCCATAGCTCATCTCCCAGAGAGGAGCACGAATGTTTCCAGATCGGGAAACCTGGGGCAAACCCTCGTCTGTCGCACTCAGGAGGTTCCTGTCCTGTGTCCTTTGAGGTCCATGGCAAAACTTCCCCTGCTTCGGGAGGGGGCAGTCAAGTCCTAAGCAGAAGGAAGCAGGCTGACTAACCGCGGAAGTGTCAGGAGTCAAGAGAAAACACGCAGGAGTCTTAAGTACTTTTCAGAAATTCGCACAGGCGATTTGTTTGCACTGACTGGCACCGTAACCCTGGCGTGAGGCCTGGTTGCCCATTTAGCCACGGATTGCACTTACAGCTCCCGTAAAACAACGGAGCAGCATTTCCCATCAGTGGCTGTAAGAGCAGAGTTATGTCTAGGCAGCCACTCTGAACTTCTTATCAGCGTGGAAAGACCTTAAATAAACCAGTCTTTTAAATAAATATGTGTAATCGCATTTGTGAACATAAACCTAGATTGATCAGCCAGTCTTCTCTTTTCCCCTTCCACTTCCCAAAACCAACAACACTGAGCCAATCCTGTTCTTCAGCAAAAACTGAACTCAGCTCTCTCCATCACGTGTACTCTGCCATGGAGCCCTGGCTAATGCTCCTGTTAACCCACTCTGCCCTTCTCCTGCAGCGATGGATATAAACAGCACCACTATGTAGACAGCAATGCTTTTAAGAGCTTTTCTAGCTGGCATCAGCAGTAAAGAGGGAAAAAATAGTGTCTGATTCGTTAAGTCAAAGCCTCAAACTATTAGAAATGGGCCTATCCAAATATATTCCCAGCTTCTGTTGCATACCTGTAAGTCAGGGCTGCACAACTTCTATCGCCCAAGTGACAGCAGAGACTTTTCCCTCTTCCGCTCAGGTGAGGTGGAAGATGGTAAAGAAGAGTCACATGCGCTGACAGATACAGACCTTGATCAAAACCTTTCAAGTCAAATAAAATTAAATTGTTTTCTCAATTCGCTTAATCAGGGACTGCTCATTTCACTGAATTCAGTAATAAATTAACAACTGAGAAAGCAGAAGCAGCATTTTGCTCAAAATTCTCTTTAAGCAGAAGACTTCTGCTTTCAGGGTGACTGCTTTGTGACTGGCCACACGCAGAATCTGCAGGCTCATGTCGGGCTTCGCTGTATCGGCTGATTGCCTTCGGGTTTGCAGCTGGAGCTGGGGGTTAACAGTATGGGGAAGCAAACAACTTGCAGCAAGCCAAATCTTTCTGTCTGCTAGAGATTCAAGCATGCTTTAGTAAAAGGTCATATTTAAGGGTCTGTGCATGCAATGAACAAAAAGTGTGAAATTTCTTGTCTGATTCTGTTGGGGTTTTATGGAATTTTCTCTTTGTAAACTTTTGGATGCTGACTAATGTATATGTAATGACTATGCATTTTTAGCAAAAAAAATGTGTGAGCTATAAATAAAGTTGTTTCTGAGTTCATTTTTGTAGGAACACATTTATAAAGTTTTTTTTTCCAAATCTTAATATAAATTAGTGTGACACTTGTATGCAACCTTAGATATTGCTAGTATAATTACAGGAACTCCCAACTCTTATGTAGGGCTGTTATATTTGAAAACACTATACCACAGCAAAAAAGACTGTTTTATTGTCTTTTTAAGGAAATTAAAGAGCATTATATTGCCTTTTAGTTTTCCAGCAACCCATGATAGAAATCCTTTTACACTTTATAAATTCACAACTTTAATAGGGTGTAAGGAGGTCAGTGTCTCTGCCTACCACGATCATTGAAACATCCTGGAATTGGTAGCAACAGCTGTATCATGAATCACAGCTACATACCGACTGCAAAAGAAAGAAATTATTTGACATCAGTTTGGCAGAATGGGACTATCCCAAGTGTCAGAATAAGTTTGGAAGTCTAGGTGTGCATTTAAATACTGTGTTGAATGAAAACTGAAAAGTACTCCGTGAACTGTAATTACATGGATTGTCTGCTATAAGTCATCTATCTCAAAATTCAGCAGGACACTATTAGTCCAACATAATTACAGGCACCTCCTCATATTGTTAACAGGCTAAACACCTGGTGCAAAGTCTTTTGCAATCCAGAGATTAGAGAAATCTGCACATGAACTGGTCTTCACACATAAGGTTTGTTATCTATGCATAAGACGTACAGTATATACATGTATGTATATAGTAAGTCACAGTATGTATGTATATATAGCCCATAGCAGGTCTGCATAGATGGCCATCAGTGACAAACTGTAGTATCTTTATTTGAGGTTGGTCAAATTCTTTCAAAAATTCTATAATTCGTTAGAGCTCCTCACATGGAAAGGTTTCTTATTTGCACATTTTTTACATCCTAGTTGAAACATGGTAATAATTTCAAGCATTTGATGAGTTCAGCAAAAATTTATGTTGCCATCTCACAAATAAATGCTTCAAAAATATTGCACCCTGCACTTGTTTTATCAGTAGGCCCCGGATCGGGTCATCAGACCTCTACGAGGTGAAGGAAACCTCACAAAACTTACCGAGTCAGCAAGGATAGCAGAATACTGAGCAGAATGGAAAACAACAAAAGTCACTGCTGGGGCAAGTGATTTATTGAGGTTTGTACCTCATCCTTCAGCAGTGATTGATCCACATTTCTTCTGGTAACAAACTGGAAATCTGAAGGCAATGTACATTTTCTTATGATAACATAATTTCTCTGATAAATGATCCTAAACGTTAGGACAGTGTATCTGCAGAAGAGCAAAGGGTCATTTGATATACAGCTTTGACCTTCAGATTTTATTGTCACTGTGGTTGTAAGATAATGTATGGGTAGTAGAATCTATGAGTGGAGGTGAAGCTCATTTTAAAAATGAAAAAACAATGGTAAAAACAAAAAATCAAATCAGTGTTAATCCTAAGGCTAAATCTTGGTTTAAACAGTTAGAATCTCTGGGGGCAGCTGGCATCGTTCACTTTTTGTTTTGCATTCTGTATGCAGAACCCTGCATGCCCAATCCCAGGGCAGGAATTCAATCACTAGTGTTTGCTGGCACATGGAGATACAACTCCAAAGTGTCACCTGGATGGCAACGAGCAGTAATATCAGAAGCACTCAGAAAAAAATAAATAAGAGTGAAGGATAAGCAGGCCCTGGGAGGACTTCTCCGATACCTCGGCGCACACAAGCTTGCTCTCTTTAGTTTAGCAAAGCTCATAAGCACACGCTTAGCTTCGATGTCCACACACACTTATCTCTGTTCATTCCCAGGGACAAACTTCTCCCTGTGTTTAAGCATTGTACAAGTCAGAGCCCTAATGAGCAGGCAGAGCCGCAAAACGCTGCCAGGAGAGTTTGGTACGGCAGGAGGCAGCGTCCTACCACCTACGCCGAGGGCTCATCCGGGCTCCCCTTCCCTCCTCTGCCCGAGGCCCCTGAAATATTCTCCTTCCAGACCTCTGTCTCTAACATTTTGATAAGAAACAGAGAGCAAAATAAATAAGCAGAAAGAAAGAAATGCATCAACTTAGTAATGAAATAAAACTGCAAAATTTCCATCTGTGGCAATTACAGTAACAAAATATTGTTATCAGTTTGGAACAATAGCCGGATTTAGTGAGCACTAGAAAACACACTCACTAGCTAAGTGCTTTAAAATGATGATTTTTTTTTTACAATGTTATTGCGTTAGACAGATGCAGAGATTCACAGAACGAAAATATTCTACATAGAATACTCTCGTCCTCAGCAATAGAGCATGTTCCTTCAGACTATAAATACCCTCTAACAGAAGTGTGCCAAATCCTTCAAGTTTAGACATACCATGGTCAAAAATATATATATAAATAAAAAAAAGATTTAACCTATTTCAGTGAAACATAGGGAATCCAGAGAAAATATGAATGGGAGACTTGCTCAAGTGCAGTATTTGGGTTGTATCATTACGATGACATGAAGTCAAGACGAACGTCATCACGCAGCAGCAGTAACAGCTCGGAGGGAGCGTGCAGCCAGCGTACGTTAGGATTTGCTGCCCCTGACAGCGCCAGTAATGAGAAGGATGTAACGAATGGAAAATAGCACATACCTGCACTACATATCATGCATGATGAACATGCCTGTACTCAAAACCAAGGCTGACTTACCCAATGGTAAATGTGTTCAGATAGCAATCATTTAGGAAAAAGCTTTCACGCTGCTCTACATACCTTGGTTGAAGTCTCTAGCTGTTATCAACAGCACCTTTTACAAATCTTAGAATTCCTGTTCCCAGAATTCCCAGAATTTTCCTTATTAAAGGAAAAAGGTGTCACAGAGCCGACAAGATGTGCTGATTTCGCTGGCCAGGTGTTGCACGGATCCACACAGCGCCAGCGAGCAGGACTGCAGAGCATGGCAGCGCAGTCCCTGCTTTCCCCCAGCACCCGTGTGGCCGCCGCGCGGCGTCCGCAGAAAACCTTCCCCATGAACCCGCCACGGCTCTACCGGGCACTGCGCCTGCCCCATGCCATATCGAAGGCAGTTTAAACATAAAACATGACATTTTTAAACACACACGAGGGAGGTAAAACGCCTCAGCTGGTGCAGGTCCTGTCGTGCCCTGTCCTGCCCCGTGGATGGGCTCCACGCAGGCCCGCCATGGCGTGGGCCTCGCGTGGCTTCGGCCAGCAGGGATTTCTGCGCCGGCAGGGCCGCCAGGAGGAGCAAGCAGCCCGCCGGCCCCGGCGGCGAGGCCCGCGGCTCCGTCGTCAGGAAGGATCCCGCCTTCAGGAGGCGGCGGCGGCCGCGTCTCTCCCCTGGCACCCGCAGAGGCGAGCGGGCGGCATGGCCCAGCAGAGCAGCGTGGCGGCGGGCACGCTCGCCAGCGGCACCCCGCTGCCCCGGCACCCGCCCTGGAAGGGAGATCCAGCTCACGTAAGGTTTTAAGGGAGAAACTGGCTCGGCAGTCTGGCAAAAATACCGCCTTAGAGGCAGCTGCTCGGTGATATAATCCCTGAAGAAGAGGGAAGCTGTTTTGGAGGGGATGACGCTGCCCTCTTCGGCATTCCTGGGCTCAGACAGTGAGCGTGAGTCAGGCAGAGCTCGAGCGTGTGTCCCGCCGTGCTGACATTTTCCTTAAACACTGAAATAAGTTTATTTGATCTCTTTCCTTTACCATATACATATTAGTGGATCCAGATTAACAGGCATATGTAAACTTACCCACTAGTTCAACACGAGCATGTGCTAAGCAGGCTGAGAACCCAAACGTGTGATATGCCAAACAGTTTGTGAAAGGATCCGCTTGTGCAGGATTTCATGGACCGGCACCTGGAGGCCTACGCAGGAGAGTACGTGCACGTCATCGCTCCAGAAATAGCTCCTTGCCACCCCACCACTTTCTAAAAGGAAAGCACAGGAGCTGCGCTGGTCCCTACCTCACGCCAAGGACTTTTTTATTCCGCCGCTCATTTTCCATCTGATCCGTGCTAATGCAGCCTAACTGCTACGTCTCTGGTTAACGTCGAGCAACGCACACGTATTTGATGCCACAGCTGCAGATCGATATGTGGAGCACTTCTCCGTGGTCGGTGCCAGGCCCATGCTGCAGCCCCGCGCTCGTCACTGCTCGCCGCAGCCCTGCCACGTCCTGTGACACTCTTAGGGACCCTCATGAGCGTAAGAGCATGTTAGCCCTTCCATCCTAGTGAAATTATACTTAGATTTCTGTTAAGAGAAGATAAATCTGTTTTCTTTGGGCAGTCATCCTGACACTCTTCTCTGCTTGTCATACACCGCTTGCTGCAGTGCACCGAACAAGACTAAGTGGCTCTAAATCCCACTGGTAGGATGCTCAAAATGTAGTGACATGCAGTCGTGTCTGTACATTGAGACAAATCCATTAATGATATTATAATTGATTTATCCTGACAACCTAGTGAAAACTGAATATACTTGTCTCATGGTCTTTCTATACGTAAAGTATAGGCAAAGCTTTCTTGGATGCTTTAGACACATCACATAAATCTACACATAAACTGCTACATACAAAATATCCTTGAGAATGAAATGCAAAATAATTTATTTTGGCAATAGTAAGATCTGTTGTAATTTTTCCTCAGATTACTTTTTAGGGATATCAATCAGAGTTTCTTTGTCAACAAATTCCACAGTACTGAACATGACCAATTGATTTGCAAGTCACATCAATGAGGACGTGCAGGCCTGACCTTATTCTCTGATAACAACTGCAAGGATTTGCTCTCATCTCAGGGTGTGAGAAACGTGCTGCAGTAAGAGTCCTATCTTTTATGCCCAATGTCAACCATAATAGGCTTCTAATAATAGAATAGCTCCAATCCGTCCAGTTATTCCAACTGTGGATCTGCCACAGGAAGCATCTTATTAGATTATACTTCATGTAGTAAACAGTGACTTAATGTTCCTTCGCATGTCTTGGTAAAAACAGAAGGGTTTCACACGATGGGCAGTTTTCTCATCTGCAACAGTCTCTTAGAGGGTTTGACAGCACGGGTTTCAGTGAAATATTTACAGCATTGCTTACACCAATGATCACAGCATGCACTAAACTCTGGGGTTTTTATAAGGCCCTTTATAAGAAGGAAGGATCACCATCCACAGTGTGTGCTGATTCGAATTTAAAAAAGTCCAAAAGTCCAAATTTCCTCTTATAACTCCACTTACAACTGTGTTTACAAAAAAAAATCAATTTATTATGGGAACTTAATGGGTGAAGTACATCACGATGTGATGGGGAAATACAATTTTCCCCACACTGTCCCTTAACTCGAAGAATTTTGTTCAAAATTGCCACATGCCTTATAATTACTTGCCTGAAGAGACCAGCCTCAGAAATATCAGTTTCTTCAGGACTAGTCGTTAACAAAATAAAATAAAATTTATACATTTTATGAGAAGCTGCGGTTCAGATTTTTTTCAGTATTATCCACTACTGTGGATAATAAATATTCTGACTCTAATTCTCTTGTCCAGATGGTGTTAATAGTGGAATTTTCTGACTAAAGGAGATGTGACTAGTTGGAGGATATGTGGAACACCCCAGTTGGAGCTGCAGGCCGATTCCACACTGACTTTCAGTAGGAATGTGCTATTGCAGCAATACGTTAGCATCTAGTTTTTTGACCACCACAGTTGCCTCAGTCTCTCTTCACAGAGTATGTGATCTGTTACCACAGAAAAGGGCCTGAGACACTGGTGTAAGCTAGACAGAAAAGATGCCATCACATTCAGTGATTCTGCATTTCCTTTCAATGTTTTAAAAGGTACTAACCCCGCTCTGATTGTAATAACTCCAGTTTTGCTCATCTCTATCTTAGAATGTAAATGAACACACTGCTATATCCTCCAAGCTGTTTTTCCTGGTTCAAATATTTTTATAATAAATGTACCTCTTCTCTCAGTCTTACTGTGGATTCTGCACCAATTCTTATTTGCTCATCTTGTTGTATCAGGTGTATATATTTCAGGTTCAGTGAAGTTCTTGATGCTCCATCAGTCTGTTTTCATCTGCTGGAGACTACGTAATATTTAACTCCTTACCTTCACCATCGTATCACTTGTTGGATCCTTTGTTTTGTTGACAGCTGCTTAGTCTTTTGTAGTTTTCACATAAGAGAGACACAGAAACCTGTTTTGCCCTTTCCATCTCCAAATTTCAGGACAGATTTCTCAACTTTCACAATAGCTTCCTTCAAAGTTCCTTGGAAAATCTTTTATCCAAAGTCATCTTGAAATCCTTATTGTCTTAGCTGAAAATACAGGTTTGAAAGGTTAAAGGTGATTGTCCTGTAGTTAACAACTTCTTTCCAGAGTCAGTCAATACTGTGTGTTAATGATACTGTTTCCAGAAAGACCTTCCGTGTTCGGTGAAGAAGGTTTGTTTTGTGAAAGTTGTTATATTGGCAAAACATATGAGTAACAGAAGGGATATGACTCTCTGTAATGAGAATGTATCACACAGTTTACATCTGGGATTTGAAAAAACATTTTCAGAGGGTTCTGGTTTTGGTGACTAAAGCTTTAAGCCTCTCAGCTTTTTACTCCCTTCTTCAAGTCAGATGTGGGGAGTTCCTGAGTCACGGTGCCAACGTTTGCCAGGCCATGCGCCGGAGCCAGCCAGTCAGGTAGAGGGTGAAAATCACCGCCTGGAAGCCCTGAGAAAAGCTTCCAATTTAATTTCCCTGTTTTGATGGCTGAAGTGAATCATTTCAGTCACTCACTTGGAGATTCACCGGGGTGACTCTCCTTGTCCCGAGGCAGATCCACCACATGGCCAGATGCCACCCACCACAGGCCTCCAAGTATTTCTGGTATTGATCCACCCATGCAACTGGGAGAGGGTGGACAGAGCTGGAGCAGAGATGGTGTTTGCCGTGTGTTGGCCATGTCAGCCGCGCTGGGCTGCAGCACGCGGCCTCGCGCTCCACGGTCACCGTCCCCTCACTCACGGCAGCTCCGCGGGCACCGTCCCCTTGGTTCACTGCTCACCTGGCTTTGCTGTGCCCAGCGAGGGGGCAAACTGCCCCCTCCCAGCTGTCTCCTCCATAGGCAGGTCACCCAGGGCCATCAGAGTCTTCTTCATCAGCTAATTGTGCCGCTGCCACCATCATCGTAAAAGCCAGGAGGATGGGGCTGACTCCTGATCCCAGCTGGAAAATCTGAAGCGGGCTGCCTCTCCAGAGCAGCACGGTGGGAATTTCACACCTACAGCAGTTACTCTGATGTCGTACAGGCAGGGGCATAAGATAAAATAGTCCCCTTTGTATCAAGTACCTCCCTCACAGCATAAGGCTCAATAGCAGCCTGAATGTCCCTGTTAACACAGCAATGCCACAATTCCTGTTCTGTTAGAAAGTTTGGTTAGAAAATAATACATAATCCCCTCTGAACTTCCTAAATATTTTAGTTTTTACACTTTTGTATCCTTAAAGAACCTTAGCTCCAGGGAGTGTTGCCACGGTGGTGTCTACCTTCTTCGGATGCAAGTCCTATCCTTATAACAACTTCCTACTAAACGTTTCTTGGTTTATTCCATTTTTGGACCAGATTTCCCTGTTCTTTTTGTTAGACCCCCATCTTATATCTATTTTTGGCTTGGGACTCATGCTGTATGTGAATAAACCATCAGCAACATAGCATCTTTGTGTCAGTTATAGTACCTAGATGCAAAATGCCTCCCTAAAGTTCAGCCTTTAGCAAAATATGCATATTGGAAAGAAAAAAAAAAAAAATCACACGGATGCTTTGGAAGTGTCTGTGCTTGCTGTGAGTTCCCCAGTGCTAACTCAGATGAAGGGTAAGGAAATGTTGGAAAGCTGTGTCATACCGCCTGATTCACAACTTGAGGTCAAGCGATAGCAGCTCTCCGCAGCCTGCACTCAGCTTCAAGCTTGCTCCTCGTGTTCCAGACCTGAATAAGGAGTCGTTGGCCTGAAACCTTCCTTGTCTCTACGGTTGTTCCAAGGAAAACCCGCTCTGCCTGGGAACGTGGCCGTGCCGGACGCGATCGCTCTGCGAACGCACGGCTACGGGTGCGCTGCAGGGCCACGGCCGTGGACAGGCACACGGGCCGCAGGCGCTGCCTGCTCCGGTCGTGCACAGACCTTCACAGAGCAGCGTTCTCCTGGAGACAGGGCTGCTTGTGGGACTTGTAAACTCTGCTTTTGCTCCCCCTGATGTCAACAGAAGCAAGGACAGAGCTACAGGGTTATGAGATGCTAAGGTCTTAAAATATGCTCTGAATGATTTCTATTTTAAGAGCTGTTTTGCTTTGGAGGATGAAAGGTCCGTTCACTTAATACGAGGAACAAGGCCTGTCTTAGAGACGTGGAAGAACATCTATTCATCCAACAGCTTCGCTATTTCAGGAGTGATCTGTAAATTATTTTAAGAGTTTGTTTAAACTGTTGTTAACTACACCTGGCAGGCTTCTGGCAAATGCATTATTGCTCCTTGAGCCGTGCGCGCCACTGTCAGGGAAGTCAGCGGGGGCTCCTCGCTCCTCCTGTTGACACGGTTCTACTTCATATAAATAATTAAACATTCACTGGGTCCAGCACCCCCACCCTCCCCAGGAGAGCCCCGAACCACCAGACTAGAGCATTGTTTCCTTCCCTCGCCAGCTGGCTCCATGAATATTTAAGTACATTATACAAAGTGGAACTGTTCTCTCTTTAAATCTGGGGATTCAGTTCCTCCCGAACACAGGTGGGAATTAAGCTGAGATTTTGCAGGGTGTGCACTCACTTCATTGGGCAACACCAATATGATCTTTGTTCTTCTTGACCTTACGCATTCATTTATTTGATATTTTGACTAGCAATTACACACAAACACATGTTTAGGATTAAATAGAAGTTCGGATCAAACAAAATTGAGCTTTGGGACTTCATTTATAAATATGAAAAAAAAAATATTAGCTCATAGGAGCTGAGATTTTCCTTCCAGTTCAGATATTTAGCTCAGGGCAAGGCCAAGAGTCAATTATTAGCACAAATAACTTGGGAAGTCACTACTCCTAATGTGTTATTTGTATGCACAGATTCCACTACTTCTATGCTTACTATCTCAGTTAAATCAGAATTCCGGTTCCGAGACACAGTTAAAATTTGCTTTCTACTTAAAAACCTGCGAGTTATATCTGTTCTCTCAGAGTGACAGGTTTCTGTGAAAGACAGGGTAACTTGGGAATTCGTGCCCTGGAAAAACTTCACTTCCACAGACTGGAAAACATTCATTTCATCTACTGAAGAAATAGGCAAAAACAAGGTTACTCTGATACCCTCTTGCTGTTTTAGGTTGTGATCCAATAATAGCTACTGGCATCTATTCCCATGGATGCTGAGGGTTTTACAGGAATTATTTTTATCAGTAACACCTTGTAACAATTCAGTAAACTGTTATCTATCTTACAGCCAACACACAGCTAAAGTCTGTTCAATCCAATAGCTCTATATTTCTCCTTTCTGGAGTTGGATGTGAAAGAGTTTATCCCCAAACCATTTTTTTTCCCTCTCTCTCTTTGTAAAAGAAAGAAACACAAGGGTGCAAAAACACAACTGACCTGTATTGTTTGTGCAGCAGTTTCAAAACGAGCCACTATATTTTTTTTTCTTTTACAAACTGCTGCACAAACAATACAGGTCAGTTGTGTTTTTGCACCCTTGTGCTTCTAATAAATGGAGTTTGCATTCAGATTTTTATGGTGTTTGGATCAACTTCATCCCTTTAGGGACATGTGTGCCTTTACTGTGGCCCAAGGTTTAACAGGCAAGTTAATATTTTGAAGTAGTATTTGAAGTAGTATTTGAAAAGTAGAAAACTAAACCAAAACAGACAAACTGGGATCAGGACAGGAGTGGAATGAACTGTCAAACTATGACTCTGCCATCAACTGGTAGTTTTAACTCTCACTTCTCATATTCTTAATATAAGGTACCTGAGGAATTCTGAAATGCAGCCAAATCATCAAAATAAATCTTGAACATAACAAGGACGTAGCATTATCAAAAATTCTCCTCAAAGAACTTTATTAGAGTTTGGATCCAGTCTCTGACAATTTGATTACAGCCATAGCCCTCTGGTATAACTCTTGCATTTGAGCTTGGCTGGGAATGTGTTTAAGGGTCTTGACCCTCTGCTTTACAACAAATGTAGAAGTGATGTAGAAATGTCAAAAATAATAATACAGGCAGGTCAGAGACATAGTTGAAGCCCTAGAAGATACAGTGGGTCTAGAATTCAATCAGTTTAATTAAAAGCATTTGAATTTATTTTACATTTAATATAGATAACTGAATAATGCTATTTAAGAAGAAAAAATGGGCTTAGTAATAATACCAGAAACCGACTAGGGAACCCACCAAAGCACCCCCTCACTCCAGGTCAAAGCTGAAGCCTTAGGATGGCCAAGAGGCTGAGAGCTGAGAGCTTTAAGTGCTGAGATGGAAACCCAAAAGCCGAGCTGCTGCCATGGATAGATGATATAATAATCACGAGCTGTTTGTTTCCCTTATAACTCAGCGTCCATATGCCATTATTCCTTTCATGCCTTTCCAAGAGTAGAGCCACCCAATACCACGTAGCTGTACCTTACAGCTAGTAAGCTACTTACAGACTAGAATTCCAGCAAGGAATTCCCTCCTATCTGACACTGTGCAGAACAAGTATTAGAGTGCATCGCAGTACATCTGGAACGGGGGGAGCATCCCCTCAGCACAGCTCAGGCAAAGCACTTCACCTCCTAAAGAACGATAGGGCACATAGAGCACGAACACGCAGCCTGCTCAGGCTTTTATGCACACTCAGAGCCAGGCATAACCTCCTGGAGGTGGAAGGAGCAAACTGCAAAACAGGTAATAGAAATCTGAAAATTACTTACCAGTCGTTAGAAAGTATGTTGTCCTTATTCAAAGATGCTATGTATCTGCCAGAAAACATACGTAGGGGAGTCAGGCATTCTTGTGTCCTTTTCTGCAAGGATTAAGAAAAACTCGACTGTAATCTCCTTAATGAGCCCAAGAACAGGCCTAGATTCTGGCATGACTGTGCCCTTTCAAAAAGTGAGTTGAAGCATTTAAACAGAAAGACTCTTCCAAAACCTGTGTCCAGCTTATCCATCTCAAAACTGAAGAGTATAGTTTAGGAGCTGTAAAAGGAAATGACAAAAAAAGTATCAGACTCAACCTAGGCTTTATTTTGTTTGTTGGATATGGGAAATATATCCTCAGAGACTGTTAAAACCAAAGTAATTGAGTCTCTTGATTTTTTTTTAATAACTCCTAAGATACAGAAAAGATAAACTGCTATTTGATCCTGGCCTTGTACTGTAGTTTCCAAAGTGCAATAGGACAGCCAGGGAGTTACAAGTGCACGGGAGCTACATGCAATTGTTTCAGTGAAACGCTGAAATAACTGAAACATTTTTATGTCAAGTATATATCTAATTTCAACCTATATTGCTGTTTCTTTAAGCTTTTCCAGTTTTTATGTTACTTCTATGATACATTTTCTACAGAAAACTGCTACTCTGTGGAAACCTCTGTCCTTGGCTCCCCAGGTTCTGGGGGGAATCGCTTATCTGGCGTTCAGATGTGTTGCTCTGCAATGCAACGCTGAATCTGATAATGACAATTACTTTTTTTTTCTAATATTAAGTAATAATAATTCTGCGAAAACCATTACACAGAAACATAATAGATCCCAGATGTGTTTAAAAAACATAATATTATGCTTAAGTCCAAATTCGGGCTAAGAATGCCTGCGTGCCTCTCCCAAGACAGCAATTCTGTATTTAGAGAAAGTAAACGTACCATTGTGATCCACACGGCCGATAGCTGAGTTTTTGCCACCAATGAAATAATTTGGCGCCGACCCCATGTTCCCTGACAGCTGTACTCTGAGAGGAAGGAGGCCACAGGGACTCCCTTGCTCGGACCTGCCCTGCCCTGGTACAATTTATTGTTGCTTGGGAGCAGCCCTAGCTTACAGCAGTGGTGCAATATCCCGCTCCTTGCCAAAGCCTCTGCGCTACAGCGGCCGTAGCCTAAACAACAGGAGCTACCGACCGCATCGCCCAGCAGCGCCAGGCACCACGTGGCAGGGAAGGGCTCCATCGGCCCCGCACGAAGGGTCCCCTGCCCTCTCCTACCTCCCACGGCACAGGCTGCCAATGATCCGCACATTTTGTGAGGGGTTCGTTCCTCATCAGCCCTTTCTCTACAGCTTATGGTATTTTGGGAGCAGATGGTGATTTATCAGTAAAATCAGGAAAACAGTATTGTAGTAGGCTGAGCTAAAATTTTTCACAGCACTTCTTAAGAACAGTTTGCACTAGATAAAACTAGATTAATTAGAGTGAATCAAACTATTATCTTTTATCCATATAGGTTTATAAACAGCGGTAATGACGGGAGATCCAGGAAGAGCAACACTATTGTAATGAAATAATTTCTTAGGGGGCTTAATTCTGATCTCTAATCTGTGTTTCCAGGAACAGAAAACATGAAAATTACAACGTGTGCAAGTGCTCCATGATATTCAGGCCACAGATTATTAACTCTGTGCAACAGCAGTACGCTTGGCCATATTAATGCACTTTTGTAAATCTGAATTAATGCTCTTTTACAAGTCTGTATTTTCTAGTTACAGCGTGCTGAGAGCAGCAACTGCTAACTCTGGACAGCAGCTTTCAAGAAGCTACTGACTCTTGGGATCTGATCTACACAGACATTTAAGGTAATGCAGTTGTACCATTTTCACTGGCCAAAGTCTAATGAGAAACTGAAGCAGAGTGCTTTAATACAAAGCTGCTTATTTAGAACATAAGAAAGCTACAGCACAAGAAATGCCATTTCTTTGCTGATACCTTCAGTTTTCCTTTTAACAGCATTCTTCCTCAAAACACTCTAAGCCCTAAAGGGATTTCTCTGGGGCACCCTTGATGCCTCTTCCACTATTCTTTCTTGGCTCCCACACGCACCAAGTCTCTTGCTGCACAGTCGCTGCTTCCCAGCGGATGCCAGAGCTCTTTTCCCCATCAGGGTGATGGGAAGAAGGCAGCAAAACTCACCTGGCCTCTAGCACCACCCTGGCCGGGTGTCATGTAACGGGGCAGGAGCTCCACAGTTCACCTTCTTTCATCAGATTGAAAACTGCTGGTAGTGGTGCTGATACTTCCAGGGTAGGGTAGTATGTTGCTGGATATTGTCCAAAATAGCCACTCTTTTCATTTCTCTGTCTGTAAACCAGGCTCCACTCTAAATCTCCAGATTTTTACAGACTGGGCACAGATTGTTCTTATCTTTAGATGTCGACAATAGATCCAAGGATAATTCTTTTATATAACCCTCATAAGAGTGATTCTACTTGCATTCAGAAACAGAAAGTCTTACTTTCTGTACGCTTGTATAGCAAGGCATCATTTTCCAATACCTCTCATATTTCCTTCCCAAGTATAAGCATAATTAAGGTCTTGTGTTTCTTTCCGGCATCTGCTAAAGACAAGAGAACCTGCCTTGGCATTTCCCTTCATAATATTATCTACTTGAATACCTGCTGCTGTAGATTGCCTGGAGCCCAGGACCATGGCCGGCCAAACACTGCTCTGCCTTTGCTTTTAGAGCTCTCTGGGGGAGAACAGCCTTTCTTGCCACTTGAGGATGCTCAAGGCCCCACGGTTTGCTGCTGCCCCATGGAGGCTGCAGCCCTGTGCACATCTGTCCATGGAGGTGCTCACGTCTGGGCTACACAAACGGTGCAACTTCAACTTCATTGCCTTTTGCTTCCAGTTCATGTTCCTGTTGCTTTTATGTACTGTTTTTATTGGAACCATTTCTTAAAAGACGCTACGAGGCAGATAGCTCTTGCTTAAAACCATTGCTTCTGAATCCGTTTGTCTGATTTCTTTACCTGCTGCGTGACGCGGTTGTTACAACTGCACGCTGTCGCTTAATGGACTCCGGGATGCTTCCCTGGAAATGTTGAAGCAATCCTTTAGGAGCCTTGTGTGATGATGAAGTGTCTGTTCACAAAACGATGAATCTTGCAAACATCCTGTCTGATAGCAGGCACTATGGTTAAAAAAGAGGAATTCTCTTTGGTTGCAAGAGTATTTGCAATTTGGGAGCAGTGTTCTAATTTATCATTGGCATGTTATGTTGAAATCCAATCCAGCTGATTATAAACTAGCACCATTTTCCTTCTTTTCTTTTGTCATCAGGGCAAATAAACAATTGACTTGAACAACAGCAGGTAAAACATTTCAACAGCCTGCATAATTGGGTACCTGCCTATTTTCCTCTAATGCAGGGAAACAAGTCGAACTCCTGTGACATCAGAACTGCCCAAAGCAACAAATGGAAGAAGCAGAAAGTTGACAAAAGCCATACTGAAAAGCTACGCCACTTCTCTGATTTACAAATCACAGCTGGTCTCTCTGGTAAATGACATCAGGAATCAGGAAGTGTTGCAAATGTACTAAAAATATTATTTGAGGCAAAGCTTGCAAAGGCACCAAAAATTAATGTGAGTTCAGAAGGTGTGGGTGCACCATCAAGACCATGTTTGCATTTGCTCTCTCCATATTAAGATAAAGCAAGAGAGGGGGAGGTTTATGAGTCATCCCCACCATTTTTTACACAAATCCAGAAACCGCATTGTCGTTTGATAAATGAACTGAGAGCAAAGCTTGAAATACAAAAACAGAGAGTGGGATTTCCTTCCTGGGGAAGGGTTTCCTCAGCAGGTTTTCCCACGATGAGCAGCCCTCGTAGCCAGTGGACACCCTGGGACACAAGCGAGGGGGAAGCTCAGTAGTCACTTGCCCTCTTAATGCGTCTTTTGTTTTCATCTTCATTGCTGGTTGTGTAATTAAAGCCTGTATCTTTTGCTTTGCTAGAATAGATAAGTTATCCTCATCTTAAGCTTTGTCTAATATTCCAAGTGACATCAACTCTGAGGGATTTTTTTTTAATCATTATTATTTCTATTAGATTAAAAGAAATGCTTAGAGATGGACAAATCTGTTGCTTACAAACGAAAGCCAGTATGAAAATCCTAGGAATTGGGTGGGGGCATTACACTGTAAGAGCTGGTTTACAAGCTAGAATTATCAAGAAAATAGGGGTATGTCCTCTAATGCACGCTGCCCAGCGCTATTCTGAAAAGGGACAACCTGCAATTTCAGGAGATACCAATGTTCTTGTGGAGGTGAAAATATCAAGATTTTGGTACTTAAGACCACATCAAAAGAAAAAAAGAGCTGCTGATGATAGTATTTGCATAAGCTTAAATTCAAATAATTTCTCAGTGTCAGAAGCACCAGGTTTGTGCAGAACTGGTGAGTCTTGTATCTTCTGACCCGCTGCTGGGGATTTCATAGACAACTGTTCACAGAGGAAAAGCAGATGATCTGCCTGAGAGCTGGAGCATAAATAGTCCCAAACTAGTCATTTGGGCAGTGTGTGTTCCCAGGCAGAGCAGCAGGCTGCCGTGCTGGCTGCTCCGCCTGCTATTACATTTACCACACGGGAGATGCAGGGGTGCGTGGCGAGCAGGGGACAGGGCTGCCTGCACCCTCCCCATCACTGACAGCCCCCTGGAAGGACTTACTTTACTTATCTTAAAGTTAAAATGTTAAATAACTTACTCATGCATTATCCCAAGCTTTGTAGATGCCTGGCTTCAAGGATAAATTGTAACAAAAATTAATTTTTGGCCCACCTTCAAAAGGGAACAACATGAAAAATAAAAGTTTTTCATGATGCAAAGTCAAAGAGCCAAAGGTTAGAAAATTTTCAGGTACAGCAATATATGCACATGCACACATACTCTTTGCTTATGCAACTCTATACTATTTTTGTCATCTAACCTATGCATCATTTATGTAAGGAATACGTACACAAGGCAGCCTATTAAAAATGCATGGAAGTCTATAAATCTGCCATCTTCCACTTCAGAGCTCGCAATTTGTATGATTTCAGTTGTATACATTTTCCACATACAGGCCCTGAATGTGCCTTACATATTTTTATTCTGCAAAAACTGGGTCTCTGAAAGATGCTGATGCAGCGGCTCCCTGACTTGAGAAACGAAGCGCTGCCAGTTTATGAAAGGGTTTATTTGATCTGGTTGCCCGCAGCAGCAGGCAACTGGGCTCAATGAAGAAGAAGGGTCATTCCCATCCATGTATTCCCAAGAGATATTAATTTAGTTTAAGATTAATGTCAATACTAACACTTTTATTTATAGGTAGCTGCTTACTGACCTTTTACTTTTCTCTCCCCTCAGCAGCCATTGATGGAAGCCAGCCAGACGTCTCTGGTTTAGTTCATGGATGAATTGTTTGTAGCGACATCATTTACATTCAGTAAGTGCAGTTTTATTTAGAGCGAGGGCTTTGTTGCAGTCTATAATTTAGCGCGTGCTCCAGGATGGCCAGTGCCAGCGCGTGGGGCTGTGGTTGTTCCCACGCCTGCCGGGCGAGGAGCAGCAGGGGACGAGGCACCCGCGGAGGCTCCTCCTGAGCCCTCCTGCCGGGGCCTGCGCTGGCTCTTCATTCCTTAAGTCTCAATGTCCCCAAACAGACCTGGAGGCTGTCTTGGGTGCTAAGGAAGAAGTTGTTAGCGTGTTATCTATCTGAACAACTAATGGTCAATGCCAATTTTAGAGTGGGTTAATCCTGCAGCAACCACATGTTAACGCAGGTCCTTGAAAATGTAACCCAAAACATATGTAGAAAACACCAGTGTAACTGCTGAACTAGCAGCCGCGTGCAGCCGCCTCGCTCTGCGGCCAGCTATTCAGCTGCTATAAGGACCAAAATTCTTTCTCCTTTCCAAACTGCGGGTCTTCTCTGGGCTTCAGCAATGTTGGCAGCAGGAGAGGAGCAGCAGGGAGGGTGTGTGTCCGCCGTGTGAAGATTACACAACTCTCCACAGTGCATATTGACTTCCACAGCTAGCATTTTTATGAGCATTAAGTTGCCCCCCAAACTAAAATCAATATACATAGGGGTGGTTGCTAACCTTTTGGCTGCTAACCAGGTAACGCGCTGGTCACAGACTAAGGCATTTTCTCCTTTTCAGCCTTATTTCCCTTTTCTTCCCCTTCCAGTCAGATCAAAGCACAGCTGCAACTATTCCCTCGTTCTGTGCTCAGGGCAGGTCACCATCGCTCCCTGTCCCCAGGAGCCGTCCCTCTGCAGTGCTCAGCACTTCTCTAACACCCGGGAAGCAGGACTGCAGGGCACTCTGCAGGAAGAGCGAGGTCAAGAGCTTCGCAAAGAAGGCTGCAGTAAGGACCCAGGTTGACATCCTGCCTTACTCACAGCTACAGAAGCTCTTCCCATGAATTTCAGGTCATTTCCCCGTCTTGGCAGCAGCGCAGGGCAGAGTAAGTTTCCCTGCTCAAACACTGGCTACCTGGTAGGCAGCGGCTACGCAGAGGAGAGCCAGGTTCGTCCTGGAATGACTGGAGATAAATAAATCCCTATCTGGGGACACGACGAGGTCCGGCACCCCCCGGCAGCCCCAGCAACGCGGTTGCAGTAGAGCCGTTCATAACGGCGCCTTTCCCCGCACAACAGGGTCGCGCACTCAACCCGCACCGCTCCCGCCCCCCCGCTCACCCCGGCGCCGCCGGACGCCTCCCCGCGCGCGGGGGGCGGCGGGCAGC
>JAWLRI010001075.1:1065238-1087968 GCA_034781795.1 Crypturellus tataupa
GGCCCCGGCGCGAGGGGAGAGCCGGGGGGTGCCCCCCTTCCTCTCCTCCGTGCGGACACCACCCCCCCGGCACGTAAACAGCCTCTGCCTCCCGCGCGTTTAAGAGCGACGAGCGAGCGCCGCGCAGAAACGGCTGCTCCGCGCAGGGCAAGAAAAATGGGATTTTAATAGGCGAGGTCCGCGTGCTTGGCAGCCCGCCCGCGCGGCCGGGAATGCGCAAACAGCGGAGCCGCGGGCGCCGCTCGCAGCACAAGTTGCGCTCCCGGCAAGCGCGGCCCGCGGCGCCCCCGCACAGGTACCGGCAGCCGCGGCTCTTTGTACCGCGCCCCGGGGGTGCCGGACGGGGGAAGGGGGCGGCCCGCGCGAGCCGGGAGCCGCGTCTGGCAGCTCGGGGCGCTAAGCTGCGCGTTTTCCACCCGCACTGGCATTAACTCGGTAACGGGACGTTTGTTTGCAATTAGCTGCACTCTGAGTGCAGCCACTGCCTCCTTGCTGTCATTGAAGGCTAAATGTGATGTATTTAAAAATTAAACACTTTTTTTTTTCTCCCTCCTATTCCCAGACCTTCGTTTGCATGTGGAGGAGTTGTATCTGGAGAGTCGGGGTTCATTGGGAGTGAAGGATTTCCTGGAGTCTACCCTCCGAACAGCAAATGCACTTGGAAAATCACAGTAAGAACTTTTAATATTGGAAATGAGTGCTGGAGGTGATGAAGAGCTACGTCTTGTTAATGCCTGGGCTTTATAATGGGATAGCAGATGGGCGCAATAATGCGTGCAAGGAAAAAGAGAAATTCAAGAAATGCTTTGAGTGTATTAATGTAGTGCCCATGATATTGCCCAGGTGGCCAGTGCACCTGGAGCAGGTCATGCAGCAAGGTGACAAGGCAACAGGACAGTGTTGCTGCTTCTATAAATGACCCCACGTGTATGCTATGCTACTTCAGTGCTGAAATGGGTCTGTAGAGCAGAGTTGTAGCCACCAACAGCAGGAGCGAGTGAGCAGACACTCCATTAAACAGCTAGGACTAACATCATCAGCACCAGAAGTGTTGTCATCCCCAGGCTCAGGGAAAGCGTTTAATTACTGATTTTACTTTTTCTCACATCTGCACATATTAAATCTTACAGAGTGGCCTCCAAATTCTCTTCCAAAATGGCACAATTCAATATGAGATTAAGCAACTTTTAGGCCCAGAATATGGGTTTTACAGAACATCAAAAAAAGAAAGTAGAAAATAAATTAGTCTGTATGTAGCAGTGATCATGAAAGGCAACCGTGATTTCAAGGACTGCATCACAGAATAGGTGGTGGCAGTATGAGAGGATGTCACAGGGTAGAGATGTTGGCACAGCTGGGGGTCATTGATCTGTTTGCAGTGCTGTGTTACAGTGACTCTCATGCCAAATGAGATGTCACTGGGTGGTTTGATAGATGCCAGGGAAGCTGCAGCAGTTGCTTTCTGCTCCTTCATGTTGTGTTACCATGAGGGCAGGTTAGAGGCTGCTGTGAATGACTTTACCAACACGAAATGTAGCGTGTGCTTTGCTTACCTTGGAGCATGAGGAACCGAGAGGGCAGCAGCTACTGCTGGCTCATCTGGCAGTCTGAACAGCAGACACCGCTTCCCTTTGGAATAATATGAGTGTGCCTGAAACCAAAGGAAAAACAACAAAGTTAGTTTACTGGCACAAACCGGCATTAGATCTTCAGAAGCTCAAAACTGAATCTGGAAAGAAATAATCATTTTGGTTATAACAGTGTAAAGTTTTTACCATTACAAAAACTAGTTATAGATGGAAGTGTGCACAGAAACACGCTACTGGTCTGCCCTCCACCTTATATTTGGAGGGGAGCAGGAAGAGGACAACTGGCTGTGTTTAAGCAGCTATAGAGTGCATTTTCACTGCAGAGCTAATGCTGCGGTTGGCAACGAGATCCAAGCATCCCATTTAGCCCGGCATCGCTGTGGGAAGCCTTCCCCCAGAGCTGCAGCAGCTGGGCCTGCATCTGTGGCCCATTGACCATGCAGGAACTCAAGGGCCTGGGGCATTCCATGGTCACCCTCAGTCCTGCTTTCTTGCTCTTCACTCCCGGCCTTGAGGCTGACACATCCTTTCCCCTAGCTTGCCCAAAGCCAGGGAATTGCTGCACACTCCATGCCAGTGCAGGGCTTCTTGTGTCCCCACCTCATTCAGCCTCTAGTCTTGTCCCGGTCACTAGGGCAAGCTGATGTTTTCTTCCCCAAGGTTGTGGAGAAGTCCGATGTTTTTTTGATGTGCAGGAAGGATTTGGGGAAGCCGGGCAGGACTATTAAAACTTGCAAGTCTCAACCTGTGGTTTGAGGCTTAAGTGCGCTCGCTAGCCTGAATCTGAGCAACAAAACCCTCAGTATTGCTTGCAATAGGATCAATCAGGATCAGTATTGCTTGCAGTAGCCTTAAAGTAAGAAACAGAGTTAGGTGTCATAAAAATATGCCTGATATTTGGCATCTCCATTTAGCATCTGATCTTAGAAGGTGACTGAGATTTCCTGCCTGTCAGTTTTAGGCAAGGGATGTTGCTGAATATGCTCAGCCTAACACATGATCTGACAGGTCTGCAAGGCTCCAAGACACATCGATTCACTTTCTTTTTGGCCCATAAGAAGCTTGAAGTCGTTGTTTTTTAAATTAGAATATCTTCTCATCTACAGGAGAAATGTATATTCAGGCCGAGTGACAGCAAAATAGTTCTTTGAAATAAAAATGGCTTTAGAAACCTTATGTGTAGTACAGATAAAGCAGTGTAGCGCTTGGGTATCAGCTGAAACCTTCCCAATTGGTTTGCTCCAGCTAGAAGAGTCTCTCTAACTCAATTATGGTTCTGTTATTTCAAGAGACTGGGACTTTTTCAGCTGGCTAAAGAAAACAGCTCCTCTATTCTGAGAGCTCTAAGAAGTGTTCAGCACATGCTTGTGGTTATATTACAACCTTGGCAGACAACCCAGGAGCTTTAAGTTGGCTTTCCTAAGAACTCATTTGTACAGCTATTTCCTTTCCTATAGTAATGTATATAGCTTTATCTAAAATATATCACGTACATTTACTTTTAATACTCTGTAATCCTTCTTGGTCACCACCTCACATAAATGTGTCAAATAGTCCAAGAAGCTGGATCACTGCAGAGTGTTTTCCTGGCAAAGTGTGTAGTTCTCATAAAAGTCTAACATACTTTATGTGCAAAAATAATCCTGAGGACTGTCAGAGTTATGTAAGGTTATTTTTTTTTGTAGGTTCAAGAGCTGCATTCCGGCAGGTTTGCTGACAATAAGCAGGGTTTAAAAATTGTCAGTGGAGTTGGGAATCTGCCCTGGGGGAGTGAAATATTTTAAATCATTTTTTCAAAATTTTAAGCATTAATCTCCCCACATAGTTGTGAAACTGCCCTTCCAGTAAAGCACAGTTCTTTACCCACAGCTGCAAGGACAGAAAAGCTGAACATGAGCTGGTGCCTTCACCAGGGAAAGCAAGCTGGTATGAATTTAAAAATGGTTCTTTGTGGCTGGATGGAGCTAAGGGACAAGGGGAGAAACAGGAACTGTGTTTCTTCCCAGGGTATAACTCTAAATATCTTTCATGTTTATTCTCAGCAGAGAGAATAAATATGTTCAGCTTGCAGGTAGGTGGTATATTTCTCAAGTCTACCTAGGACTGTTAAGGAAAAAAATAGAATCCCCATTTTAGTATTAAAAATTTAGAATATTGGTTTAAAAATTAGCTTTTTTTTCCCTCTCTCAAAACAAGAACAAGAACAAACAAACAAAAACCCTTGTGCTCCGGGGGCTTTCCCCATCAAAATACTCTTTTCCAAGCAAACACTCAAACAGTTTGGAAAAGTGTGACAGCTCAGGAATCCTCCCTAGAAACTGAAAGAAGGTCTTCATTTTCTGTCAGAATAACACTAAACAACACTTCAGTACTTCAAACATAACTACACTGTGATTAATATTACATAAAATAACTGCTGTGAATGATAACAAAAAAATATATCAGGACCTTATTTTGTCACGAGTTATAAAAAACAACCATGCTCTTTCAAAGAAGATAATAATCTAAATGGAACTCTCCAAAATATTTGTGGACTCTATTTCTCTTTAGCTGCCAATGGAAATAATACAAATTCTTGAAAAGAAGTGATATCTTTCACAGGCGCACACCACAATATCTGAGCATAAAACACATAGAGCCAAAGCAAGAAGGAACAGGGAGCAAAGGACAAGCACTGGTCAGTCACTGTGCCCCCAGAAGGGGCAGAAGCTACCGAGGCTTCCTCTGTGCAAGATGCCAGCTGCAGGGATAAAACAGGAAAATAAGGCACACCCTGCAGGGGAGGCATCGCATATTCTTCCTTTGACTCCCTCCTCCTTTCATTTCTTCACAACAGAGCTACAACTTCTTCCAATTCCTCCTCTGAGGTATCACATCCCCTTACTGCATCAGGCTCGGACGCGGCCCAGAGTAAACAAAACTGAGTCATGCCGGCCTTTGCTTTCTCCCCTGTGCTTCCAGTGGAACAATGTTTTAAAAGTCTGCAGATAAACACTGGCAGCTTCTAACATCAGTTTTCCAGATTAAAAAAATATATATAAAAAAATGGAATGACCATGGTGGAAGCGGTGCAGTTTGCCAGAGAGGCTGCTCATGGGATGGGATGGGATCCCTGGCAGCGGCTGCAAACCAGGGCACCCGCTGACAGAGCGGCACCTCTGCTGCCGGCACTCACGTGTGACCCCGTGGGACTGCACGCTTTGAATTGGCTTAATAAGGTGGAGCACTTCCACTATTTGGTGAGGAATGACGTATATTATTTACTAAGTCAGGACATCTTTTAAGAAAACAGCGGCAGTGAGCTGTACCTGAGACTGTGGCACATGGTCTGCACGTTTGTGTGCCACTTCTCCCGCCGCCTCACGTCTGGGCCCATTGGAAGCTGCTGACTGAGGTCTGGGGCAGGCCCTTGGCTCAACATCCATGAACACACGGCAAGCTTTTTTCTAAATGTTTCCTCACAAAATGCCACCAAATAAAACTAAGGATATTTATAGGGAAAAGTCTTGACCAAAATCAACTAATCTGAAACTAGAGATTACAGAGAGATATTAAAAGATAATTAAATAATGTAATATAGTATAACATAGTGGTGGGGAGAGGAGGAGGAGGCATACAGCTCTGCCTAGGGTTTCTCATTCCAAGAAATGGGAAAGCCAAGACTTTAACGGTTGCCTGGCAATTTGGAGTTGCAGCCACCGCTCCCTCTGGACCCTGTGGAGCACGGGCCGGTCTCACGCCGGGTTCCCAGCTGCTTGTGGCAGCCCGAGGCAGGACTGAGTGTCCCGAGGCCGGGGCAGAGCAGCGCTGCCTCGGGGAGCTGGATAAGGTGGCACTGAGCACTGTGGTCTCCGTGAGAGACACCAGTGTGGCTGGACCGGAGTCACGTTCACAGGGACAGGCAAAAGCTGCTTCTCACCTCAGGACCAGCCGCTCTCACGCTGCAACCTCCTTCTCCAACCTCCGGGAGGGACCAGGTGTCTTCAAAGCAGCAGCTGAACCCCAAAAAATAGAGGAAATCTCATAAGCCCTGACAGAGACAGAACTGCTTACAAGGGTAGGGGCATGGTCTGGTAGGTATGGAGTTGAAGTGTTTACGGTTGGACTCAACCTGAAAGGTCTTTTCCAACCATAATGATTCTATGATTCTATATTTAATTTATTGTGATAGAGCATTCTTTTTTGACTGAACTTTCAGAAACAGTAGACGGAAAAGGGAGAGCTGTTTCAGGTGGGTAAATTGTGGAAAGGCTGCAGGATGCTGAAAACGTTTGCAATGGTCTATGTTGGATAATCTAAACTTTAGGCATAACTGCTCAGCTGATATTAAATCATTAAAGCATGACAACCTATTAAGGTCTCCTCATTTAGATGCTGTTGTACTAGGTGTACAGAAGACATGTACAGAAGACATTCAGATGTTCTGACATGAATACCACGTTTCTCTTAACTCCTTTTCTGCTAAAATAGCCATGCCTTAACATCTGTTAGTGATTGCAGTCACTTGTCTTGGTCTGAATAAGAAGAGACTTAGCTATGGAGCAGTGATTCACAGAATCACATTGCTTTCACAGAGGGTACGTGCATGCGTCTGGCACCTTACCCTGCCTAAACAGACCAATGGGTTAATTTTTTACAGCAGCTACAGGGCCTTCTCACTGCAATAGCATGAGAGCTACCCCTAACTTCTAGCTTTAAAATTTCTAAAGCAGGCCCTGTGCTTTGGAATTGCTGGGTGAGAAGAGAGGATTTTTGTGGTTTTAACGGGACACATCAGTGCAGGAGAGCCAGATGCGTTTTAGAGAGAAATCCGAACCAGGATGAAGGGGAGCATTTTGAAAGTACGTTCTGCATAGCAAGATAAAGGGCGGTGCGTAAAATAAAGGGCCTGAGCAGCCCGTGTCAAAGCGTGTCCTGCTGCAGGCTGCCTATACCAGCCTCTTCTGCAGGCTACAAGACCAAGGTTTTGCCTAAGCAAATCCTGCTAATTTGCCGCTGTGGAGCTCGCACTGTGACAGGGAGCTGTGTGGCTGCTCCCAGGGCAGTGTGTGCTGGAGGAGCGCGCCAAGCGCAACGGGGCGCTGTGCGCGTGCTCACCAACTGTGTCAGTCTGCACAGAGGGCACCGCGGAGGAAGGTCCTGGAACAGAAAGGGCCAGAGCTTGTTTTTATGATTGGCTCGATGTGATTTCCAAAAGACTCTGCCTGGAGTACAGTTGCAAACAGACCTTAACTGGCAAGAGGTGAAGGACAGGAAAATACCCGCAGAAGTAGCTGGGTCAGATAGATGCGTGGTGACAGTCACGCTTTAACATACATTTCACTCTCTGTCTCCCTCTGCAGGTGCCAGAGGGCAAGGTGGTGGTTCTGTCTTTTAGGTACCTGGACCTGGAAAGCGACAACTTGTGCCGATACGATTTTGTGGATGTGTACAACGGGCACGCCAACGGGCAGCGCATCGGCAGGTTCTGCGGCACCGTGAAGCCGGGCGCCCTCGTATCCAACAGCAACAAAATGCTGGTGCAGATGACGTCAGATGCTAACACTGCTGGGAGTGGATTCATTGCCAAGTTTTCTGCAGCGGAACCCCACGAAAGAGGTATCCGACAATTACGTAGGTGCCGAAGGATAAACATAACTGCACAGCTCTGGGGAGAGCTACATGAATGCATAAGATTTTGCGATGCAGAGGTATTGGAAATTGTGCTCCTCAATATATTCATTAATTATGTAGAATAGCAAAGTAAAATCATGGGCTGATAATATGCAGTTAATCAAAGTTGTAAAGAGGAAAGCTAATTACTTACTGTGAGAGCTGCAGAAGGATCCCAACTAGTAGCAGTAGGAAAACAGTAGTTAATGAAAACATAAATCCAGTGTTCGTTGCATGTCAAAAAGCCAATGCAAGCTTGCCTTTATTTTTTTTTTAAGGAATAAACATCAAGACCAGAAAGATTAGCTTAACTATTTTTTAAAAACAATAATAATAAAAAGAAGGAATAAACACCAAACCCAGAAAGATTATTGTGCCGCTGTAAATCCATAATGCATCTACATCTTGAAATGGGGTGTCATTCTGGTGCTTCCATCTCAAAACAGGAAATAATAAAACCAACAAATGCAATCAGAGACAACAAATAGAGAATTAAGGAACATCTGGTTGAAGGGCTTCATCATGCTGGAAAAAGAAAAATCAAGGAAGACAGAGGAGAGGAAAAATCACAAGAAAATGAATGGGGAGCTGACAGTCACTGTCTCTTCTAATAGAGAAGCCAGAGGAGAATTTGGCTGCAAAGGAAATTAGATGGTGGTTTTTCTCAGTGAGCTGTTAAGCTGTGGAGTGCTGTGCCATGGGACATCATAGATTGTGAATTTCTACATTGGTTTAAAATAATTAGAAAACCATATGAAAGAAATATCTACTAGGGATTATTAAGCAAAAGGCATCAACTTTCATTCGCAAAGGCCCTGAACTTCTACAGCCTGGGAGATGGTAGCAGCGTCATATCACTAGTTTCTTTCCCTGCTAATTCACTTTTTCCAGTGTTTTCGTTATTAGCATAATACCAGACTAGACAGGTCCAGACGTTAAATAATTTATTAGTCTTTCCACTTATATCAGTGATTTGATAACTTTATGAAAGACGCATTAGACAACTGTGACCTGATAAAGTTACCATAATATAGAGGTTTTACAGTCATATTATAAACAAAGATTATATGTGTGATGTAGATGTGTAACTTGGGACTGGGAAAAGGACGTATGTAGCCTGGGCTGACATTAAAAAATTTGCTGGAATTTGTTTCCAGATGACTTCTTGCTTTCCAAGGATAGCAGTTCCTTCCACAAGACACAAACCTTTCTTCTGTGCTCTGTTTACTCAAAGAATCTGAAAACTAGGAACATCTTGCAGCCTTGGACTAATTAGCAAATGTAAATAACGATAGTTATTTAAGAAAAACTTAACAGGTTATAAAAAAAAAAAATCTGGACCTTCCACAGTAAACATTTTTTGAGCTATGTTGGCTTGATTAGCAATCATTACGTTTGTTTTCAAAGATGAAGCAAAAGCAGTCAAGCTGTTTTGTCTTAAATGGAGATTTTTCAAGAGTATGCAAGAAATGCATAAAATCCTTTGCATCCAAGCAGATTGAGACAATTGGAGTTTGGGGGTGACATCCAAGGCAGACAGTCTGCGTACAAAACATTTTGTTGAGACGGGCGGTCAGCAGGGGAAGATATGGCCTTGCTAAAACCTTGGCATTAAGCAGGTTATCAGCATTCCTTCTGCATGTTGGGCTGCACAGTGTATTTTTATTTCCAGGTGATCAGTACTGTGGGGGACGACTAGAGAAACCTTCTGGGTCCTTTCAAACTCCCAACTGGCCAGATCGAGATTATCCAGCAGGAGTCACATGCTCATGGCACATTATAGCCCCAAAGAATCAGGTAATTTCCTAGCTTTTTTGTGCATTTGTTGTGCTTTGTCATGTGTTCCTAAAAGGGTCATTATCTGCAAGAAACTATGTATTATCAATGGCCTGCTAGTGCCTCGTGATTGTATTGCACTGAAAACACAAAAATATTATATGGCTGAAATTTAAAGTTGGGTATCGGCAAGGAATGATTTTCTATGACCTCAAGCAGGTTAAGTAGTTTGGTTTTCATAAGCATGTTCATCTTTTTAAACTTCTCTACATTTCAGTGCTTAATCTTCTGCTCATGACTATAATCTTCCAAATAAAATAGCTTTTCCAGATAAACATATATACTTCAGCTCTTTCATGTTTTTCCATCTACCAAGCTGTTTTCTTCCTTGAACTGAAGCTATATGTCAGTTTAGTCTTTCCTGTATTTATGTTTATTCCACATTCCTTGCTAGCTAAATACAGGCCATTTAACAATCCTATAGATAGACAGCAATTAAAAAATATAAAAAAGCTTATAAAATAGCTTACCTGTTAACTGCAGCTTAATTTGATACTTTCCAAATATCTCTAGATGAGCCTACATACTCTAACCAAGCTTGTAGAGAAGATTTAAGACAAGGCTATATAAGCAGAAAAAAGATAAAGGCATTAGGCTATGCTGTGAACGATCTTGCTGTGTAAGTTATGTCCAAATAGTTATATTCTTCATGTACTGCAATAGTGGGTGGTTGCATAAAAATGAGGCAGAGTTTTGAGAGTGGCAATAGCAAGTTTTGACAAAATAGTGAACAAGCATCTCCATGTTCACATGGAAAACTCTTCACTCTTGTTGTGACAGACATGGGCACAGGTCTCCTCTTCCTTTTATGTGAGCAATAAAACAAGAAACTTTTTTCAAATATAAATTAATAATTACTTTTATTTCAGAAAATGGAGGAGGTAGTATTCATGCTGAGATTAGTCTATTCTGTCATAAGAGGTTTTTTTTTTTAGTGCAAAATCCATTAATAAACAATAGCAAAATAGATGAGATGTTTTGGTGCTTATCCTGCATGTGGAATATTCCTCATTTCTGCTCCCAGTTATATTACTTTTTTATATTATCTTTTTCCTTAGCAAGCCTATTATTCAGATCAGTACTTCCATTTATATTGCATCTTTTAATCATGATGACAGGTTTTTAAAACAAGCTAGGTACTCATCGCTGAAATTAAGTCCCTGTTCTGTAACTTTCCTCTCTCCCTCCCCGATTACTCATGCTTAATCAGAAACACATTTGAGTAGTAGAAAAGTACATCCAGGAAAAACTAACACATCAGGTGTTGAGTCTCCCTTTGTTTTGTAGGTAGAACAAAGTCAGATCAATCCAAATGTGTCAGTGATGTGAAAACATCTCTTTTTTCATACAGTCCTAAAAGATTTAATAGCATCTTTGCTTGAGACAAGTATTTAAGGAAAAACCCTGCACATCCACAGTCAACATAACTCAGTGTTGTCATTCAGGTCTCCCTTGTACTGTTTAGAGGAGGGTGATCTTTTGTACTGTTGTGCTCCATGTAAAAGAAAACACCTAAGTGTGTATATTATCTGTTTCAGTTGTGCATTGGGTTATAATGGGATTTTCTTCCTTGCTACACACACTAATAGGATCATATTGCAGGTCTTTCTTTCAGAGTAGTAAATTTCACTTATATTTCCCTGTCCATTGCTTTTCTTTCATGAGTAGAAACGTCTATAAATGCAAGTCATAGGAGAGAAAAACAACATAAGCATTAGAAATAGTGGGGTTGGACTAATCCTTAATTAACTTGACATTGCAATGCATGCAGCACAAATACATATCAAAGTGCTGATGAGACACTTGTGCTTTTCCTGCAGCTAATAGAGTTAAAGTTTGAGAAGTTTGATGTGGAAAGAGACAACTACTGCAGATATGACTATGTCGCAGTGTTTAATGGTGGAGAAATCAATGATGCTAAAAGAATTGGTAAATACTGTGGAGACAGTCCACCCGCGTAAGTAGCTTTCTTAAATTATGAAATCTGCAGTAACTGTCATTTTGCTAAAAGTTCTGTACTAGGCTTTTGAAAAACTTTCCCCTCCCCCAAAATACATTTTTACCTCCAACCGAATGTCTAGGAATTGTTTAGTATCTTGTTTCTCCTCAAGTGTTCACTCCTTTTCTCCCTCCCCTTCTTGACTTGCCTTGACGCCAACCAATGCTCTTTTCCATCTGGTGCCTCAAGCCTCATGACAGCACAGATTAATAACGCTAGTGCTAATGCTGCAGTCGCAAGCATTGCTTGCTGTAGTTGATCTAATAGGTGATATAGATGCCACAGTACAAGGAGCCGATCAAATTCCCTAGTCCCTTCATTCCTTACCGTCTTTGACGCCGTTTCCCCCTCAGCTGCATCCCTGCTGCTGGTTCCCTGCCTGCTCCTTGCACCGCCGCCTCCACGTGGGCCGCCCTGTCCCTCGTGGCCCCGGCCGCTCTCCGAGCGCGCTGCGGAGCGCCGCAGCCCGCGGCAGCTTGGCTACCCGCTTGGCTACCCGCCTGCTGCCAGGGTGGCCGTGAACAACAGGGCGGCCGGACACTCGTGGCGCATCCCACTACCTAGGATGAACCCAAGAACCACAAGGCAGTGAGACAGAAGGTATTTCTGCCCCTATCGATTTAGTAATTGAGTTTCAATACTTCCTAATGAATGAGTTGCCAAAAAAAATAAAAAATAAAAAACCTATACCATTTCCCCCCATACTATTAGTTGATTATAGTGACTAGATCACAGTTTAACCACAGACAATCTTCTCCCTTAATAGTCTGTAAGCCTCTTACGATCACAACGTCTACAGATTATCATCTGTGTCTGAACAAAAATTACATTTGCCACATACTCCCAACTTTCAGATATTTGTGATACAAGCAAGCAGTATTTAATTCTGAGGAGAAGTGTCATTTATATTTACATCAAGGACTGGAAAAAAAAGAGACATTATCTCTTCAAGAAAAAACAAACAAAACCTTTCTGCCCAGCCACTGCCTTCCATTACAGCAAAAAAAAATGCAACTGTAGACTTGAAACATCCAATATTACAACTCTAATGAAAAGCCTTCTCTGCTTAAATGTACTCAATCAGGAAAGAGACAGCCAATGGCACTGTAAACAGGTCTGGCAGTAGTAGAATTTAATTATTCAAAAAAATGTGTAAAGGTGTTCTTTTTTTTTTTTTTTTTGATGAAGCAGGTTAGTTTTAGTTCTGCTTTCTCATTGTTCCTCTCCCATCCAGCCACTTGGAGCTGAATAGCTTTAGAAGAGGACAATGCACAAGATCTTGTCTTCCCCTTGGGTCTCAGAAGGCAACTGCCAATAACAACTTTCACAGATGAGGCTGGTGTCTTTAGCTCCATGGGACTCACCTCTTTCCAGCCGAGCCCTAGCCCAGCTGTGGAAGCACAAATGTGCTGAATTGTGTCAGGCTCTAGTCTTGGCTGACAGGTTCTAGATGGCCAGGGCAGTGCAAAGAAAAAGACTAGTTGTCCCCAGGCAGCAGCCAAGACTAGCATAAATAGCATAATCTGTGCAACTAGAGAAACCTCTGTAAGTGTACAAAATTCCATATAATCATGTATTTACTTTTGGTTATGTTGGACTCATAACCATGACAGTAAATTGGTTCCTGAAATACCCAGTCAAAAAAAAATGGGCAGTAATCACAGGTTTTATTTTAAAGGCCCAATTAAGTGCTTGAAGAACATGTGCTCAAGGCTCATGAGTTCTGTCAGGATTTCCAAGAAGGGAAGGAGGGTCATTTTAAGAAAAATGCATTTTTCTACTACACTTTGTTTTCTCTCCTCTACTGACCATGATTCTTTTCTTTCTATTTCTCTTTCCTCCTCTTCCCCCAAACTGCTCTTTTGTTTGGAAGAGACGTGTTAATGAATGGATGTTGGTGAATGTTGACACGAGGTCTGTGAAATACTCAAACAAGGTAGTGTTGGTTTGCTAGACTTGCATACCACAGATTTTTTTCTAACAATAAAACCGTCGTGTATGAAATCTCTTTGCACTTCATCTGTATCCAGAGGGCACTTAAAGTCATACCAGGTACTATACAGTTTATGAACTGAGAACTAATATGCTGAACAGGTTTATACAGCCTTTCAAATTCTAACAGAATAACCATTAGTTCTTTAAAGGCTTGGTGACAAATATCCTGTCTCCAGTATTGTCTCCAGTTGACAAAACTTGAGTTGGGCCCTCAAAAAGAGCAACAATCCCCAAACCTTTTTTTTTTTTTTTTGGTAACTATTCTTGTCAAAGAATTGCAGAATCAAACACTGAATTCATTTTCTCCAGGTCTTCCAAATATGTGGTATGTTTTCATGTAACAAAAGATTAAAGGACTTTTTACTTACCTCTGCTACATATTAGGGATTTCTTTTAAGATATTTTCCCATTTCACAGTTCTGTAGAAGTCACAAAGAAATATTAAAAAGATATTTATAGTGACATAACCTTTTAGGAATCAGGGTTCATAGGATTCAACTGAAAGAGCTTCACAGTCAGAACCCAGTGTCCGAACACCAGTGTCTGCCATGGCAGCACAGGAACGTGGCTCAGCTGCATTTGGTTTCGATTCATTTCCCCACTGCAAGTAGATTATCCAGCCTTCAAAGGTACCATCTCGGCCTGCCCTCACGTGGATGCTGTTATGTTTACTGCCACGCTGATCAAGTTCCTCAGGAGAATATTCACATACGGCATTGGCAATGGCACTGCTAGTGTCTGTACCCTTACAAACATCGCAGTATTAGTCTAGGGGCAAATACTGCATTAAGACTAAAAGTCAAGGTATCTCTGTGTTTTGATATTAACATCTTGTGTTTTGAATGTCAAAAGTCAACAGAAATATTTTATTTTTCTGTTCCAGGCCTATTCTGTCTGAGAAAAATGAGCTGCTGATTCAGTTTTTGTCAGATTTAAGTTTAACAGCTGATGGTTTTATAGGCCATTACAAATTCAGACCAAAAAAGCTACCCACAACCACAGTTCCACCTACTACAACAGCAGCTCCTGCTACATCAAGTAAGTCTTACTATCTTGATTTCATATGTCATAAAAATAAATTATTCCAGGGCAGTGAAAGAGAAGTACAGAAGAATATAAAGTGAATTTTAAAAATATATAATATAAAGTGTATTTTAAAAATATATATATATTGTAGTTTGTTAGTATTCCAAATGTTGTAATAAATGAAAATTAATGTACTAAAGGAAGCAGATAGAATCTACTTTACATGATTAAAAAAAAAAAAAAACAAAAACCCAAACTATCCAGGCTGGAGTTTACTATAGCAGTAACTGGTGGAGAAGGCAAAGAAAGCTGTTACTCACTGGAGCCACAAGAATTTTCCTACCTCTGCTCATTTCCTGGCAATTAGCTAACTCGCAAACATCTTTCACCATGATAATTCAGTAGCATAATAGATGAGCAAAAATCTTTTGTATAAGAAGCTCCAAGTATTTCAGGAAAATGATGTTGTTAAGATTTTTATAGGAACTATTTTGTTATATACAAGTGAATATGTAAAACTCTGGCTATGTTTTTCTTCATCTAATTGTAAAGATGAAGCAAAATTGGTAACGTAGCTGCCTGAGCCCTCTTCAGATTCTGTCAACATTGTGTCAACATGACACTCAAAATTATATTTAGCCAAAAAATATCAAGGAATGGAATTTATAAAGAAATATGTCATACTAAAAATAAATTAGTTAATATTTAAGACCAGATATGTTATGTGAAAGATCAGAAGGAATTTCTCTTAAGGCATTTCCAAAAATTACCTCCTTGGTGAGATACTGAAAGGATAAATCTTATGATTTCCATAACCTGAACGAGAGAGACTTAAGATACAGATAAGCACAAAAAAAAAATATTTTTGATGTTTGTGCACCACCTGACCTGATTTGTACTTAACACACATCAAATGTCAGGGCAACAATGACCTGTCAGCAGGAAAACAAGAAGCTGTGGTGCTTCAATACTGATCATGAAAGATGTTTAGCATAGATGAAGATAAGCATTATAAAAACAAAATCATAAACAAATATAAATCATTCTGATGCAACTAGTACTCTAGTAATATGTAGTGGAGCTACTCTTCACTATAAAGCACTGCCTAGCAAAGTTAGTACTTCCAAAACCAGGCTGCCAAACGTCTCATATTGTAAGATTTGCATTCAAGCTTTTACCTGGTGTTTTGCTCATGTATGTGTGTGTGGAGGGGAATATTCATGCAAAAGAGATATACTTTAATAATTAATTTCAGGTCACTTATTGTGACACTATCAGTGTTAGAACAACAACAACAACAACAGGAAAGTATCTCAGAGAGAGAGGACACAGAGGGAAGGTACTCAAAAGGAGAACCTGTTAGCTCAGAATTGTTCAAGCTTGCACAGGGCTCCAGGCATCAGCACAACTCCAGCAGGCTCTTTTCCATCACGGTGCAGTAATTTCAGATCAAAGTCCTCCCTCCTCTAGCTGAAGTTTTACCGTGTAGCAGCATTACCGGACTGCAAAAGTGCTGTTCGGGTTCTATGCCAATACGTAGCAGCAGTTAAAACAGTTGTTTTAACTGTTTTGACAGTTTAACTGCCAACAGTTAACAGTTTTACTGTTAAAACACTTCTGCTTTTCTGCAAAATCCCAATATATAAAAACATCTAGAACAGATATGGAGCTGAGAATTGTGAGGAAAAAAAAAAAATCATGTGATAACAGGAAAGGAAGGAGGGCAGAATGTGCCAGCCTTTGTTGTTCACCCCTTGCAACACTAGATCTAGTTAAGCTATGTATCAGATGAGTTTTTTTTTTTTTTCTTTTTTTCCTTTTAAACATACTGCTTAGCTGGGTGTTATAACAGATGTCATTTCAACTTTATTTTGATTTTTGCTCTTCAAACCTACAAAGCTTTGAAACCTACAGTTGCCCTGTGCCAGCAAAAGTGTAGGCGGAGCGGGACTCTGGAAAGCAATTACTGTTCAAGCAACTTTGGTAAGAGCAGCAAAGTTTATTTCTTTTCAGTTAGCCCCTCGAGACTGCATGTTTAGACTCACAGTAACTTTACCAAATGTAGTTCTACGTTTCATTAATATATAGTCAGTATTTTTTATATTCTACATGCATATCTGAAATGAGTATCTGTATATCACTCAGTACATTCTTGGAGAATATAGATATTGCATGCATGTCTAAAGCAAACATGCCTTCTCAGTTTAAAACACCAATGACTAAACAAAGCATATGCATATGTTTTGCATATTCATAAGCTTATATGTATATTTAAAATGTATAAAATGTCTTTTCTTCTAGTAATAACTGGAACTGTAATTACAACGATGACCAAGGCTGGCAGTCTACATGCAACAATATCGATCATTAACGTATATAAGGAAGGAAACTTAGCAATTCAGCAAGCGGGCAAGAGTATGAGTGCCAAGATTACTGTTGTATGTAAGCAGTGTCCTCTAATCAGAAGAGGTAAGTACACAAAAATATCAGCCCTGACTCTTTGTAAGAGACAACAGTTTTGAAAACTGCTTTTAGAAATATAATCATTAAAAAAACAAAAACAAACAAAAAAAGCAGTAAAATTGCAGTGATTTATACTATAATCAACTAATGTTATAAAAAATTTCTTTAAGATAAAAAGAAATCTAGATTCATATTGCTTTTCTAAGATTCATCTCTATAGGATTAGACTCACTTAGATCAACTGAGTTTGAAAGACATTTTATAAAACTCACATGATACAAAGTCTAGTTCTCAAATGAATCACAGATTTTGTTTGGATACATGTGTACTTTGGAGCTAGTTTTTATGCATAGTTATTTAGAAAGGAAAAAATGAGCACGCTAAGCCTAAAAGAACACTGTGCCAGAGCAAATGATAAAAATCTATAGTTTCCTGTTGCTTCTATTCCATACACATTTACATCATTACTTAGCCATTAACACATATAAAGTGAGTAGTAGTTCTAATACTTGTACAGCTATCTCAAGCAATATTATACAGAATAGACCAAGATAATTTCCACGTAAGAAATAAAGAGACCAAGTCTCATGGATTTATCTGGATAAAAAAAAACTAGACACTTACAAGTTCTGTGTCTCCTGACTAAACAAGAGGAAGAACAAGAACAGAAACAGACCCATAGCAGAGTGGACAAGGTAATTTAACAAGCCTATGAAGACATGTAACATGCAGGACACCACTGGTGTTTAAGCATACAAATTCAAAGTGGGCAGTATCAAAGTGAAAAGTCTTTTGCTTCTACCGTTAGCTCTCTGGCAACTAGACATCTGTCTGGGAGACATAGCAACATCCTTGCTGGAACATACTGTCTCCTTCCAGGCAGACTGCTGGCTCCAAACCACTCTGCTGTTTCTCTTCCTAACTCTCCTTGAATTATTTACTTGCCATTACATAATATCTAAACTTTCTGCTTATTTTCCTTCACTCTTCTACAAAACCCTCTCTTCGTGCCTGATGCCTTGCAACCTCCTAGGCCTTCTAAACCCTAAAATTTTGCTTTTCAATTGCCTCAAAGCTAGAGCTAACCGCATATTAAAGGCCTCCTCCCGTTGCTACCTTTCCTGATGGCCTCCCGATATGTCTGAAACAGCTTGTCCACTTGCACCACTGCCATCCTAGCTCACTATGCCAATCTCCCCCATATAAACCTGGTGCCTCTTTGCTCCTTAGCTTGCCCAGTTGCTGTTGTCTTTGGGGAAGGTAAAGTGAACGAAAATATCAAGTGTATTACCCTACCATCTGAGAACATCAGAAAATATGGCATGTTCCTCTCTAGGTATTAATCAATTCATCCAGTGTTTATTCTGCATTTCTAATGTTTTCAGGCTCATTTCACAATCAATATTTACTATTACTATTATCTATTACTCATTTAACTATATAACACCTGTAACTATGTAATACATACTTAGGTAGCTATACAGATACTTAGTATCTACTCACATAAAATACATAAACGTACCTTCTTGTAAAAGAGGAACGTTAAAAGAGGATAAAGGAAGTGAATGTGTTGGGTAGGAAGGAATAGATGTAAAAACATCACAGTACAAATTAATAAGGACCACATAAATAGAACTGTACTTACCAAATCCCAACAAGGACTCCCGTTTTGTAATGTCATACTTTCCTTTGTAGGATTAAACTACATCATCATGGGCCAGGTAGAAGAAGACGGCAGAGGCAAAGTCTTGCCCAACAGCTTTGTCATGAGTTTCAAGACTAAGAATCAAAAGATCTTGAATGCCTTGAAAAACAAAACATGTCAAAACTGAGCTCTGCAGCTGCCTTCTATCACCTCTCTTGAAAAAGAATTTTCACTTATACATCATGAAAGTCATGAAAATACATCCGACTGTAAACACGAAGACCATGCTCACCCACCCACCTCCATATCCCCGTCCACAAAGTGTTCCCGTTGGATACACCTATTGTGAGAACAGACCCTGAATCTTGAAGATTTGCATACATTGGATATGAAACATACCCAATTCCAAATACTTGGAAGCTATTAATTTATAACTGTCCAATTTAAGGAGTTATGTGAGTAAAATAACTATGTAAAATAAGAATTTTACGTGCAATATTTATATAACTCATTTTAACTTAGCTTTTTCCTTGAAAGTTGTTTTATTATATGGATTCCAGCATTATCATCTGTGCTTAATAAAATATTTTAAGATTAAATCATATACCAACTAGTTATTCATTATGTATGAAGTGAGGCAGGCTAAACATAGAAACTCAGTTTTGATCATTTATACACTTCTGATGCTTTGGGTCTTGCCTACTGTGATTGACACTACACTTCCTTGCTGATTAAAGGCCTGATTTTACTTCTATTGAAGTCAGTGAATCATTGATGTGAACAGGAGCTGGATTTACTCTTCAAAGAATTTGACTCAACTGTACTATAGCAACAAGCTTTTCTCTATATCCTAGTTAGAAAAATGTCATTATTAAGTTCCATACAGTAAGGAAAAATATAGGAATTAATTCAGTGGCAATGAAGTACACATGCATATAGTTTAAATTTTTGTTTCTATTATAAAAAAAAGATCTGGAAGCAGCATATGAATAGTGTATCTTGCTAATTTTTGCTAATTATTGCTAATGCAATAAGCATTCATATGTGTGGATATTCAAGAAAATAGGCATTTTTAAGGAAGGCACAGACTGGAGGCAATTAGAGATCTTTGCAGAGATATTTAGAGATCTTTGCAGGTCTGTCTATTGCATCCAGTCATGTATTATGCTGAATTATTCATGTATTAGTCTGACATCAAAAGGCCAACCAAAGATGGAAGGATAGAAACAGGTTTTGTGCTGCATTAGCATAGTGCATCATGTAGAAACACACCCAGCTTCACAGAAAAACTGATGGGCATGGGCTGAGTGACCAGCAGCTAACACTGCACCTAGAGCCCATGTTACCTTGTTCAGAGCTTGTCCAGCTACTGCTTCACGGCTCTGCATCATACCCTTTAAATAAGCGTAAAATTTATTAAAGGAGTAAAACAAGAAACAAAAATATATGACCGGCTATCTTCGTTAAGTCTATTATCTTAACATAAGAAATTATTTTCAATATAGTATCTGAGACTCCATTTCAAATATGACTAATATTTAACACAACTACATTTTTTTCCAAAGAGCTTTTATTTGTTTGCTTCCTATCTTGGGAATACATAACATATACAGCACAGTTTTCATGTTGGTGTAGCATTCAAACATGAGATCCCCTGTCAAATGCAAAAACATGAATAAATCAATGATCCTCTTTGAACACAATGGGTTAGACTCTTATTCACAGGAAAACCCAACAGACTATTCAGAATGCCTCTACAACTGTAGGACTTCTGGAAGCATAATACTAAACCCTAGCTCAGATAGGCATAATTTCATAGTACAGAAAATATATTACCTTTACAAGAAAGTGTTTTATAAGAATTCCTTCAAAAAAGTGAACATTCATTTAAGCCTCCACCCTATTATCAATCTCCCCCAGATCTACTGTGGTCAAAGACCATTACGGCTGCCTGCGCCTTCTGGACATAAGACAGTTTTACAAGAATACCACCTTCATAGTAAAGCCATGTCAGCCCTTTAGCTCTCATAAATATAGTTATCTTGTAATTAAAAATACAGGAATATCACATTTTTCAATTACAATTGATCAACTTGAACCATATATAAGCATATAAAGCTATATAGGACCCTCTAGCACAGAAAATCCACAAAGCCCTTACTGCTCATTGTCAGCAATTTTAAATCATGTGTTTTCACAACAGTCTTGACAAAAAAAAAAAAGGCAACAATTAGTATTAAAGGAAGAAAAACAAGTTTAAAAATCTGACATGTAAAATCTGGCTATAGCAAGACACAACATACGTTTGATAGGAAAAAGTGTACAGTATTTCAGAGAGAAATTGTTTAGCATTGCAAACAACGGCAGTCATGCACTCCACCTCGTTTTTGTTAAATGATAGGTTTTAATTTAACTCAAGTAATTACTATTCATCATCCGGATTAAAAGAACCCGAAAAGATACAGAACGTATTGAAAGTTCACAGGTTAGTTTTAAAATTCTGTTCCCAATCCTAACCTGCACAGTAGAGGCACCACTGAAAAATCCAAGCAGGAATTGATTGTCTTATATGTTAACCATGAATATTCTAGAAATGATTTCAACTTTTCCATGAATGCAAAGAGTGTTGATGATTTAGTTTTCTATATGCTATAAATGTTAGCATACAGTCACGTAATATACAAAACTTGGCACTAGAACTGCCTCTTTCAGAGCAATACAGTCTTTCAAGTGCTCTGTAACCTACAGTCAAAAGTAATTTCCAACCTTTTTGGAAATCTTCTTTTATACTTTCTCCCCAACTTTTCTATTAAAAATAAATGTAGTTTGGATTTTTGTTTAAAAAGCTTCTTCTCCCACAACTTGAAAAACAAGTATCAAAAAGGAACAAACAGCAAAAATAGAAGAAATAATCATATTGTGCTAGTTACGAAGCTTTGACACCTGACAGCCACAGCTTGAAGAACATCAAAAAACTCTTATATACAAATTTTATATATACAATAAGATAAAGAGGTTTAAGAAAACTACTATTACTGATTTTGTATTTTTTCCACAACTTCTGCATCTAGCTGCAGCTCATGCAAATACATTTTCAAGTTCAATATTGTGCAATACTAGGAGACTCTTCTATTTGGCCTGGCAACTGAATTCGGGCAATACTTCCAACTACAGATATCGAAAAATGGACACTTTTCATTTGAAAAGTTAGGTCTTAATTTCTTGGGTAAAACATAGCATATTTAGAAGTTCTAAAGCCAAGCAGGTCTCTCATCTCATTTCGGAACTTTGATAAGTCTTGTCGCAGTTCGTTCAGGTTTTCCACAGTTGCCTGATCTGTACTTTGCATCTTCTGTCTCATGGAAGTCAAATAACGATGGACTAAGCAACACATCACCTTTTGATAATTCTCATCTCTCTTTTGCTTCAGATTTCTCCATTCCTTTAAACAATATTAAACATTTGTTATGCAAAAGTGACTTGTAGAACCCTAAGATTGTACAGTTATAAACTGAAACAAATTAAACAACCATATATACATCCTGACTTGTGCAGGTGTAAAAAGCATATAAATTGTCAGCCAAATGTACCTAAAATAATAATCTACTGTTCCAGCAAAAAAGTTTTCATCTACCAGGCTTGGTAAATAACTGTATGAACAATTAAGACTTCTGTAATCTTTAATGCTCATTTATAAGTGTATATTCTATGAGGTCTTTGAATACAGTTTTTTAAAAAAACTATTTTTGCCCACAAGGAGATGCAAAATTAGTATGCGTAATTGCAGGGTACAATGAAAGTGTTTACTCAAGAAAAATCATCTCTCCTTCCCAAGATGAGAGGTTCCAGTATTCCTTGTTGGTTACTTATTTCAACAACTCTGTAATAAGCTTAAAACCAATTACCTTCCCCAAAGCATACACTAACCTCATCATTTTTTGAGATTAGCACATACTTCCTTGAGGGTTCAATACCTTCTTCATAAGTCAAAGCATGTTTCCAGCCTACTGCTAGGACACGAAGATTACTGAAATTCCCCCTAAACTAGAGGTTAATACAATCTTACTTAAACCTAATAGGTAAAATTTATTTTCATTCATTTATATTTATTTATATTTCACGATATCCAACAGTTCCTATTTTACTTTAGTAGTGCTCACCATGTGACAGGCATCTTCATGCAGCAACTTATAATTCACTTCCCAGTTTCAGAGTCTCCAACTTCCCAGATCAATTCTTACCTTTAGGCTGTTCTGACGTTTCACTTTGCCACTTGATGTATGAGAGCAGATCCATTTACTGAGGCTGTTGAAAAGATAACAAATAGTCTTGGGAGAGGGGATGATGTTGAAAGGCGGAGGCAGAGTGCATTTGTCATCAAAGTAACTAAGCCAAAGTTTAGCACGAGCAAACTTCCACTCCTTGTCTTCGTGGTTCTAAAACATCAGAAACATTAACAGAGATCAGAAGCAAAGTAATACAGAACATAAAAATATTTAAAGGCTATTTCGGTAATTTGCATTTT